>CM024760.1:41718240-42104382 GCA_014218235.1 Colocasia esculenta | reverse complement strand
GGCACAATCTACAGAGGGCTCTTGGCACAGAGTTGAGGTTGAGCACAGCGTATCATCCGCAGTCAGATGGGCGTCAGAGAGGACCATTCAGACTTTGGAGGATATGCTGAGAGCGTGCTGTTTGGACTAGAGGTGGCACCTGGGAGTCGCACCATACGATGGTAGAGTTTGCATATAATAATAGTTATCACTCGAGTATCGGAATGGCACCATCGAGGCTTTGTTTGGTGCCCGTGCAGGACACTACTTTACTAGTTCAAGGTCGGGAGAGTGGCAGCTTTTGCGACCAAATATGGTTGCAGCAGTGTGCAGACACAGTTTGACTTGACATGAAGAGGCTTCAGACAGCGCAGAATAGGCAGAAGAGCTATGCAGATATCCGCAAACGGCGTTGCAATTCGAGTGTAGGTGACCTTGTTTTCTAGCAAGTTTCTCCGACCAAGAGAGTTATGAGGTTTAGCAGGAAGGGAAAGCTCAGTCGAGGTACATTGGCCTTTCTTTATCAATGAGAGGGTCGGCGAGGTGGCTTAAAAGTTGAGTCTTCTGCCAGAGTTGGCAGGGTCCACAGTGTCTTCATGTTTCACAACTCAGGAGGTACGTCGCAGATCCTTCACACGTGTTGGACTACTCGCAGCTTGAGGTAGCCAAACTTGTCAAAGCCAGAGTACCTGGTCAGAGTGGTCAACCGCAGAGTGCAGCATTTGCGTTGGAAGCAGATTCCGCTGGTCAAGGTCGTTTGGGAGACCACATCGGTGGCGAGGCCACCTGGGGGCACGAGGATGAGACGAGGGAGCAGTTCCCATATTGTTTGTTTGATTGGTATGTCATCTTTCCCTGTATGGCTTTCCGGTTGAGACAAGTTGATTTTAATTTCGAGGATGAAATTCTTAAGGTGGGTGGGATGTAAGACCTGGCCCTCCTAGGCCCTTGCCTTATCCTTAGGGTCATGGCAGTCACCCTAGTCACGAAATGGTCGCGCCAGGGGAGCCCTTCGCGACTGTTTTCTGTGGCGGCACACTTGGCCATCGCGACATGGTCGCGACGTAGGTGGGTGTCGCATTCTTGTCGCCTTCTAGAGGTGTCGCGACTGCTTTCTGATAGACGTAATCATTGTCCCGTCTGTCAGAGCGGTCATGTCGGGTGGCAGGTGGCGTACAACGTTGACGGACTGGCCAGCCGTCGCGTTTGCTTTTCCAGTCTTGAGTTTGAGCGCTTTTGGGGTTGTACCAGCGGTGGCCGTCGCGACATGGTCGCGACGCCTACGGGCATCGTGACACCGGTGTTTGTTACGCTGGGCCGACCGTTATGTTTTGGGGACCGTCGGTTTAAAACTGAGGGCGCGCCCCATTCTCCCCCTCTCGTCCTCTCTCTTTCCTTTCCCTATCCTTTCCCTCTTGAGCTCCCTTGCGTTTTCTCGGTGGTTCTTCGTGCTTGTGTGCTCGTGCTGAGGAGGTGACATCCCGTTCGTGCAGGGGACGTGGTCATGGTGCTTGGAGCGAGGAGGAGGTGGTCATTCCTACGTGAAGGCCCCAACGGGTCGGCTCTTCTTGTGGAGTAGGGACCTTGATCCTCTCACCCTAAGCATGCTCCCTCCCCCTAGAGACAGTGTTTCCTCGTGGTTTGGGGTTGTGGGAGTGTGAGGATCATGCTCGTGCTTGAGTGAGGTTCCATCGAGCATAGATTCTCGTGAACGGTTTGTGGGGTTTAAGGGTGCTTTGGGTGATTTACAACTTTCAATACATATTGAACATGATCCCCTCCCCTGTGGTGTGTTTATATCACATTTTGGGGGTGGTCTACGAGAGGGTTGCTCCGGAACCCCCCTCAGCTGAAGACGCGACCGCTATAGAGGTCGCGATCTTGTCGCGACGGCCTGGCTGGTCATGACATGATAGAGACGCTCTTGGGTGTCGTGACTGGTCGAGACGGCTTGGGCCACCGCGACAGTGCCGCAACAGGGTAGGGTGTCGGAAGGTCACGATGGCCGATGCGTCACGACTACAGCTGAGAGACAAGTTATGGTCTTGCGAAGTAAAGTGCTTGTTAGGTCTTCGCCATTTCCGCTTCTTTTATTTTACTCGTAGCACCTGTGCTAGTTCCTTAGTATGGTCCTACACTAGCCGTCGCCCAGTGCTCGGCACTTGAGGGCTTGTCCTGTAGGGAGGTTGTTACCATTGCCTGGACCCCTGTCCTGGGAGCCTATTGAGGGATTACTCTAGGCTATGAGCATGCTCGAGTTGGCAGCCGAGTAGGAGGACTCTGGAGCAGAGGGAAACGGTAGTTAGGACAGTGACGTTGAGTTGTTTGTAGAGATCTCGTGGTTGGCCCGGGATGTCGAGATCGTTGGAGTCCTTCCCGGCGTAGGCCAGCCAGTCCTTCTTCTCATTGCCTTGCTCCTTGTGGCTCCGAAACCATTTGGAGAGGCAGGCGTGGGACCATAGTCTGGCCAGACTACAGTGGTTACTGTTGTGTGCTTTGTGTCTGCCTCACTCTGACGAGACGTGGAGGTTGGAGCTGAGTCGAGGATAAGACGTCAGTGGACACGCCTGACGGTTGACTAGTGGTAGCACTTTTCGTAGCTAGTGTTCCTTGTCTAGGCAGGGTTTCCCCCTGTCTGCATTTGCTAGCGTGTTTGTGGTGGTCTCAACGAGCAGTCGTACGGAGTTTCGACCGTGTTGTACTTCCGTACCGTGCTAGAGTAGCTTTGCTTCCGCACTGTCGTTCGTGGTAGAAGAATATTGTTGTTATTAATTGTTATTATATATTTTTGCCTGTTAGAGCTAGTAGGAGATTGGTAGTCCCTACTGAGCTTTGTTTTGAAGCTCATCCCTCCTTTTCCAGGTGAGACTTCTCAGCAGTGGCAGGGCGTACGCGGGGCGGAGGAGACAGGGAGGGAGGTAGTCGTGTCCCCGTAGCTAGCAGTGATTCCCCCTCTCAGTGTACATCACCTCGGTGTATGCCCTAAGGGATTTATTCCCCTGCCTTTACTGTACTAGTGTGTGTGTGTTGGGACTGTACTTAGAGCGGCACGCAGCGGTCTCACTCTTCATTCTGTTTTTGCGTGCGCTTCTAGTTTAGCAGTTGATGTTTACTTCCGTTACATATCCTGTTAGATTTATATTATAGCCTTTCGAGTCTTCGATCCGTGGGCGGCGACTGCAAAAATTAGGTCCTCGGCGTGGGCCGAGGGTCGGGTTCTCGGGGTCGTTATAGACCTGCTGAATGCCAGAAGATGAAGATTTATGGACTAAGGAGAAGATCAAGAAGTCCACACTCAATTGGAGTGCTATGAATAGGATGCAGTGCACCATCCATCCCAAAGAGTACTCCAGAATATCATCATGTAAGTCTGCAAAGGTGATGTGGGATCAACTCCAGCTAATATATGAGGGAACCTCTGAGGTAAGGGAAACAAAGGCAAGTATCTTATTTTAGAGTATGAAATGTTCAGAATGAAGAGTGATGAGACCATCTCTGAAATGTTTGCTAGATTATGCTTATGTAAATGGTCTTAGAGGTCTAGGGAAAGACTATTCAAACAGTGATCTTATTAGGAAGATACTAAGGTCACTTCCATCATCTTGGCACACAAATGCCACTGTAATTGAGGATTCAAAGAATTTATCAACCATGCAGTTAGATGAGCTGATAGGTCCATTAATGACATATGAAATTATTTTGAAAGAAATGCATCTGTCTTTACATCTAAGAAACATATTGCTTGAAAGTCTCATCTAGTTCAAAGAAGGTAATTGAAAAAATCTGATGAATCTTCTGATGAAGAATTAGCCTTATTGACAAGGCAATTAAAAAAATTCTTGAGGAAGAAAGGAAAAGGTAAGTTGAAACCTATAACAAGAAAGTTTTTCAAAGAAAAATGACTTCAGTAAGAAAATTGAGACAAATAAGAAAACTAACAAATCTATATGAATGCAGGAAACCAGGGCACATGAGAGGAGAGTGTCTGACTTGAAGAAAAAGCTGAAGAATCAAATGTTCAAGAAACCAAAGTCATGCTGGCCACATGGAGCGATGAAGATGATGAAGAGCAAGAAGAAAGTGGATCTCATGAAGTAGAAGTCACATGCTTGATGGCCAGAAATGAAGAGAATAATGAGGTAAGCTCTTCATTTGAAGATTTTTCAACTGAGGATTGGGAAGAAGCATATGCTACATTATTTGAAAAATTGTGTGAGCTAAAATCTGAAAATAAAATTGAAAAAGAAATTCACAGCATATTGTATAATTCTCAAGAATCTGAACAAATAAATCTTCTGAACAATGAGATGTGAGCTTGAAAAAGGAACAAGAATGTTTAAATCAACAGCTTGATCTTGTTAAGAAAGATGTCGGTGTATTGAAAAGGAGAAACAAATTTGATGGATGAAAATGAAAAAATTAAAAAAGAAAAAGAGGTGATTCATGAAGAATTGAAGATTGTTCAAAAAGAATTGAATGACAAGAAAAAAACCTTGTCCAAATTGTTAAAGGGAAGGAAAACCTAGATGCTATGTTAGGAGTTCGAATGAACACTACCAAGCATGGTTTAGGTTTTCAGTCTGAAAATAAGAAGAAAATTTGACAAACCCTGAGAACTTAATTTGTTCAAGGAAGTACCTCTATAGTCAGTCTGAGAAGAGCATCCAGGAAAAACCACAAATAAATTCAAAACCCAAAATCAAATCAATTCAAAAATCCAAACACAATTCAAACATGAAGAGCGCAAGGTAAAAATCAGCAGAACTTGATGTCCAGTGTTAGATCTACTTCATATCTAGAGAACAATAAAAACTTCACAATTGGATCTAACTCTCATTTCAAAAGGAATAAAAATTTCACACCACAAAGAATCATGGCATGCACAACTTGCAAGAAATCTAGTCATACTAATAATAAATGCATATCAAAAATAAATGCAAGAAAAATGAAACAAATCTAGATTCCAAAACAACTTGCTGTTGAGTTGAGAAAACTGATAGGACCCAAAGCAATTTGGGTACCAAAATTCTCTTTCTAAATCTTTTTGTAGGAATGTTTTACAGCCCACAAGAAAGACAAATGTACCTTGACAATGGCTATTCAAGACATATGACTGGAGATAGAGACAATTCTCTACATTAATTGAGAAAGATGGTAGACAAGTGATTTTTGGAGGTAAGAACAAAGCACAATCATTGGAACTGAAAAAATTGGTAAGAATCCTTCAAGCTCTATTAAAAATATTTTGCTTGTAGAAGGCCTTAATCATAACTTACTGAACATCGGTCAACTTTGTGACAAAGGCCTTAAGGTAATTTTTAATTCTGAATCATGTGAAAAAGGATTCTGGCAAATAAAATTCTTGGTCAAGGGATAACAATGTTTATAGTGACTTGAATCAACATCAACATGATAATCTCTGTTTAGTTGCTAGCCAACATGATCTATTTCAATTGTGGTCATCGAAGGTTAGGTCATGCTAGTGAAAATATTTTGAATAAATTGATGAGACATACTCTTGTGAATGGATTATCTAAAATGAAGAAAAAGAAAATACAATTGTATGTTCTGCATGTGCTCAAGGTAAACAAACTAGGAAATCATTCAAATCTGCTGCACACTTAATCACTTCCAAACCCTTTGATTATTGCATATGGATTTATTTGGTCCTACTTGGATACTTAGTCTTAGTGCACATAGATTTTGGTTTGTGATTATTGATGATTTCTCTAGGTTTACCTGTGTATATTTTCTGTCTCACAAGAGTGACACATTGGAAAACTTCAAAGATTTTGTTAATAAATTGAAAATGAAAAAAACAGATAAATCTACTTATACTTACTGATCATGGAGGGAATTTGACAATAATCTATTTTTGATTTTTGCAGTGTGAAAAGGAATTGATAAAAAATTGCTTCCCCAAGGACTCCTGAACAGAATGGAATTATTGAAAGGAAGAATATGACATTGGTGGAGATGGCCTAAACTTTGTTGATTGAGAGTAGCTTCCAAGAAGCTTTTGGGCAGAAGCTGTCAACACTTCATGCTATGTTCTCAATAGAGTTATGGTAAGACCTGTCCTTAAGAAAACTTCCTATGAACTTTTGAAAGGTAAGAAACCTCATATTGCTATTTCAAGGTCTTTAGAAATAAAGTCTTCATTCACAATAATGATAAACATGATCAAGATAAATTTGAAAAGAAGAGTGATGTAGGCACTTTTCTAGGGTATTCCGAAAATTCAAGGTCATATAGAAGTATTTAATAATGAATCAAAAACTGTGGAAGAAACTCCACATGTCATTTTTGATGAAAATTGTGAAAACCTAATGACCATGACTCTTGCAGGAACCAAGAAGAAGATGCTGATATTCTTTTGAAAGAATCAGATCAACCATTGGAGAATGAAGAAGTTGCTATACATGAGGATGTGTCGACACAACATAGCATCAGGTCGACACCAGAGCAAGTAAGTACATTGAAGAGGTAATTTTAAATATTCCAAAGATCATCCACTGAAAATGTGTAGGTAATCTCAATGATAGGGTTCATACTAGGTCTCATTTCTAAAACATCATTGAACAATACCAAATGACTTTTATATCTCAAGTGGAACCTAAAAATATTGAAGAGGCCTTGAAAGATAACTCTTGGGTAGAAGAAATGCATGATGAATTGAATCAATTCAAAAGGAATAATGTTTGGAGTCTAGTTCTTAGAAATCCTAAAAACTCAATAATGGAACTAGATGTGTATTTAGGAATAAATTGAATGAGGAAGGAAAAGTTGTGAGAAATAAAGCTAGACTGGTTGTCAAATGATACAATTAGGAACTTGGGGTTGACTTTGAAGAGTCCTTTGCACTAGTAGCTAGGTTAGAAGCCATAAGAATCTTTTGGCATATGCATGTTCAAGAAATTTCAAATTGTTTCAAATGGATGTGAGAACTACTTTTCTGAATGGTTATATTAAAAGGAAGTATTTGTTGCTCAACCACCTGGATTTGAAGATCATGATAAACTTAACCATGTTTATAAACTGCACAAAGCTTGTATGGATTGAATAGGCTTCAAGAGCATGGTATGACAGGCTGAGCAGTTTTCTAGTTAGTAAAAAAATATTCGAGAGGTAAGATGGATCAAACTTTTCACAAAATCTGTCTATAATCACATCATTGTAGTTCAGGTTTATGTGGACGATATCATTTTTGGTTCCACCAATCCTTCACTATGTGAGAATTCTCATATCACATGCACATGAATTTGAAACGAGTCTCATGGGGAATTACAAATTTTCTTGGTTTCCAGGTTAAAACAACTTGAGGATGGATTCTTTATTAACCAAGCCAAATATGTCAAAGAGTTGCTCAAAAGATTCCAATTTGAACAAGCTAAGCCAACATCCACTCCATGAGCACGAGCATCAAGTTGGACAATGATGAAAAAGGTAAATTGGTTGATGTAAAGCAATACAGAGGTATGATTGGATCTCTCCTATATCTTACTGTAAGTAGGCCAGATATTCAATTTAGTGTGTGTCTTTGTGGTAGATTTCAGTCTAGTACAAAGGAAAGTCACTTGCTTGCAGTTAAGAGAATTTTAGATATCTCTATGGTTCTTGTGAATTAGATTTATGGTATCCAGCTGGGTGTCATGCTGGTTTAATTTCATATTCTGATGCTGATTATGCTGAATGTAAACTTGATAGGAAGAGTACTAGTGGTTACTATCAATTCTTGAGAAATTGCATGGTAACATGGGCATCCAAAAAGTAACACTCAGTTGCACTCTCTACTACTAAAGTAGAATAGTTGCTGCAGAGAGTTGTGCAGCTCAAGTGTTGTGGATAAAAGTCAACTGCTTGACTATACTATTGATATGGATGTTCATCTATCATGTGTGACAATACTAGTGCCAGTAATCTCTCCAAAAATGCAATTCAACATTCCAGGACAAAACATATTGAAATCAGACATCATTTTCTTAGAGATGAAGTTGCTAATAAGAACATTGAATTGGAATTCATTCCCACTGAAAAACAAATTGCTGACATTTTTACAAAACCATTGGCTGAAGAAAGATTCACATCATTAAGAGAGAACTTGGAATTTGCAACATGTAATAAAAACTAAAATCAATTGGGATTCTTATGCAAAGATCAAATTGGTATATCAAATGGTGAATTGTGGAAAGACAAGTCAGGCTTGTCTGGAAATTATCATTATGTGTGAGGAATAACCTCCGCCAAGTACCAATGATCTACCTTGTGTAACAATCATTAATTTTAAAAAAAATTGGTTGTGTTTGAAACATGTCTGTTTATTCATGTACATATCTTTCATGATGATCATGCTTGAATGAATATTGAAATTAAGTGCTGAATTGATTATATATCTTTGAATGCCATTTGTTTCATTAATGAACATATTGAAGGGGAGCATTATTGCTTAAGAAGTGCCAATGAGTTCTGAAAGTTGGTTTCAAGGAAATTAGATTTGCACATGAAGTTTTGAGAACAAACTGCAATGGTTGATCATATTTGCTGAGGAAATGTGAGTTTTTGCAATATTGTCAGGTCGACACACATTTAGTGCAATGTCTGATGATCAGTCTGTCCCCATGTAATTTTAATTAATTACATATGTATTTTAGTGATTAACAAAACCAAACAAAAATTCTATGAAAATCTCTAACATATACTTCATAAGTCTTAAAGTACATGAAATATATCAAGGACAAACAGTCAACATTGGTAAGTATCACCCTCTTAAGCTTCAATCATTTCAAGCATATATATTTCTCTAAGTCCACATCAACTTCTGTTGAAAGTCATAACGATTTCTTTATGTGTGTATCGATTTCAATAGAGCTATAACGATTGATAACATAACGATTTCTTTATAAGACAGTATATCATGTGGTTCCATACAAGTCGTTCCTGTAACGATTTCTTAAGTCATCGCATCGATTCTTTAGAACTCGTAACGACTTGCCCGTCGCAACGATTCTATAAGTCATCGTAATGATTTCTTAGAACTCGTAACGACTTGCCCGTCGCAACGATTCCTTAAGACATCGTAACGATTTATTTAGAACTCGTAACGACTTGCCCGTCGCAACGATTCTATAAGTCATCGTAACGATTTCTTTAGAACATGTAACGACTTGCCCGTCGCAACGATTCCTTAAGACATCGCAACGATTTCTTAGAACTCGTAACGACTTGCCCGTCGCAACGATTCCTTAAGACATCGTAACGATTTCTTTAGAACTCGTAACGACTTGCCCGTCACAACGATTCTTAAGACATAGTAACGATTTCTTTAGAACTCGTAACGACTTACCGTCGCAACGATTCTATAAGTCATCGTAACGTTTTCTTTAGAACTCGTAACGACTTGCCCGTCGCAACGATTCTATAAGTCATCGTAATGATTTCTTTAGAACTCACAATGACTTGCTTTCCATAATGATTTGTTAAGTGTTTCACAACGATTTCTTTAGTGAACACAACGACTTGCTTTCCATAACGATTTGTTAAGTGTTTCACAACGATTTCTTCAGTGAACACAGTGACTTGCTTTCCATAACAATTTGTTAAGTGTTTCATAACGATTTCTTCAGTGAACACAACGACTTGCTTTGCATAACGATTGTTAAGTGTTTCACAATGATTTCTTCAGTGAACACAACGACTTGCTTTCCATAACGATTTGTTAAGTGTTTCACAACGATTTCTTCAGTGAACACAACGACTTGCTTTCCATAACGATTTGTTAAGTGTTTCACAACGATTTCTTCAGTGAACACAACGACTTGCTTTGCATAACGATTTGTTAAGTGTTTCACAACGATTTCTTCAGTGAACACAACGACTTACTTTCCATAACGATTTGTTAAGTGTTTCACAACGATTTCTTCAGTGAACATAACGACTGGTTAAAATGACTTAATCATAACAATTTCATAAGTCATATAGCCATCGATTTCATCGACTTGATATTTATCTTCTCCTTAGAACTTTGAATAATCAAAGTCCACGTATATATCTTTCTGACACTCCTACATTTATGAGGTCTGAACGTATCTCTGCATGCATGCAGATGATATCATCCATTATTGTGCTTACTCTGAATACGTCTTTTAGACTCAGCTATTTGGCTTTACTATTTTCATGACTATTTCCTCTAACGTTGGTTGACATCAGAGACAGCTTAGCTGTCCACTACTTCAGATTGAAATTGTGCAGATCACTGATACACTTCCACTTACAACGAGGAACAAAATAGTAGCCAAAGATATCTCTGAAGATCTCATTTCTTTGCGTGCTCAAGTGATCAAAAGACTGTTGACTGGAAGCTTCCAAGTTTCCAGGCATCCTTCAGTCTAACAACTACTCAAGAGAGAGACAACGGTCACTTCAACGTCTACATTTCAAACTGGAGATATAAATACAAGTCAGAAGCTCAGAAGATAAAATATACACCAACAGACACAACGACAGATTAACTTCGTCCAAGCTTTCAAATCTTCTGAAAGATTTCTAGAGCCAAGAACTTCATTCCACTTTGTTTTTCGCTCTTTGCTCTCCACTGTGTAGTGAAAAATCTTGAGAGAGCTTGTGTAGTTCTGAGATGCACCTAGCTTTGCTTCCTTCCTCTCAGTGCTTTTTGCTTCAGATCTTGGCTTGTCAAAAGCTTGATCTAGGGGCTTGAAAACATTTCTTTCTCTTGTGTTGTTTCCCTTCGGTTGTGAAGGAAGACCTGGTGGTATCCAGGGTGCTGTTCCCTTCGGTGTGAAGGAAGACTTGGTGGGGTATCTAGGGTGGTTTTCCCTTCGGGTGTGAAGGAAGACCAGCTGAGCTGGGTGTTGTAGTGTCCTTAGGGGGACTGTACCCTATCTAGTGAAATCCTGAGTTGTTGCTCCGGGACTGGACGTAGGACTCCTAGAGAGAGGAGGTCTGAACCAGGATAATTCTTTGTGTCGTGTGTTTGCTTCCTTGTGTGATTGTTATTTCAACTAACAGTTATTAACGTCCATCGAAGAACATTTGTGTGAATGTTTTTACTTATAGGTATCTTCTAGATTAATTTAAAGACCCATTCACCCCCCCCTCTGGGCTCGTCAACTGGGCAACAAGTGGTATCAGAGCTAGTCTCTTCGACAAAGAAAAAGATCCAACGGTCTGAAGAGTAAAGATCCATGGCAGCCCAAAGTCAAACGAAGGTCAGTCTGTCAACCGACCACCATTGTTTGATGGAGAGGATTACACTTACTGGAAAACAAGAATGGAGTACTTTCTGCAAGGCCACAATTATCAGATATGGTCCATAGTGGAAGAAGGCGATCTTCTAGTCACAAATGAGAAAGCTCAGTGGACAACGACGCTAGGAAGAAGATCTCGCAGAATTGTAAAGCAAAGAGTATTTTGTGCTGTGCCCTTAGTAAAAAGGAGTTCAACAGAGTTTCAGCCTGCAAATCCGCAATGGAAATGTGGGAAAAGCTCAGAATCACCTATGAAGGCACTGATAAGGTAAAGGAAACAAGAATAGATATTCTTGTAGCACAGTACGAAAGATTTCAAATGCAATCAGGTGAGTCCATTACCCAAATGTTCAGTAGATTTACAGATATTACAAATGGGCTAGCTGGACTAGGAAAGACCTATGAAATGGGAGATATGGTCAGAAAGATTCTTAGATCTTTACCATCCTCATGGACCCTAAAAGTAACAGCCATTGAAGAAGCTAATGATCTAAAAATGATGTCTTTAGAAAAGCTTATCAGGTCCCTCATGGCCCATGAGATCAATATGGAAAGGCTAGGAGAGTCCTCTAGTAGAAAGAACACTCCAATGCCTTAAAAGTTGAAGAAGATTCACCAGAAGTAAGCTCAGATGAGAGTGAAAGTGATGAAGACAGTGAAAATGAGGAAGCAATGCTCTCTAGAAGACTGCTGCGAATTCTGGCCAAGAAGAAGAAGTTCCATATGAAGAAGCATTCAAAAAGAATAAGGACTTCAAGAGATCAGATGGAAATGATGTGAAGAAAGGAGAACCCATCTGCTATGAATGTAAAAGGCCAGGACACATCAAAGCTGAGTGTCTAAAGATCAAGAAGCCGGAGTTCAGGAAGAAAGACAGCTCCAAGAAGTTCAGAAAGTACAAAAAGAAGGCGATGGCAACAACATGGGAAAACAGTAGTGACTCAGACAGTGAGTCAAGCTCCTGCAGCGATGAAGAAGAAGCCAATCTTACTTTCATGGCAAATACCGAAGACAAGGTAACTTCTGACTCTTCTTTTGATTCATGTAATGACTCTGATTCAGATAATTTAGAGGAAGCATTTAATGAACTTTATGATAAATATAAAGAAATAACTAAACTATTAAAAGCAAGTAAGAAAAATAATACTTGTTTAGAAAACACTAACTCTGATATGAAAATAGAAAATGAAGAACTAGAAAACAAATAACTGAACTTAAAATAAGGAATGAACTACTATGTGAAGATTTAAAAGATAAAAATAAAAAAATAACAAAATTAGAAAAATAGGAGAGTGTAGATGAATTAAGGAAAGACATTAAAAACTTAAATGAAGAAAATGATAAATTATCAAGCACACTAGAAAAATTCACAAATGGTAAAAACTCATTAGTATAAAAGGAGCTAGACGTTCAGGAAAGAAGAAAGATGGTGTAGGATACACACCACCAAAAAATGCAGAAACAATAATTCCACCTAAAGTATATCCGACTCCAAAATTTGTCCCTGAACAAGATATAGCCTATAAAGCTAATTTTAAATATATGAAAGAGTAACAAAAAACATCTTGTTGTAGTCATTGCAATAGGTTGGGTCACATAAAAACACATGTCCAATAAGACATAAGAAATGGGTAATAAAAAGAAAAATTGATGATACTAACCATCAGGACCCAAAAGAATTTGGGTACCTAAAACTTGATGGTTTTATTTCAGGTTAACCCTCGAGCATCCAAATGGTATTTGGATAGTGGTGTCAAGGCACATGTCAGGAAACCAGAAGTTGTTCACTCATCTCCAAGATGAAGAAGGAACAGTCACTTATGGAGATAATGAAAAGGAACTGTGATAGGCAGTGGCTCCGTGAACAGTAAAGGAAAAATGGTATAGAGGATGTGTTGTTGGTCAAAGGATTGAAGCATAATCTTATCAGCATCAGCCAACTGTGTGACAGAGGCCATCAGATCCAATTTCAAGAATCAAAATGCAGCATACTGAAGGATGGAGCAGTCATCTTTGAAGCAAACAGAGAAAGAATTTATATGTGCTCTATCTTGAGGAACTCAAAGAACAAAATGTTTGTCGAAGCAAATAAAGATAAGTCTACTGAATTATGGCACAGACGTCTAGGACATTGCAGTATAGATGGCATGAGAAAATTGCTGAAGAAAATCTTGTGGAAGGTCTACCAAAGGTCAGTGCAAAAATGGAAGATATCTGTAGACCTTGTGCTAAGGGAAAGCACACCAAGAGCTCCTTCAAGTCAAAGACGGTGGGACCACCTCAAAACCCTTAGAGCTACTTATGGATCTATTTGGGCTAATGAGGACTACCAGTCTTGGAGGAAAGAACTTTGGATTTGTCATAGTCGATGACTATTCAAGATTCGCATGGGTATCATTCCTGGAGCATAAAGATGACACATTCGAAAACTTTGTTAGTTTCAGCAAGAAAGTCCAGAAGGATCAGAAGTTCAACATTGTTTCTATCCGATCAGATCATGGTGGTGAATTTCAGAATGAAAAGTTTGCTAAGTTCTGTGAAGATCAGGGAATTGAGCATAATTTCTCAGCACCAAGAACACCACAGCAAAATGGAATTGCTGAGAGAAAGAATAGAACCCTATTGGATATGGCAAGAACTATGCTATCTGAATATGATCTGCCGAGATACTTTTGGGCTGAAGCAGTCAACACAGCAAGCTACATCATCAACAGAGTGATGATTAGACCAATTCTAAAGAAGACTGCATATGAATGTTCAAAGGAAAGAAACCAAGGATCAGTCATTTCAGAACCTTTGGATGTCCATGCTTTATACACAACAACGGCAAGCGAGATATTGGTAAGTTGGATGCTAAATCAGATGAATGCATCTTCATAGGGTACACCTCTAAACCAAAGGCTATAGAGTATTTAATAAACGTACATTATTAATTGAATAGTCTGTACATATTATTTTTGATGAAATTAACCCTTCCTTGAGAAAGGAGAAGATAGTGATAATGATGATGCAGATGTACTGTCCAAGAAACTGAAGAAAACATCAATTGAGGACAAGGATGATCCACCATGGAAGACATGCAACAAAAGAAAATTACACATGAAAATCTTCCAAAGGAGTGGAGATATAAGAAAGATCACCCACTCAAAAATGTTATTGGTGATCCATCTGTAGGGGTAAGAACAAGAGGTAATGTAATTCCTTGTGATTACCTAGCTTTGTTTCTCAAATAGAGCTAGGACAGTCAATGAAGCTCTTACTGATGAATCTTGGATAATAGCCATGCAAGATGAACTAAATCAGTTCAAGAGAAACCAGATATGGTCACTTGTTCCTAGACCATCAGACCATCCAGTCATTGGCACCAAATGGGTGTTCAGAAAAAATGGATAAAACTGGTGTAATCTTAAGAACAAGGCCAGATTGGTAGCTCAAGGCTATTCTCAAGAAGAAGACATAGATTTCGATGAAACCTATGCACCTATAGCTAGACTTGAGGCTATTAGAATAAACTTGCATATGCATCAGCATTAGATTTAAAACTATTTCAAATGGATGCCAAATCTGCATTTCTAAATGGTTTCATAAAAGAGGAAGTTTATGTGGAACAACCCTAGGTTTTGATGACACATAATTCCTAATCATGTTTTCAAACTTCATAAGGCATTATATAGTTTAAAACAAGCACCTAGAGCCTGGTATGAAAGGCTTAGTTCATTTCTTTTAAACCATGGTTTCAGTAGAGGTCAAGTCGATAGCACTCTTTTCATAAAGTCAAAGGTCAAACATATACTACTGGTTCAAATTTATGCAGATGATATTATTTTTGGTTCTACTGATGAATCCCTTTGCAAGTATTTTGAAAAGTTGATGCATGGAGAATTTGAAATGAGCATGATGGGAGAAATAATTACTTCCTTGGATTACAAATCAAACAAGGAAAGGAAGGAACTCACATCTGTCAAGCCAAGTACACAAAAGAACTCTGAAGAAGTTTGGATTCGAAAATACCAAGCCACTGTCAACACCAATGAGCACATCAACGAGGATGGACAGTGACAAAGATGGTAAGAAAGTAGATCAAAAGATCTACAGAGGTATGATAGGTTCACTACTCTATTGACAGCTAGTAGACCTGATATCTTATTTAGTGTATGCATGTGTGCTAGATATCAAGCAGATCCTAGAGAATCACATTTAATTTCTGTAAAAAGAATATTTAGATATTTAGCTAGAACTCATGACTTAGGTCTGTAGTATCCAAAATCTTGTGAATCAATTTAGTAGGATACTCTGATGCTGACTATGATGCATGCAAAGTAGATAGAAAAAGCACCAGTGGTGGTTGTCAATTTCTTGTAGGATGTTTGATCCTGGTCTTCAAAGAAACAAAATTCAGTGGCACTGTCTACAGCTGAAGCTGAGTACGTAGCTGCTGGAAGTTGTTGTACACAACTCTTATGGATAAAGCAACAACTTGAAGATTTTGAATTAAACATCAAATCGATTCACTATTGTGTGACAACACCAGTGCCATTAATCTCACCAAGAATCTAGTTCAACATTCAAGGACCAAGCATATTGAGGTTAGATATCATTTTATTCGTGATCATGTAGCAAATGGTAATATTGAAATATCTTTATTGATACAAATGGCCAGCTAGCAGACATCTTCACAAAAGCCTTACCTGAAGAGAGATTCACATCTCTTAGAAGGAATTGAGCATGTGCAATTTGTGAAAGGAGTCTTCTTGAAAACTGGCATATAAATTTTCAGACTTAAACAATCCTTCTCTCTATGGCTTTAAGCAAAAATAGCACTATTATCCCTCCTGGACGCTCTTTATTGAAGTCGGTTTGAATAGTCAAACTTGTTTGTCTCTTTCTATCGCTATTTGGCGCATCACTTTACTCAGCGCATTTAATTATTCATAAAATCGATGAGAGAACGATTCGTATCCCATCTTCTACCTTTTCCCCCTTTCGTCTGGTTGCTTAAACCGATGCCCTAGCAATTTCGACATCGACTCTCTGCTAAGTTTGAAGCTTCTCTCATCTTCCTGCGAAATTTCTTGAGGGCTTTCACTCCTCCTTCCTTCTCAACCCTCCAGAAAACCTCCTCAACAGATTCCATGGCCGCATCCACCGTTTTCGAGAGTTTGGGTGGCTACAGTGCCGAGTTTCTTGCTCCTGAGTAGCAGGAAAGGTTCACCTTTGTGAAGACGGAAGTCTGTGGAAATAAGGCAGTGGATATAGCAGATCTAGAGAAGAATGGCATGCACAGTGTAGTTGAAGCAATGAACAGGATGCAGTGGATGGGAATCACCACCCTTTCTGAGGTAAGTTATCGGACCTCGTGAAGGCTTTTTATGTTTGTCTGAGAACAGAGGAAGACGGGTCTCTGATTTCATATGTCAAGGGAACCCGATCAAGATAGATCATGAGTTGTTACATTCGTTGTTTGGAGTAAAGACATCCGGGCACAGTGGGGTTCACACCGTGGACACCCAAGTTAAAGGTCTTGGTATTGTAGGACGGGATTCAGATTGAAAGATGGTAAATTAGACATTAACCAACTGAATGCTTTCAACCGCCTCCTCCATTTCATAGTCTGTCAGATTTTGGTCCAAGAAGCGCCACTTCCTCCACCTGTACCAAGGCAGACTCAGACATGATGTTCTGGGCCATACAGAACAAGGACATCAATATGGCCGCAGTGATGATTGAGAGGATGAGATTTGCTCGTGATCAAATTTGGATACAAAGAGCAAGCTTATTGTCTCTTTGCCTTATGCTCATCTACTTACCAAAGTTTTCAGGCATTTTGGTATTGATCTGACTAGAGCTATAGTTGAGAAAATGGGCCAATAAATTAGGTCCAGAAATCTAAGGAAGAGTGGTTTCTCTGTGAACAATGGTGTCTGGTCTAAGACCTCAGTAGCAGAGGGAGAGGCCATCATAGGAGATATTCCTGATGTTCAGGAAGAAGCAGCAGAACCAGCACCAGAACAACCAGCAGTGGATCAAGCAGTAGCAGAACCAGAGTAGAAATTGAGCTAGCTAAATTAGCAGAACCACCAACTGTAACAGCAGAAGTTGTGCCAGCAGTACCAACAGAATCAGTAGCAGCAGAAACAAGAGCGGCAGAGCAAGTAGGGTCACCCCCTTTAATAATTGAATCTCACCCTCTAGAAGCTCCAGTAGGAGGAGCAGTGGTAGGTGCAGCAGACACTTTGTCCACCTCCATTGTTGCCTCTATCCTAAGAGAGGTAGTGGATTCTGTTCTCACCACCCCAGTCACCTCAGAGATTGGTGGAATTGCAGAAAAGAAGAAGTGTGGCATCCGGCCACATTGAAGAATCACTTGCAATACCAGTTCAGGAGGAGCAATAAGATGCTCCTGATAATATTATTTTGGAAGAGGATGCTCCCATTCAGGGGGAGCAAGAGACAATGGAAGAGGATGCTCCTACTCAGGGGGAGGGACATGACAATCCTCTAGACTTTGTTCCTAGAGATGGGGAGACAGCCAGCTCCTCTGATTCTGATGATGATCAGCCTCCTCCAGCTTCAGAGGCTAGGTAGAAAGGGAAAGAAGGGAGCCCGAAGTACCACTCTTATCAAATACTCCACATGAAAGGCTAATGAGGCAGAAGATTGTGATAATTTGAAGCCTGTGATTGAGAGACTTGATGCCCAAGGAACTATTCTATGTTCTCTTCAATCTGATGTATCCTCCATCTTCATGAGCCAAGCTTCAGCTTCAAAGGAAATTTCCAACATCAGGAATGCCATGAAGTGGTTCAACAAAGAAATAGGCAGCATGAAGAATATGCTGAGTGAAATCCTGAAGGTGGTTGGAGCCCAAGCTCCTCCTCCTCCACCTCCTGTAGCCCAAGTTCCTGAGTCAGGGCCATCAGGGCCATCAGTTCAAGAGTCAGGGCCATCAGGGCCAGCAGCAGTAGCAGCAGAGGTAGAAGCTAGCAGTCAAGGGCAATCTGGGCCAGCTGAGCAGGATGAAGGGCCTCCAGGGCCAGCTGAGCAAGAGTCAGGGCCATCAGGGCCAGTGGAGTGTGAACTTGTGCAGATAGAGGTTGAAGAAGAGACCTTGGCACCTGAGCCCCCAGCTCCTTCTCCTCCCTCTCACACACCTGTTCCTCCTTCTCCACCATCAGCTTTTACAGCACCTCCTGCTCCACAAACCTTCAAGAAGCCTCAATCAAGACCCATTTCCTCTCTAGCACCATTTCTGTCCACCTCATCTCCTGCCTCCTCTACTCACATTCCTTCTCCTTCATCTACCTTTGAGGCCCCTCCAGCATCCTCTGCTGGAACCTCCTCCTCCTCTGGTCCCTCCTTTGGACTAGTTCTACTTCTCACTCATTCCTTCACCCTTCTCCTCCACCCTCTTTCATCACTATCATCCCTGAAAGATCTCAACTTGACTCTCCCTTATGGAAAAGGTAAAGGATGAGTTTGAGGAAGGCATTCTCAGGGCAGTGTGAAGGTTGGGGAGCATATCCATAGGGCAGACTCTTCTAGTCCTGTCCCCAAGAAGAGGAAAATTTCTTCTACTTCCTCTATTTCCTCTGATTCTAAATATCCTCCCTTGTGGTTCTCTCTCACAGTGGACAACAAAATAAACCACTGTATAGAGATATCTTTCCAAGGTCGTTTTTGCCACTATCATTAACCTTCATTCTAAATCTCACAGATCATTGAACACCATTTTACCCTACACTTCTCTTTCTAAATCCGAAAAGTCCAAAATCTTCTCTTTGCCCACTCCAAAACTGAAGAGCAGTGGGACAAAAGTCACAAGGATCTCTACAAAAATTCATCCTTGACAAATCTGCCAGATTTCCTCCAAGGGATCACTCCCTGACCTTATCAGAGTGGTTCAGGCTCTACCACAGAGAATCATGGGCTTCCTTCATCCAAAAAGAAATCAAAATGGTCAGATATTACATGTGGTTTAACAACTACAGATATGTCCATCAGCTTCCATAAGTTCAGCTGAGCCAGTTTAAGAAGGCCATTTCAGCTCTGAGTCCATGCATCTCTCACACTTCAGATGTTCAGGTAGATTTTGCTACCCTTCTAGTGCCAGATGAGATTGCACTACCTCAGATTCATTTCCTTGTCATGGAATCTTCTGTAGGATCCATCATCTTTGAACGTTTTGCCAGAGTGATGGGCAGAATCAAAGTACAGAAAAGCTGTCTGGTTGCTTTTCCTAGATTTCTATTTAGAGAATATCACCAGGGGCATGTCAGTGCTGAAGTTCTAGCCCCAATTCTGTCTGAATGCGAAAGGTTGGCATCCTCAGAATGGAGTAGCTTCTATCCCTTGTCTGCTCAGCAGCTGTTCACCTTGAATGAAGCTCAAGCCAGGGAAGGCAAACCTGCTGTCTCTCCAGCCACATTCTTAGATATGAACTCCATTCACCTTGTAAATGACCCCTTCAATGTTTGGGAGGAAAGATACAAGGTGTATGTAGCTCTACATAAAGCTCTCAGAGATAATCACAATCACTATCCTGTGTCCATGGATCAGTTTCTTACCTATGTCAGCTTTGGGACTCGTCATTTCCTAAAGATGACTATGGATAAGAATGCTTATGCTGATCTTCTCTATAAGAACCTAGATCTTCATCTCCAAAGGATGGCTTCCTCCATGGGACCAACCTACTCTTTGTCTTTTGGAGTCTTTAAAACTCATTTTGAAGAGCAGGAAGCACAGGCATGGGAAACCATCTCCCATTTTGCCTCTCTTTGTCTCCTGCTTATTATTTACCTGTACTCCTCAAGATGAATGAAATACATTAATTTGTCTCAGTTTCCCTTTCTCTTCTTCTTTGTCTCAGATTATCTTTTTGCTTAATGACAAAAAGGGGAAGAAAATTAGCATGTCTGAAATACATTCCAAAAACAAATTTTATTCAGACTCTTCATGTATTTATGATTATTGTTAAATAGAGAGAATTTTCATTCATGCTTATTGTTCAGTTTTTTCATCACCAAAAAGGGAGAGATTGATGATCAGTCTGTCCCCATGTAATTTAATTAATTACATATGTATTTGGTGATTAACAAAACCAAACAAAAGTTCTATTGAAAATCTCTAACATATACTTCATAAGTCTTAAAGTACATGAAATATATCAAGGACAAACAGTCAACATTGGTAAGTATCACCCTTTTAAGCTTCAATCATTTCAAGCATATATATTTCTCTAAGTCCACATCAACTTCTGTTGAAAGTCATAATGATTCTTTATGTGTGTATCGATTTCAATAGAGCTATAACGATTTGATAACATAACGATTTCTTCATAAGACAGTAATATCATGTGGTTCCATACAAGTCGTTCCTATAATGATTTCTTAAGTCAACGCATCGATTTCTTTAGAACTCGTAACGACTTGCGCATCGCAACGATTCTATAAGTCATCGTAACGATTTCTTTAGAACTCGTAACGACTTGCCCGTCGCAACGATTCCTTAAGACATTGTAAAAATTTCTTTAGAACTCGTAACGACTTGCCTGTCGCAACGATTCTATAAGTCATCGTAAGGATTTCTTTAGAACTCGTAACGACTTGCCCGTCGCAACGATTCCTTAAGACATCGCAACGATTTCTTTAGAACTCGTAACGACTTGCCCGTCGCAACGATTCCTTAAGACATCGTAACGATTTCTTTAGAACTCGTAACGACTTGCCCGTCGCAATGATTCTATAAGTCATTTTAATGATTTCTTTAGAACTCATAACAACTTGCCCGTCGCAATGATTCTATAAGTCATCGTAACGATTTCTTTAGAACTCACAACGACTTGCTTTCCATAATGATTTGTTAAGTGTTTCACAACGATTTCTTCAGTGAACACAATGACTTGCTTTCCATAACGATTTGTTAAGTGTTTCACAACGATTTCTTTAGTTAACACAACGACTTACTTTCCATAACGATTTGTTAAGTGTTTCACAACGATTTCTTCAGTGAACACAACGACTTGCTTTGCATAACGATTTGTTAAGTGTTTCACAACGATTTCTTCAGTGAACATAACGACTTGCGTTCCATAACGATTTGTTAAGTGTTTCACAACGATTTCTTCAGTGAACACAATGACTTGCTTTCCATAACGATTTGTTAAGTGTTTCACAACGATTTCTTCAGTGAACACAACGACTTGCTTTGCATAACGATTTGTAAGTGTTTTACAACGATTCTTCAGTGAACACAACGACTTGCTTCCATAACGATTTGTTAAGTTTCCAATGATTTCTTCAGTGAACATAATGACTTGGTTAAAATGACTTAATCATAACAATTTCATAAGTCATATAGCCATCGATTTCATCGACTTGATATTTATCTTCTCCTTAGAGCTTTGAATAGTCAAAGTCCACGTATATATCTTTCTGACACTCCTGCATTTATGAGGTCTGAACGTATCTCTGCATGCATGCAGATGATATCATGCATTATCGTGCTTACTCTGAATACGTCTTTTAGACTCAACTATTTGGATTTACTATTTTCATGATTATTTCCTCTAATGTTGACTGACATCAGAGACAGCTTAGCTGTCCGCTACTTCAGATTGAAATTGTGCAGATCACTGATACACTTCCACTTACAACAAGGAACAACATAGTAGCCAAAGGATATCTCTGAAGATCTCATTTCTTTGCGTGCTCAAGTGATCAAAAGACTGTTGACTGGAAGCTTCCAAGATTTCAGGCATCCTTAGTCTAACGACTACTCAAGAGAGAGACAACAGTCACTTAACGTCTACATTTCAAACTGGAGTATAAATACAAGTCAGAAGCTCAGAAGATAAAAATATACACCAACAGACACAACGACAGATTAACTTCGTCCAAGCTTTCAAATCTTCTGAAAGATTTCTAGAGCCAAGAACTTCATTCCACTTTGTTTTTCGCTCTTTTTTTCTCCACTGTGTAGTGAAAAATCTTGAGAGAGCTTGTGTAGTTCTGAGAGTGCACCTAGCTTTGATTCCTTCCTCTCAGTGCTTTTTTCTTCAGATCTTGGCTTGTCAAAAGCTTGATCTAGGGGCTTGAAAACATTTCTTTCTCTTGTGTTGTTTCCCTTCGGTTGTGAAGGAAGACCTGGTGGTATCCTGGGTGCTGTTCCCCTCGGTTGTGAAGGAAGACCTGGTGGGGTATCCAGGGTGGTTTTTCCCTCTGGGTGTGAAGGAAGACCAGCTGAGCTGGGTGTTGTATGTAGCGTCCTTAGGGGGACTGTACCCTATCTAGTGAAATCCTGAGTTGTTGCTCAGAGACTGGACGTAGGACTCCTAGGGAGAGGAGGTCTGAACCAGGATAATTCTTTGTGCCGTGGGTTTGCTTTCCTTGTGTGAATGTTATTTGAACTAACAGTTATTAACCTCCATCGAAGAACGTTTGTGTGAATGTTTTTACTTACAGGTATCTTCTAGATTAATTTTAAAGACCCATTCACCCCCCCTCTAGGCTCATTAACTGGGCAACAATGTCGACACTAGACCTTGTTTCTGATCTGTAAGTGGTCTATTCATAGATTCTGTGTCAACATATATCCATTTCTATGTCGACACATCTCTTCAATGCTATTCTTAAATATTTCAATTTGGATCACATCCATTTCATTTGACTATCTTGTAATTCTATGATTGAAGAAGGACTTTCTTTATTTTGATGAAAATTGATAAGATCAATAATTCAGTGGGAGCTAAAGGCTTCACTTCTTTTTCTCTCATCAAACCAAAACTAATTTAGTGATTTGATGAATATGTAATTCACGAAATGATCATTAATTCTTCTGAAAACAACAAGGAATGAATTCTTAATTGTCTTAACATATTTCTCAAGTCAACATTCTTTTGCTTTCTGAAATTCTAAAGTAATCTAATTTCTTTGGTTGAAAATGTTTAATTAAGTATTGACCTTATACATTTCTTTTGAGTTTGATGAAGGTTAAATTGTGTCAACTTCTTGATGTCATAAACAAGTTATTTTTGTTTGGCAAAGTAATGACATGTACACCGAGAAACTGTACACCATCACAAAAGGTGAAGAGCTATGTATGCCATGAGGTGTCATGTTATCTCTATTCTAAGGGGTAAAATCAAAATATTAAAAATAAATGTTAACTGAGTAACTAGAAATATTCACTTCTGATAAACGTATATTTCCTTGTAAAAATGTTTTCATTAACCTCTTGAAGCAGAATAATTAGTAAATCTTCAGTAACTAGGGACTCTGGTGTGTTAAAAACTTGTGTATTTAAGTGAAAAAAGATTTACTATATTTGAATGCTCATTGCTTCAATTTAAATAAAAATTAATCAAATAAAATGAACAACTTATTCCTAAATCAGATGTTTTAAGGGTGTTTAATTTCAATACAAATTGCATTTACCCTGGAGAAATCACCTTACTTTGGTTTAGTAAGATGTAAAAGAATAATTCTTGTTTGAAGAGAGATTTTAATTCAATTGAGTTGTCATCTAGGTGCTTTAGAATTTTTTAATTGATCAAATTTTGAATGATATTCCTCGAACTAGTGAATTTGTAAAGGAATGATGATGAGAAATTGGAAGTGAAATCTTTAACATATTAAAAATCCTTGAATAATTGGTTTTAGATTATTTTTATCACAATAAAGATTTTCCTTCTCATCATTTTCAAAAATTCAACAATGTTTAACCAACTAAGGTCGACACATGTCTTTCCTGTGTCGACACATCTTGCTGTCAGGTCGACACATGTCTTGCCTGGTCGTCACATCTGAACCCATGCGCCGGTTACAGTTGGGGGAAATGCACCTGAGGTTCATCTTACCTCCTCTCTTTGGTGTCGATCCATCCATAAAGTGCTCTAACTTTTAGGTCGACCCCATTTGGCAACTTCCCACCCTTTCAAACTTCCCTCTCTTTCTCTCTTTGCAACTGATCCTCTGCATTCTCCAGTGTTCTTCATCCATCTTCCGAGTTTCTTCATCTTTCTCCATCTTTCAATGGCACCTAAGTAGACTCCAAAGCGTGGAGCCAAGTCCAAGGCGGCTGTAAGAGGTGTTGTTATCGAGGAAACCACAACCAGAAAGGAGAAGCAAATTTCATCATGATCCGTCCAAGAGGAAGTCAGACTCTAGTTCTTTTGGTACACCATCCAAACAGGGTAGATCAACCCCACAAAGTAAAGGCAAGTCCCCCATGCCTTCGAGATACCCTAAGAGGAAACTTATTGAAGCCTCTAGTGATTCCGATGAAAATGATTCATCCTTTGATGGCACACCTTCCACAAACCCTAAGTGTCAGTTGGTAGGTGAGTCTTCCTCTGACACATTTGGGACTCCAGTAGCAACCCCTTCTTAGACTGTCATTGAAGGGAGGTCAATCTTAAAACCTAGGGCTATGGATTTATTTGATCAAGACCTTGCTGTTGCATTCCCTGAGTTTGTTCCATTCTTTGAGTTTCAAGGATGGCTTCATTTCATTTCTGAGTTCAGAGCCTTTTACCCTGATAGGTTCAAAAGTTCTATTTAAATATTGTGGATATGAAGAAGGTTTCAAATCAGAGGTTAAGGGTGTTTAGATTCTCTTCACTCCAGAATTGTCTTTATAACTATTTCACATACCTGATTCTGGTGAAGATTATTGTAGCTATAAGTTTAACCTTCATGAGGCATATACTCTGCTTACTGGTCTTCCTCATAACAAGAAAGATTCTAAACAGACTCATGTCACTCATTTCAACACCAACAATTTTTCTCCAACACTCAGATTGATACCATATTTTCACCACCATACTCACTCTCAAGGTGGTGGTAGGAACATGCTCACTGACATTCAGAAGTTTATTCTGTATTGCATGAAGAAGAACATCAAGGTGAACTTGAATTGATCATGTCTCAAATCATTTCTAAGACTATTAGGAAAGAACTTCATAGATCCTTGCCTTATGCTGCTCATTTGACTACTGTCTTTGAGCATTTTGGAGTCTCTTTTCTAAATGAGAAGGTAAAGAAAATTCCTTAGAACAACATATATGTTTACACCATTTGAAGAAGTTTATGGGGTTCAGAATTGATGGAGATCAAGTGCTTAGAGGGCCTGTTGTGGAACCACCAGCGGCTAATGCAGAAGAAGAGCATGTTCTAGAAGTTGAAGTTCCTCAGGGTGATCCAATGGAATAGCCACCTGTTGAACCTGCTATCCCAGAAGACATGCCAGCTACACCCACTCCTCAAGCTTACCAACTCCTTCTCATTTGCTTGTTCCCTCAAATTTCTTCCAACAATATCATAGCTCAGCCTCCACTTCATCTGGTGGATCATATGTTCCTCAGAGCTCTATAAATTCTTCAGGTTCAATTTAACAATCTAAACTCATCTATGAGAAATGTCTGCCAATTTGAGCTTAGAATTCAAATACTTGAGAATATAGTGAATGGTCAATTTTTGAGACAGTAAGAGATGGCTGAACATGCTACTAGAAGATTCAACAGATTGGTTGGAACCTTGAGTGATGCTTCCACTCAACTACAGGGTCTTCAGTTTGATTTGCAAGCTTATTTTTTTGTCTATAATCCGAACACACTCAACAAAGTATTCAGACTGGAAAAGATGTTGTGAGTCAAGTGTCAAAGTGTCGTTTATTCTTTGCCCACTTTGTTAGAGACATGGAAAATATGAAGGCTCACACAACACATATTGATCAGGAGATAGCAGATCTCAAGATTGAGTTTGGCAACATCTGGCAGACTGGCACAGCTCCTAGTTCATCATCTGGTCCTCCTCCCATGGCTCCAGGCTTCACTCAATTCCAAGCACATATTTGAAAATCTTCAAAATATGGAAGAGATTTTGCATACTAGGCTAACCACTATGCAATCTCAGTTTAGATCCAATTTAGGTGCTTTGGAAGAAAAAATGAAGGCAATTGGACAAGTTGCTTCCTCCTCTCCTCCATCTACATGATGTCTTTTGTTTTTGATGATGTCAAAGGGGGAGAAGGTTGCTTTGTAATGGATGCTACTCTAGCTTTTACTTCATTTTGGTTGTTGGTTTACACATTGAATTTTATGCTTGATCATTTTGGAAATTGGAAATTGAATGATATGTGTTTTTGATGTGATGTGAATCTGGGATGTTATTGTCATTTTTTAAGCCATGGAATAATGTGAATGACCGCATTAAAATCTCATGTTTGAGTAAACAAAATGTTTAATGAATCATAGTTGCCATCATCAAAAAGGGGGAGATTGTTGGATCTCTTGTGTTGTTGATGTTTAACTATGATCCATAGAATTGTGGAAATCACGCTTCAATTATATCTAACACCATTTTCCATGTGAAGCTTATAGAAATATTCTCATGAGACAGTGGTGTCGACACAATTCAGATAGTGTGTTGACACATGACTCAATCCCAAGGCAAAAATACATGAAAGCAAGCCAGCTATGTCGACACATGTTCAGTGGTGTCGACACATCTCATGCATCCAGCAAACAGTGAAGGAAGCAGTGGCCAGTGGTGTCGACACAGGATGATTGTGTGTCGACACTCACTGTCCATCCCAAGAGCTTGTTATGTAGCCAGTGGCCAATGGTGTCAACACAGGATGATTGTGTATCGACACTCACAGTCCCTCCAAGAAGCCCATTCTGCAGCCAGTGGATTGTGTGTCGACACAAGTGCAAAGTGTGTCGACACAACTCAACAGACCAAGATATCAGGACTTAAATCCAAGAACATGTGTCGACCTATGTCTCATGTGGTGTCGACACACTTCGATTATTTTTCCAGATCTGAAATTTTGGGACACGTGGATGGTTTTGGTTGAGGGATTTTGAGCGAGAATCATTGTGCCCCCAAGTTCCAAGGGATCTCATGGATCCATGGGACTATAAATGCCTATTATCCACTCATATTTGGGGTACACACACTCCAGATTCTTCCAACTCTCAGAAGCAGCAGACGATTTCAAAGGAAGGCTTCATCCTGGAGATCTGCACCCCCGATCTAAAGAAATTGAAGCTACAAGCACCTTGGATGATCCATCTCAAGAGGAATCTCTGGACTTTAGAGCCTTCTCCTGGAGTTGAAGCAGAATATCTGATCTCCCACCTGAAGCAAGACAGGGGGATTCGAACCAGACCTTTCCAGTTTACAATTCAAGTGTCTATTCTGGTTCTTCACCTTAAACTCAATTCATTGTGTGTGGTTGTGAGATTGGAGCAATCCTTGTACCCAATTTCACTTGTGTGTGTTCAGATTTGAGATCTCAGTTATCTCAGATTGTGTGTGTTGATTTGTGATTCATTCTGAACTGGCGACATAAGCCACATTGTGTGTGTGTAGATGGTGGATGTAGGATACACAATTGTGTAATCCGAACCACCCTAAATCATTGTGTCTGTGGTTTGATTGCCTGTGCGATAAATGCTTGGTAGGCTCGGTGTTGTTACATCATATGATCTATCCAAATGTTCAGAATTGTGATTGAGCTTTAGATTTAAGTCTAATATCAAATTCTCTAAGATTCTAATAAAGTGAATTTTAAATTCAGTGAAATCTATTCAATCCCCCCTTCTAGATTTCATCATAGCAGTTTTTTCGCAACATTTCATTTGGTATCAGAGCGGGTTCTCATTGCACTTGATAAGTGTTTGATCTAGCAATCAAGAGTTCTTGCTATGGAAATCACTAAGGGATTCATGGCTGAGGGTCACTCAGTTACTAGGCCTCCTTTTTCGATGGATCTGATTATTCTATTGGAAAAATAGGATGTAGGCATTCTTAAGAGCTCAGGACTATGAGCTCTAGAAGATTGTTGATAAAGGACCTGCTGAATTGCCAGAAGATGAAGATTTATGGAGTAAGGAGTAGATCAAGAAGTCCACACTCAACTGGAGTGCTATGAATATGATGCAGTGCGCAATCCATCCCAAAGAGTACTCCAAAGTATCATCATGTAAGTCTGCAAAGGAGAAGTGGGATAAACTCAAGCTAAATATGTGGGAACTCTGAGGTAAGGGAAACAAAGGCAAGTATCTTAGTTTCAGAGTATGAAAGTTCAGAATGAAGAGTGATGAGACCATCTCTAAAATGTTTGCTAGATTCATGCTTAATGTAAATGGTCTTAGAGGTCTAGGAAAAAGACCATTCAAACAGTGATCTTGTTAGGAAGATACTTAGGTCACTTACATCAGCTTCGCACACAAAGGCCACTGTAATTGAGGATTCAAAGAATTTATCAACTTGCAATTAGATGAGCTGATAGGTTCATTAATGACATATGAAATTAATTGAAAAGAAATGCATCTGTCTTTACATCTAAGAAACGTATTGCTTTGAAAGCCTCATCTAGTTCAAAGAAGGTAATTGAAAAATCTGATGAATCTTCTGATGAAGATGATGATGAAGAATTAGCCTTATTGACAAGGCAATAAAAAAATTCTTGAGGAAGAAAAGAAAAAGGTAAGTTGAAACCTTATAACAAGAAAGTTTTTTCAAAGAAAAATGACTTCAGTAAGAAAATTGAGACAAATAAGAAAACTGACATATCTGTTATGAATGCAGGAAAACATGACATATGAGAGGAGAGTGTCCTAATTGAAGAAAAAAGTTGAAGAATCAAATGTTCAAGAAAACCAAAGCCATGCTGGCCACATGGAGCGATGAAGATGATGAAGAGCAAGAAGAAAGTGGATCTGATGAAGTAGAAGTCACATTCTTGATGGCCAAAAATGAAGAGAATAATGAGGTAAGCTCTTCATTTGAAGATTTTTCAACTGAGGATTGGGAAGAAGCATATGCTACATTATTTGTAAAATTGTGTGAGCTAAAATCTGAAAATAAAAGATTGAAAAAGAAAATTCACAGCATATTGTATAATTCTCAAGAATCTGAATAAATAAATCTTCTGAACAATGAGATTGTGATCTTGAAAAAGGAACAAGAATGTTTAAATGAACAACTTGATCTTGTTAAAGAAAGATGCCAGTGTACTGAAAAGGAGAAACAAATTCTGATGGATGAAAATGAAAAAACTAAAAAAAGAAAAAGAGGTGATTCAGGAAGAATTGAAGATTGTTTAAAAAGAACTGAATGACAAGAAAGAAACCTTGTCCAAATTTGTTAAAGGGAAGGAAAAACTAGATGCTATGTAAGAGTTCGAATGAACACTACTAAGTATGGTTTAGATTTTCAGTCTGAAAACAAGAAGAAAATTGGACAAACCTTGATAATTCATTTGTCCAAGGAAGTACCTCTTATAATCAGTCTGAGAAGAGCATCTAGGAAAAACCACAAATAAATTCAAAACCCAAAAATCAAAATCAATTCAAAAATTCCAAAACACAATTCAAACATGAAAGAGCTCAAGGTAAAAATCAACAGAACTTGAAGTCCAGTGTTAGATCTACTTCATATCCAAAGAACAATAAAAACTTCACAGTTGGATCTAACTCTCATTTCAAAAGGAATAAAAATTTCACACCATAAAGAATCATGGCATGCACAATTTGTAAAAATCTAGTCTTACTGATGATAAATGTAATTAAAAAATAAATGCAAGAAAAATGAAACAAATCTAGTTTCCAAAACAACTTGCTGTTGAGTTGAGAAAATTGATAGGACCCAAAGCAATTTGGGTACCAAAATTCTCTTTCTAAATCTTTTTGTAGGAATGTCTTACAGCCCACAAGAAAGACAAATGGTACCTTGACAGTGGCTGTACAAGACATATGATTGGAGATAGAGACAAATTCTCTACATTAATTGAGAAAGATGGTGGACAAGTGATTTTGGAGGTAAAAACAAAGCATAATCATTGGAACTGGAAAATTGGTAAGAATCCTTCAAGCTCTATTAAAAATGTTTTGCTTGTAGAATGCCTTGATCATAACTTACTGAGTATCGGTCAACTTTGTGACAAAAGCTTTAAGGTAATTTTTATTCTGAATCATGTGAATTGTTGAAAAGGATTCTGGCAAAATAAATTTTCTGGTCAAAGGATTAACAATGTTTATTTAGTTGACCTGAATCAACATCAACATGATAATCATTGTTTGGTTGCTAGCCAGCATGATCTATTGCAATTGTGGCATCGAAGGTTAGGTCATGCAATAAAATGATGAGACATGCTCTTCTGAATGGATTACTAAAATGAAGAAAAAGAAAAGTGCAATTGTATGTTCTGCATGTGCTCAAGGTAAACAAACTAGGAAATCATTCAAATTTGTTGCACCCTTAATCACTTCCAAACCTTTGAATTATTGCATATGGATTTATTTGGTCCTACTAGCACTCTCAGTCTTAGTGGACATGGATTTAGGTTTGTGATTGTTGATGATTTCTTTAGGTTTACCTGGGTATATTTCTGTCTCACAAGAGTGACACATTGGAAAACTTTAAAGATTTTGTAATAAAATTGAAAATGGAAAAATAAAAAAAATCTGCTCCATACTGAATGATCATGGAGAAGAATTTGACAATAATCTATTTTTGATTTTTGCAGTGAAAATGGAATTGATCACAAATTTGCTTTCCCAAGGACTCCAGAACAAAATGGAATTATTGAAAGGAAGAATAGGACATGGTGGAGATGGCCGAACTTTGTTGATTGAGAGTCAGCTTCCAAGAAGCTTTGGGCAGAAGTTGTCAACACTTCATGCTATGTTTTCAATAGAGTTATGGTAAGACCTGTCCTTAAGAAACTTCCTATGAACTTTTAAAAGGTAAGAAACCTCATATTGCTTATTTCAGGGTCTTTTGAAGTAAAGTCTTCATTCACAATAATGATAAACATGATCTAGATAAATTTGAAAAGAAGAGTGATGTAGGCACTTTTCGAGGGTATTCTGAAAATTCAAAGTCATATAGGGTATTTAATAATGTAGCACCCCAGAAATTTTATTACATAAAAAATTCGAAATAAATGGAAATAAATAATTTCCATAATACCAAAGTATTTAAACATACATATCATTATCGTATGTGCTAAAATACATCAGAAAATTCCTTAAAAATTATAAATCAACCCCAAACATTTTTACTAAATGTTCCACAAAGAAATTTGTGCCAAGAAAAAATCATTTGGGCTAGGTTAAGAATTATTGTGACCGATTATCTAAATTAGGAAACAAGTCGGAAAACCGTTAACACGAAAACACGACGCAACCATAAATTCAATAAAATGTTGGGAAGACTTCCAACATTATATATTGATGAGCCATTATCATAAGTGGGCCATTGGGCTCATATGACCCAAAAATCAAATGAAGCAAGAAAATGCATGGAAATTCGTAACCATAAATAAGCTGAAATTGGAAAGTGGTAATTAGGGTGTAATTAGGATGCAATCATGCATTCTTGGCAACCCAAATTCGTACCTACCCACCCATGGAGGTTGCTTGATGGCCAAGACTCTCTAATGGAGGGAGAGATCTTCAAATTATGGAAAGACACAAGCCAATCCCGCAACCCTTCCTTCCTTGTTTCATTAGGACTCCTAAAACCCATAGATGCTTAAATACTCATCACCCAAACCCTATGGACGAGTTTAGAACTTGTTGGGGTCATGTGGAGGAGCTCTTGGTGGCTGAGGAGCTGTGGAACGACCACAAGAAGCTCATCATCTTCCCCTTCTCGTCTGCTGCGACCTGCACAACCATCCACTGGAAGTCGATTCAAAGGTAGGCCAAACCTAAACCAACCTTGCAAGGCCTATACCCCTGGAAAGAGGGTCAAGTGTACATTCTAACCCAAGTGGAATGCCCAAATCCATGCAGTATACATGGAGTATAACCGTTTTCCTCAAGTGGTCTGAACACGGGTTTTCTGGAAACACGGGACTTCTTCAACCCAGAAGGTAGGTTTTTCTCGGACCAAACCTTAACTATCCTATACCAATGTGTAGAGCATCAAGTTAAATTTCATTTCCCACTGGTGTCATCGAATTCCATCAAGTAGATTTTGAGTTATAAGCGTTTTCCCCAGTCGCGCACTGTCAGGACTTTTCTGTTCTTTATATGTTGCATGTGATTTGAGACCGAATTAGAGCAAATCCACAACATGAAAGTTTTCCTAGTTGTCCTCGTCATGTTTTGTGTTGAACATTTTGTTTAAATATCATTAGTTAGAGTGTTATAAGTGTTGAAAGAGGGTTGCTGCATGAAACTATGTTTTTCAGGTTACACTTGGTGTTTGTTGTATTTGACTTGATTAAAGCCTATCGAAACCCTCATGGATTCTAATTCCGATTTACTCGAAGCACCCTTGCAGTCTAGATTAGTTTAAAATTGGTTTTGTTAGTTTTCATACACTGTACAATTTGTTCTCTATTTTTGAAGCACCCTGTGTGTCAATATAAGGCTGTTCTGAACCGCAATCTAAGAACATGTCCTTTCTCTGCCAGATTAGGCGCAGACCCTGTGAACGCGACGGCCTGATAGGCCGCGTTCTGTGGTCTTGTCACGACAGCATACCCCGTCACGTTCTGAACGCGACGAAGCGCTCCGTCGCTACCTTGCTGCCTGATCTGACTGCCCCATCGCGTTCTTCACATCCCGTGTCGCGTTCTGTTCCCGACCCGTCGCGACCCTTACTGGGACCCGTCGCGACCTGACCTTGGGTGGACCATCCTGTCGCCTTCTTCATATGCACCGTCGCTATCTCTGATTTTGCATTAAACCCCCACTTATTTCTTGCAAATCTAACGCTATACCCGAGGTCTGTTTAATATGATATTAGCATGTGATTCACATGTCTTAGGTCTGATTATTGCATGATGTTTATTTAATGGCTTAAAAGTGTTAACATATTTAAAAAGCCTTAATTACATGAAGATTATTCTAATTGCTTTCTTAATGATATGATCATTCATGAAAATATGAATTGCTCTTGTTACTATTCTAGCTTGATTAAAATGATAATTATTAACTTAAAATCTTGCAAACCATGTGTAGTTAAATGCATTGTTCATTGCATGCCATCATGTTAAGTGTTTCCGCGAGTTTGAGACCGATGGATTGTGAATTGACACGCGTACATCACTACACACTTGCATGTTAGGCAGCCCTTCTGGGGAAATTGGAAACTCTCTACCGGTCATCCGAATCGGTAGACTAGCGACCTTTTCTCCAAGGCCTCCGTAAATCTCCTCTGACCATGGATCCCACATGGCCGACGAGTTGGTTGTACCATTCAGTTCCCTGGAGATAGTGTGCACTTCCTCTCTCATCTTGTTCTCTTGAGTATGATTTACAATCTAGACTAAAGCCAATAATAACAAGATTGAACTAAAGTATAAATCGTACCGTTATGCTGCCGAATTATCTCTTGACCATTGTTCTCATGAAGTCATGTTCAATACTTATTGCTTCTTCCCATCATCATTATGAACATGACATTACATAGCTTACATATTTGAAACTCTCATTGGCATTATTAATGACTGTGGGTATCTACATTTAAAAATTTTACATTAGATGCTGACAGGGCACAGCGTGTGTCCAGGGCTCCGTCTAGCCCCAATGACGGAGAGTCATAAATATACTGTTAACCATGGGGTATAATGATTACTGGCGTTGCATCTGCGCTGGGAGTCTTGCTTGCTTGTTGAATGATAGATACAATAACCACATACACGTGTCCTGGGTACATTCTTGATGGATCTTTTTTGGTGTACATTAGTGTCTACGTGCCTGATTAGTGTTACATGTTCGTGCTCGTGCGTTCTTGCTTGCTTGCTTACGTGATATGGCCATCCTGCATTTAATGCAATTAGTGATATCTTGCGTTCTTGACATCAAGTGAAATCTTGCGTGCTTGTACCAAGTGATCTATTGCTAGTTCTATCTTGTCATCTTGTTCAAAATCTCGTTCTATCATGATCTCTCTATATAGTACCCTAGAAAATTCATTAATTAAAAATTATGGATAAATTGAAAATTTATCAATTAATAAATTCAACCAGTTAAAAAGGTACGCATTATTATCGCATGCGTATAAACCCATATAGAAATTCAGTAAAAATAATAATTACACATTAAATAATGTTATCTGATGAGACCCATCATGAAATTTGGGCATAGAAAAATCGTTTGGACTTAGTTTAAGAAATTATGCGACTTATTAGCGTAATAAGGAATAAGTCGAAGAATCCATTATTTTATGATCCAAAGTGGATATAAATTAAAATAAACATGTGAGTAGACTTTAAATAATATGGGTCGATAGCCCATTATGATATATGGACCAACGGACAATCTTGGCCATGAATTAATTCTCTAATAAAAGGATAATAAAAATCTATAGTAAGGTAAGTACATAGGTTGTACAATTAAGCCCGCATAAGTTATTGGGGCAAAAGTAAGAGCCCAAGAGATGAATAAAGGTCAGAAATATTTGGCTAAATAATATTGAATCGAATTAAAATCAATTGAAAAATATGATAAATAGATTTAAATTAGAATAAAGGGTGAATAAATAGAATTAAATCAATACCCATTAAGCTAAATTAGTAATGGGTTTTACTAATGGTCCTAGCATAAAGTTTTAGGCCCAATTATGAAGAGTCCATCATGAGATGGGAGATAATTAAGCTAAATTCGTACCTAAATATAATAAATAGAAAGGGTTAAGATAATGAGTATTTTAACTCTTAATTATTTAGAAAGAGTTCTAAACCTAGTATAACTCAATAGGACTATCCTAATCTGAAAAAGGGGATTTAGATGAGAGACAATTGGGTAAAGAGAGAAGACTCATATTAAATAGTGAAATTCGTAACTAAATTATCTCATAATTAAAAAGAAGGTAATTAAGGCACTATTATGACTCATATTATATAGAAAGAGACCTAAACTTATACTAACTCATTACCCACGAAATTAACCTCTCATCTATCCTATTCGGTGGATAATGCAAGAAATAAGGGAAAAACATAGAAATTAAAGAGTTGGAAGGAGAAGGAAGAGTTTTAGAGGATGGACTCTTGTAGCAACTAAATGCATCCTAATACAACCCTCATTTTCATGCTTAGACTTTGGGAGATGAAGGGAGAGGCTGGAGGAGAACGAAGGAGCAAGAAGGAGGAGCTGGAAAGGAGGGATTTCATCTCGTTCTTCATCAAAACCCTAGCTTTTCATTCTTGCAATGAAAGGTAGGCAATCTCTCAAGCTAAAATCGTGAAATAATTACCCTAGGTATACTTCATGTACCTCTTCAAAAGCCTATGCTTTTGTTGTATTCGCTCATCCATTGAGTGAATTTAATTCGGAAAAGCCTGCTGTCACCATGAAACCGAAATCTTATGTTTGCTCTAATTCCCAACATCTACTTCCTCTCATGCATGCTAAAATCTCATATATACTGCATTATATTATCTTTCAAAAGCCCTGGTCTTGCTCAATTTAGATCTCCATGAGGGAGAATTAAATCCTTGAATCCCTGTCTGTTGCTTGTACCCAACCCTTCAAGTTTACCTTTACACGTCATGCATACTTGATATCCTGATATGAGAAAATTCTCTAAATTACTACTTCGTGTTAGCTTTCGAACGCCTTTGGTTCGTAATTTTTCATCATGTATTCATCTCTAATTAATTCTTGGAACCCTGACTGCACTGTTTAGGTCACCTAAAAGTAACCTGATCAATGCATGTCTAAACCTTGTCTATTTTCAAATTAATCGTGCTTGTTGATATATATAATGTCTACTTTCGTTTTAAAACTGGTTTCGTACTTTTTGGATCACCGTGCTATTTTATATGGAATTTACAAGTACTCTGTATCACACAGAAACTGCCCTGGAAAAAGGGGAAAAAGGGTCGGACCTTCTGGTATCGCGACGGTGCGACCCGCCGTGATACCATTCGGGTCGCGCCCTCTCGTCATGTCGCGTTGAGAATGCTGCGGCCTAACCAGTCGCGTTCCAACCCCGAACCGGGCCAGGCCTGCCGGTTCGCCCGTCGCGCCAGGCCGCCTGTCGCGACTTGGACCGCGACGAGAACCCCCGTCGCGATAAGCTCTTGAACGCTAATGAGCTACCCGTCGTGACTTGATCGCGACGAGTCACTTGTCGCCTCTTTACAACTTCGTCCAGAACCTTTAATTGCACTTATATCCTGCTTTAAATGCCATCTAACCCCTTGTACAAGTTAAACCATGTGCTGTTAAGCTCAATAAATGACATGATATTTTTATTTGATAATATTTAAATAATTCTTATTAATTTAAAGCCGTGAGCACAATTTCATCTATTCTCATGATTCTTTACACTTGCGCACTAAACATTGTTTATTGCCATTTGACCCTATTAAATTATCAATAATGTATCTGGTAATTAAGTGAAATTAATTACCTAATTTCCCTATTATTTAAATGACACATGTCTTCGTTTTATTCGCGTGATTTGTACACCGTTATCGCGTCCTCTGCCTTCGAGCACTCGAGGCAAGACGGACAACGTTTCATTACACACTTTCTCTTGACTTGGACCACCTCTCCATCGAGAATACTCTCGACTGGACCAGGGACTCCTTGTCAAGGCCTCCGTAAGTCTTCTTGGCTTTGGCGCACATCCTTAGCTAACGAGCTGGTTGTACCTTTAAATCCTATTACACTTTTAGGGATCAGTACGATCCAATCGGCCTTAGTGAGATCTCTCTTATCTTGTGATCACGCCGGACCACCTGGCTCGTGTACGCGGCACGACTAATGGGCGGATGTGGACTTCTACCTGACTGTCGGTACCCGACCTGGTACTGTGCAACCGTTACCATCGTGTGTTTATCGTTGTTTTACGATTATACCCTTATCTCATCAACTATCCGTGTTCTCTATTCACGTTCACTCTACTCTCTCGTCTATCATCTAGTACTCTCTTGAGACTCTTGAGCTGTTGCGGCTCCCATTGCTTGTACTATACATGACTGTCTAGCGCCATAATATGGGTCCAGTGACCCTCCTGACTTGAATGCATAGTGTACAGGGCACGGAGAGTGTCGAGGGGCTCCAATCTAGTCCTGGGGGCAGAGAGCCACCCGAAAATACCTGCAGGGGCTATTGACGGTGTTCTGCATGCCACCGGTTCTGACTATCTCGACATGGCTAGACATCTAATTATTTTACTATTAGTCTGAGGAGTTCAGACATATTGTACCAGTTTGTGCTATAGTGTGCTAGCACTGACTGTTATAACATTAGTCTGAGGAGTTCATACGAAATGTACTATCGTTAAACGGCTACTGTCCCAAAGTGACTATTGTCGTACTCGACTAGTGCACCGTTGTGCAACCATACACATTATCTCTTTACACGCTATCTCTTTACATGCAATCTCGTTACACGCTATCTTGATATACAAGCTATCTCGTTACACGCCACCTTGATACAAGCTATCCTATTACATGTCATTTGATACACGCTATCTTGTTATACATATCTTGTACACCACTATCTCGTTATATGGTCAATTCTCTATCGTCCTAATTTTGCAATACTCTTGAGAAATGTATTATCGATCACTTGTTATCTTGTACTATTACTCTTGACTATACATGATCGTTCTCTCTAGTTAACCTGCGTTACAAGACATTAATCACTTAAAGTATGCTTGTTTACATGAGATATTAAGTCCTACTGAGCCTTATCGCTCACCCTTTGTTATGTGTTATTGTGTTTTCAGGTAAGTCAAGGGATGACCTTACACAGAACAATGAGATTGGACTGGAGTGATGAGCGTCCTGAAGTCATAGCGATGGAATGTCCTTAGTACCTTTGAGTCTAGTTAGATATTGCTTTAGATTTCTTTTCAAATTTAATAATATCATTGAGCCCTATGTTTGGCTCTGAATTAGTGGTTGTAATAATTTAGATGAATTATCAATAAAATGATGAGTTTTATTGCAATTATTGTTCATTAGTTGCTCTGATATTTGCGAATGTATGCGCAATTTACATTACCATACTCGTGTTCATGCCTCCCGATTTATTCCGCTGCTAAATTGGCGGGGCATGACACTCTATCTAGCTTATTTCATGTATCATGTTTTAATGAGTTTTATTCGCACATGCATATCATGACATTCATCGTTCTTACCTAGTTCTAAATTGCTAATCACTTATATCATTGCCCGCACATTGAGATATAAATCCTACTGGCTAGTTTGCCCATTCCCTACTTTTACCCAATCTAGGTGACTAAGAAGTTCAAGAGGAAGAGCAAGTCGAGGATGGGAATGCGTCAGAGTGAAGAGCGTTCCAACTATGAGTCTAGTATAGTGATTTTCTTTGAGAGTTATAACATGTAGTAGGAAGTGAGGAGTATTATGTACTTTTCCTTTTATTGACTCTAGTCTGTTATCCATAGTCTAAGAGTTGTAATAGTTCCATTTTGAATATAATAAGTTGAGATTTGAATACAAGATTAGTTGAGATCAATATTTGGGCCCTATGATGATGCATGTTGTTGTACATTTAGTGTGTGCTAGCTAGAGGCTTATTTGCCGAATGCTCACGTCTCGGGTTATCGTCTCGAATTAATTCTGAATATTATTAATATCCGCTGCGTAATTCTCGGGACGTGACAGTTTAATGGTATCAGAGCCTAGGAATACCAAATAGGATATATGTCTCAGGAATAGGAGATACCTATGGAACTAGGTCATGGAAATTAAATACAGTACCTGGTGAGATGGGTAGAGACTGGGAATATGTTAGCAAGAATTAAACACTCCTACCCATTGACTCTGATAATGTATCTAGAGACATTAATTGGTTTCCATCCTTTCTCAGGAACCCTCATAACTCTTACACTCAACTGAATGGCTCGCAACCAGTGGCAAGCTATGCAAGAAACCGTGGCAGGATTGACTCAGGCTTTACAAAATGCGGTTCGGGCTGGGAATCAGGCTGCTGCTGCTGCAAGGGATGAGGCCGGTGATCTGCACTAGAATTTTAGAAGTTTAAACCCTCCTCATTTCTTTGGATCCCCTGACCCAGACGAAGCAAAAAATTGGCAGGAAGAAATAGAAAGGATCTTCCAAGTAATGCAATGCACCAATAGGGAGAAAGTGGTACTAGCCAGCTTTCAATTTACCAAGGATGACTGCGCATGGTGGAAGGCCACATCGACCCACCTGCCTAATGTAGCTGATTAGAGTGGGCCGGATTCCTGGAGATATTCCGGGGAAAGTATTTCTCTGAGAGAGTCAAGGAGAAGAAGGCAGCGGAGTTTGCCACACTAAAACAGAAAGAATGTCCGTGTCTGAGTATGAGGCTCAGTTCACACGTCTTGCTGTGTATGCCCCACACTTGGTGGAACTAAAAGACTTAAGGCAAATTGGTTCATGGATGGGCTCAGGCCCATGTTCATTGAAAGGCTCGGGCCACACAACATTCAAACTTACACTGAGATGGTCCAAAGAGCTCAGCTGGTAGAAGACACCATGGCCAAAGTAGAGGGCATGAGGGGCAAGGACAACTCCAAGCTGGTCTTCGTCAAGAAGGGAGCACCTAATATTGCTCCAATTTTCGTAACAACAATGTCAACAACAACAACAAGAGGCCGAATGTCGGAAGAGATGTTACTGGAGACAAGAGAGTCAAAGTGGAAGGTAGGCAGTTGGTCGAAACTGCAAAATTCTGTGAAAACCAGGGGCACCGAGCTGAAGAATGCTGGAAGAAGCTCGGGCATGCTTGAGATATGGTGGTGTGACCACCGTATTCTGACTGTCCAACCCTAGAAGACATTCCAATAGCCAGGGACTATCGTCATGTATTCCAGAGGAATTACCCGGTATACACCTGAGCGGGAGGTAAACTTCACCATGAGTTACTCCCTGGGGGCAGCCTCTGTTTCAAAGGCTCCGTATCGATGTCTCGTGTTGAATTGCAGGAGTTCAAAAAAGTAGATCCAAGAATTGCTAGACCAAGGTTTTATCAGGCCTAGCACATCCCAGTGGGGAGCGCCAGTGCTATTTGTCAGAAAGAAGGACGGAACAATGAGGCTATGCATTGATTACCGTCAGTTAAACCAGTTGACAATAAAAAATAAGTATCCACTGCCCCGCATCGACGAGCTGTTTGACCAGATCTCTGGTGCACAATATTTCTCCAAGGTAGATCTAAGATCAGGCTACCATCAACTAAGAATAAAAGAGGAGGATATTCACAAGTCTGCATTCCGGAGTAGATATGGTCACTATGAGTTCGTGGTCATGCCATTCGGTTTAACAAAGCTCCAGCGGCGGCTTTCATGCAATTATGAACAATATTTATAGGCCAAACTTGGACCAGTTTATAGTGGTGTTCTATGATGACATCCTTATTTACTCCAAATCTAAAGAAGAACATGAGGAACACTTGAAGGTTGCTCTACAAGTGCTCAGAGATAATCAAACTCTATGCTAAACTTAGTAAGTGTGAATTCTGGATGGAGGAAGTGTCTTTCCTTGGTCATCATATCCAAGGAGGGAATCTCTGTGGATCCATCTAAGGTGGAGGCGGTAAGGAACTGGGAAAGGCCGACAACTGTATCAGAGATTAGGAGCTTTGGGTTTATCCGGTTATTATCGTCGCTTCATTAAAGATTTCTCAAAGATAGCTATACCATTGACCAGGCTTACCAGGAAGGAGAATCCATTTGCATGGACTGATGAATGTGAAGAAAGTTTCAAGGCATTGAAGAGCACCTCACCTCGGCACCTGTATTGACACTGCCAGTTGCTGGGGGTAGTTTGAAGTATACACTGATGCATCCGGGATCGGCCTAGGCTGTGTGCTGATGCAAAATGGGAATGTTATATGCTACGCGTCCAGACAATGAAGAAGCACGAGGACAAATATCCTGTACATGATCTGGAGCTAGCTGCTGTAGTCTTCGCCTTGAAGATATGGCGTCATTATCTATATGGTAAGAAATTCATTGTGTTTACTGACCATAAAAGCTTGAAGTATCTGTTTTCTCAGCAGGACTTGAATATGAGACAGCGGAGGTGGTTGGAGTATCTCAAAGACTTCGACTTCACAATCCAATACCATCCAAGAAAAAACAAATGTTGTGGCGGATGCTCTAAGTAGAAAGCCAATGATCACATTGTCAAGTTTAATGGTGGACGAATGGAAGTTATTAGAGGACTTCGGCAAGTTAAATATTGATGTTGACATCAAAGAGAAGGGAGCTTGTTTCTAGTGTTAGAGCACAACCTACACTATTGGAGGACATCACAACACTCCAAGACAATGACCCTGTACTTGTGGAGATTAAGGCTAATCTAGACCAGAGGCCGGATTTCTCATTAACTGAAGATGGAAGACTATGTTCTGGGATTGAGTCTGTGTACCCGACCATGCGGATGTTGCCCAGTTGACGAGCCCAGAGGGGGGGGGGGGGGAATGGGTCTTTAAAAAATTAATCTAGAAGATACCTGTAACCAAAAACATTCACACAAACGTTCTTCGAAGTAGGTTAGTGACTGTTAGTTTAAATATCAAACGCACAAGAAGATTATCACATAACACAAGGTTTATCCTGGTTCGGACCTCCTTTCCTTAGGAGTCCTACATCCAGTCCCTGAGCAACAACTCAGGATTTCACTAACTAGGGTACAATCCCCCTAAGGACGCTACAACACCCAGTTCAGCTGGTCTTCCTTCACACTCAAAGGGAACAACACCCTGGATACCACCAGGTCTTCCTTCACAACCGAAGGGAACAACACAAAGAGCATAGAATGAATTCAAGCCCCTAGATCAAGCTTTTGACAAGCAAGGATCTGAAGCAACTAGAACTGAGAGGAAGAAGGTTAAGCTAAGCACACTCTCAGAACTACACAGGCTCTCACAAGATTTTCACAAACTAGTGGAGAGCCAAAGAGCAAAAGCTAAGAGGAATGAAGTTCTTCGCTCTAGACTTTCTTCAGAAGAATTTGAATGCTTGAAAAAATTCGTCGTTGTTTCTTCTGTTCTTCTGACTTGTATTTATATCTTCAATTTGAAATCTAGACGTTGAAGAGTCCGTTGTCTCTCTTTTGAGTAGTCGTTACACTGAATGACATCTGGAGTCTTGGAAGCTTCCTGTCAACGGTCTTTTGATTACTTGAGCACGTAAAGAGATGAGATCATCAAAGATATCGTTGGCTTCTATTTGTTTAACGTTGTACCATGAAGCTAGTTCAGAGGTCTGCACAAATGTCAATCTCAAATAGCAGACAGATAAGCTGTCTCTGATGTCAGTCAACGTCAGTAGCAATAGACATGAAAATAGTAAAGCCAAATAGCTAAGTCTAAAGGACGTTATCAGAGTAGGCACGATAAAGGATGATATGGTCTGCATGCATGCAGAGATATGTTCAGATCTCATAAGTGCAAGAGCGTCAGAGAGATGTCTACGTGGACTTTGACTAGTCAACGCTTTTAAGATGAATAAGATATCAAGATATAAAATCGAGGACTATATGACTTATGAAATCGTTATGAGTCATAGCAAATCGTTAAGTGACAGAAGATATATATGAACAATTTGCACAAAGCAAATCGTTATGAACACTTATCAAGTCGTTATAGACTCTACAACAAATTGTTATGAACACTTACCAAGTCGTTATAGAGAGCAAGTCGTTACGAGATCTAAAGAAATCGTTATGAGACTTATGAAATCGTTGTGCAAGACAAATCGTTATAAACATCAGGAAATCAATGTGATTACTTACCAAATCATTGTGGTAAGCAAATCATTATGAACAATACAGAAATCGTTATGAGTTCTATAGAAATCGATGTGATCACTTAGGAAATCGTTGCGACGAGCAAATCGTTACGAGGTCTTAAGAAATCGTTATGACAACTTAAGAAATCGTTATAGCGAGCAAGTCGTTGCGGGTTCTAAAGAAATCGTTATGACAACTTAAGAAATCGTTGCGACGAGCAAATCGTTGCGCGGTCTTTAAGGATCGTTACGAGACTTACAGAATCGTTATGAGATCGACTTGTTTAAACAACATGACTTTTAAGTCTTATCAGAAAATCGTTGTGATCACTATAGAATCGTTACGGACATCGATTGTTTGAAACAACATGACTTTTTTCGGCCAGAAAGGAAATCGTTATGATAATTCTACTGAAGTCGATATGGACTTATAGAAATATCATGTTGAAGAGATTAAGACTTCAGAAAAGTAATGCATACCTTTATTGGCTTGTTGACCTTGGTATTTTCCTGTACTTAGGACTTATGAATTATTCATTAGTTATAATTGATAAACTCTTGTTTGGTTTTGTTAATTATCAAAATATATAGATATTAAAAAGTACATGGGAACATATGATCATCAGCGAAGACAAAGAAAATGATTTTGGATGAGGCTCACAAGACCAGGTATACCATTCATCCTGGAACTACCAAAATGTATCAAGATTTGAAAAGAAGCTTTTGATGGGCCTAACATGAAGAGAGAGGTGGCGGAATATGTCACCGATGCTTAACATGTCAAAAGGTCAAAGCGGAACACTTGAGACCCTCAGGTAAACTCAAACCCCTAGAAATCCCAGCATAGAAAGGGAAGGGATAGGGATGGACTTTATTTTCGGATTACCCAAGTCTAGAGGTGGATTGATGGTATTTGGGTTATAGTCGACCGCTTAACTAAGTCAGCTCACTCTTGCCAGTGAAGTATAAGTGGTCAGTAGATGTTTGGCTGCATTGTATGTGTAGGAAATAGTCCGATTACATGGCGTACTGGTGTCTATCGTGTCTGATAGAGACCCTAGGTTTACATCCCACTTTTGGAAAGGACTGCACTACTCCTTGGGATCTAAACTAAACTTTAGCACAGCTTTCCATCCACAGACAGATGGTTAGATGGAGAGAACCAACCAGGTGATTGAAGATATGCTTAGAGCATGTGTCCTAGATTTGGAGGTAGCTGGCACGAACACTTACCTCTTGTGGAGTTGCTACAATAATAGCTATCAAGCTAGCATTCAAATGGCACCATTTGAAGCACTCTATGGAAGGAGTTGCTGATCTCAATATGCTGGTATGAAGTTGGCGAAAAACAAATGCTAGGACCAGAGATGATAAGGGAAACCACAGAGAAGGTAAAGCTTATTAAAGAAAGAATGGCAGTGGCGCAGCAAAGACAAAAGGCATATACAGATAATAGAAGAAGAGACTGGAGTTTAGGTTGGTGAACATCTATTCTTGAAAGTATCTCCAGGCCGTGGGATCAGGCGTTTTGGCATTAAAGGCAAGTTGTCACCAACGTTTGTCGGGCCTTTCGAAATCCTTGAAAGAGTCGGCGAGGTGGCATATCGTCTCAGTTTACCACCACAAAAAATTGGAATACACAATGTGGTTCCACATATCCATGTTAAAAAAATATGTACGGGATCCGTGGCATGTCATAGAATATGAGCTCCTGGAATTCAACACAAGACGGAACATATCAAGAGAAGCCAATTAAGATCGTGGACCAGGAACTGCGCCAACTAAGGAACAAGGTCATCCCATTAGTAAGGGTTAGATGGAATCAACGCATGGATGAAGACGACACGTGGGAAACGAGGAAGCAATGCGCAAAAGATACCCGGAGCTATTCACAAGTAAGTACACCTCACTTGTATAATAACTTTCTACTATACATGAATTTGGGACAAATTCTCTTAAGTGGGGGAGGGTGTAGCACCCCGAAAATTTTAATTACATAAAAATTCGAAATAAATGGAAATAAATAATTTCCATAATACCAAAGTATTTAAACATACGTATCATTATCGTATGTGCTAAAACACATCAGAAAATTCTGTAAAAATTATAAATCAAACCCAAACATTTTTACTAAATATTCCACAAAGAAATTTGTGCCAAGAAAAAATCATTTAGTCTAGGTTTAAGAATTATGTGTGACCGATTATCCAAAATTAGGAAACAAGTCAGAAAACGTTAACACGAAAATACGACGCAACCATAAATTCAATAAAAATGTTGGAAAGACTTCCAACATTATATATTGATGACCCATTATCATAATTGGGCCATTGGACCTCATATGACCCAAAAATCAAATGAAGTAAGAAAATGCATGGAAATTCGTAACCATAAATAAGCTGAAATTGGAAAGTGGTAATTAGGGTGTAATTGGGATGCAATCATGCATTCTTGGCAACCCAAATTCGTACCTATCCACCCATGGAGGTTGCTTGATGGCCAAGACTCTCTAATGGAGGGAGAGATCTTCAAGTTATGGAAAGACACAAGCCAATCCCGCAACCCTTCTTTCCTTGTTTCATTAGGACTCCTAAAACCATAGATGCTTAAATACTCTTCACCCAAACCCTATGGATGAGTTTAGAACTTGTTGGGGTCGTGTGGAGGAGCTCTTGGTGGCTGAGGAGCTGTGGAACGACCACAAGAAGCTCATCTTCTTCCCTTCTCGTCTGCTGCGACTGCACAAACCGTCCACTTGAAGTCGATCAAAGGTAGGCCAAACTAAACCAAACCTTGCAAGGCCTATACCCCTGGAACGAGGGTCAAGTATACATTCTAAACCCAAGTGGAATGCCCAAATTCCATGCAGTATACATGGAATATTAAGCGTTTTCCTCCAAGTGGTCTGAACACGGGTTTTCTGGGAACACGGGACTTCTTCAACCCAGAAGGTAGGTTTTTCTCGGACAAACCTTAACATATCTTATACCAATGTGTAGATCATCAAGTTAACTTTCATTTCCCATTGGTTTCATCGAATTCCATTGAGTAGAGTTGAGTTATAAGCGTTTCCCAAGTCGCGCACTGTCAAGGCTTTTTCTATTCTTTATATGTTGCATGTGATTCAAGACCGAATTAGAGCAAACCCACAACATGAAAGTTTTTCTACTAGTTGTCCTCGTCTGTTTTGTGTGAACATTTTGTTTAAATATCATTATTTAGAGAGTTATAAGCATGGTAAAAGGGTTGCTGCATGAAACTTCGTTTTTCAGGTTACCTTGGTGTTATGTTGTGTTTGACTTGATTAAAGCTATCGAAACCCTCATGGATTTCTAATTCCGATTTACTGGAAGCACCCTTGCATGTTTAGATTAGTTTAAAACTGGTTTCGTTAGTTTTCATACATTGTACAATTTGTTCTCTATTTTTGAAGCACCCTGTGTCAATATAAGGCTGTTCTGGACCGCAATCCAAGAACATGTCCTTTCTCTGCCAGATTTAGGCGCAGACCCTGTGAACGCGACGGCCGATAGGTCCGTTCTGTGGTCTTGTCGCGACAGCATACCCCATCTCGTTCTGAACGCGACGAAGTGCTCCGTCGCTACCTTGCTGCCTGATCTGACTGCCCGTCGCGTTCTTCACATCCCAGTGTCGCGTTCTGTTCCCGACCCGTCACGACCTTACTGGGACCCGTCGCGACCTGACCTTCGGGTGACCGTCCTGTCGCCTTCTTCATATGCACCTGTCGCGATCTCAGGATTTGCATTAAACCCCCACTTATTTTCTTGCAAATCTAACCGCTATACCCGAGGTCTGTTTAAATATGATATTAGCGTGTAATTCACATGTCTTAGGTCTGATCATTGCATGATGGGTTATTTAATGGCTTAAAGTGTTAACACATTTAAAAAGCCTTAATTACATGAAGATTATTCTAATTGCTTTCTTAATGATATGATCATTCAGGAAACTTATGAATTGCTCTTGTTACTATTCTAGCTTGATTAAAATGATAATTATTAATTTAAAATTTTGCAAACGATGTCTAGTTAAATACATTGTTCATTGCATGCCATCATGTTAAGTGTTTCCGCAAGTTTGAGACCGATGGATTGTGAATTGACACGCGTACATCACTACACACTTGCACTGTTAGGCAGCCCTTCTTGGAAAATTGGAAACTCTTACGATCATTCCGAATTGGTAGACTAGCGACCTTTTCTCCAAGGCCTCCGTAAATCTCCTTGACCATGGATTCCACATGGCCGACAAGTTGGTTGTAACATTCAAGTTTCTGGAGATAGTATGCACTTCCTCTCTCATCTTGTTCTCTTGAGTATGATTACAATCTAGACTAAAGCCAATAATAACAAGATTGAACTAAAGTATAAATCGTACCATTATGCTGCCAAATTTATCTCTTGACCATTGTTCTCATGAAATCATGTTCAATTACTTATTGCTTGTTCTTCACCACATATCATATGAACATGACATTACATATGCTTACATATTGAAACTCTCATTGGCCATTATAATGACTGTGGGTATCTACATTTAAAAATTTTACATGAGATGCTGACAGGGCACGACGTGTGTCCAAGGGCTCCAGTCTAGCCCCAATGACGGAGAGTCATAAATATACTGTTAACCATGGGGTATAATGATTACTGGCGTTGCATCTGCGCTGGGAGTCTTGCTTGCTTGTGAATGATAGATACAATAACCACATACACGTGTCTTGGTGTACATTCTTGATGGATCTTTCTGGTGTACATAGTGTCTATGTGCCTGATTAGTGTTACATGTTCGTGCTTGTGCGTTCTTGCTTGCTTGCTTGCGTGATATGGCCATCTGCATTTAATGCAATTAGTGATATCTTGCGTTCTTGACATCAAGTGAAATCTGCGTGCTTGTACCAAGTGATCTATTGCTAGTTCTACTGTCATCTTGTTCAAAAATCTCGTTCTATCATGATCTCTCTATCTAGCTTGTTTCATGTATCATGTTTTAATGAGTTTAATTCGCACATGCATATCATGACATTCATCGTACTTACCTAGTTCTAAATTGCTAATCACTTATATCATTGCCCGCACATGAGATATAAATCCTACTGGGCTAGTTGCTCATTCCCTACTTTTACCCAATCTAGGTGACTATGAAGTTCAAGAGGAAGAGCAAGTCGAGGATGGGAATGCGTCTGAGTGAAGAGCGTTCCAACTATGAGTCTAGTTATAGTGATTTTCTTGAGAGTTAGAACATGTAGTAGGAAGTGAGGAGTATTATGTACTTTCCTTTTTATCGAGTCTAGTCTTGTTATCCCATAGTCTAAGAGTTGTAATAGTTCCATTTGAATACAATAAGTTGAGATTTGAATACAAGATTAGTTGAGATCAATATTTGAGCCCTATGATGATCTATGTTGTTGTACATTTAGTGCGTGCTAGCTAGAGGCTTATTTGACGAGTTCACATCTCGGGTTATCGTCTTGAATTAATTCCGAATTATTATTAATATCTGCTGCGTAATTCTGGGACGTGACAAATAATGAATCCAAAATTATGGTAGAAACTCCAGATGCCATTTTTGATGAAAATTGTAAAAAACCTAATGACCATGACTCTTGTAGGAACTAAGAAGAAGATGCTGATCTTCTTGAAGAATCAAAATCAACCATTTGAGAATTAAAAAGTTGCTGAACATGAGGATGTGCGACACAACATAGCATCAAGTCGACACAAGAGCAAGTAAGTACAGTGACAAGAGGTAATTTTAAATATTCCAAAGATCATCCACTTGAAAATGTTGTAGGTAATGTCAATGATAGGGTTCATACTAGGTCGCATTTCAAAAACATCATTTAATAAGACCAAATGGCTTTTATATCTCAAGTGGAACCTAAAAACATTCAAGAGGTTTTGAAAGATAACTCTTGGGTAGAAACAATGCATGAGAATTGGATCAATTCAAAAGAAATAATGTTTGGAGTCTAATTCTCAGAAATCATGAAAACTCAATAATTGGAACTAGATAGGTATTTAGGAATAAATTGAATGAGGAAGGAAAATTGTGAGGAATAAAGCTAGACTAGTTGCAAAACGATACAATCAGGAACTTGGGGTTGACTTTGAAGAGTCCTTTACACCAGTAGCTAGGTTAGAAGCTGTAAGAATTCTTTTGGCATATGCATATTCAAGAAATTTCAAATTGTTTCAAATGGATTGTGAAAACTACTTTTCTGAATGGTTATATTAAAGAGGAAGTATTTGTTGTTGTAGAGATTATCTGGGGGGGGGGGGGGGGTGAATAGAGAATCTTCAGAATTTATGGCAATTCAGAAGTTAAATGCTGCGATATGACAATACCAATTGGACAATCAACACACACAAGCAAAGAGGGAACAAACACACACAAGAGAGGAAATTTTTAAGGTGGTTCGGTTCCAATGAGGAGACCTACATCCACCCCTCACAAAACCAGTGAGGTACCACTATGAGAACCACTGTGAAAAATCCTCAACACCTGCTGATTCACAGCTTTCACATCCGCTGACTCACAGCTTGAACACTCCGCTGATACACAGCTTAAAACCCAATGATCCAATCACAGCTCGGAATGATCAATACAATCTACTTCACAAATAAGCAGATAGCACACAACTCAAATGCTCAGAGAAATCAAAAGATGAAAAATGAAAAGATGCCAGAACGTGTTTGGGGATCATCAAACTCCTGCTTAGGATCCAGATTCAAATTGCAGCACTTCTAGTCTTCAGATTTGATCCCTCTACAGATGAATTCCTCTTGAAATTGTTCCAATCGGATCACAGAGATCAATGTGGGAGAAGCTTCACGATCCACTGTTCATGAAGACTCAGCACTAGCTTTCGAAGCTTCAATTCAAGCTTGATTAGAAACGCATCCATCTGATCACAGCTTTGATATGAAATTGCATCTTCGTACTGATTACAAAGCCTCTGATCTCCTCACTTCTTGATGCTCTACAATTTTCTTTGTTTTCATCATGCTCTTCTCACGCACAAATTGGAGCACTCCCCTTTTGTTATATGATTGCGCGGGATTCTGTGCAGTGGGCCCCTCAACAAATCACCAAAAAGGTGGAGGAATCTTTTTGTCGCCGAGCATCGGCACCTCCAGAATAGCTGACGTGTAAAACAAACTCCCAATCATTGGGCCTTGGATCACGTGCTCTCGTGATGACTTTGTTCTCTTGAAAATTCTAAGTGTAGTAGTGTCGACACTTCCAAGGTCTAGTGTCGACATACACACATTAGTCTTAAGTGAAGCACAGTTTTCAGTAAATGGGGACACGTGACAAACTTGAGATTTCCAAAATATCAACTTGATCTTCCTTCGAGTTAGCTTGATAAATAGTTGGTGTCGACCTTGGGTACAGTTAGTGTCGACCTTAGTTCCAATTGTCTTTACAATGAACTCGGCCCTTGTATATTGTTGACCTTATCATTACTGAGTGTTGACTTATCAGATTACATCTCCTCGGAAAGACTTGTAACCCTCTCAAGTGTTGACATACTCTCTGAATAGCGTTGATATGACTTGATCACATTTTCTCAGCGTAACACAGATAGACCACTAGTGTCGACCTATGTTCCAGGTAGTGTCGACCGTATCTGAATTTCCTTGTTGTAAATGAATTGCCTATAAGGTAAATGTTGTTTGTCAATATCTATACTTTTTACTTCAAGTGTGACATCATCAAAACCAGGGACACAACAATCTTCCCTTTGATGATGGCAACAATTTGTATAGATGTTTGAACTCTTTAAAGTTGAGAAACAGAAATTTATCCAACCTATTCACACAGGTATACAATCCATTGAAGTAAGACATACGACAAGTAAACAACTTCATTGCAAAGAAGCATTCTCTGATGTTTCATTTCAAGAACTGAGATTTTACAAAAAGACATCAACCATGATAGTTCAACAACCAAAATGATACATACAAAAAGAAATCAGCACACAAACAACCAACCACATTTCTAAGATCAAACATCAACCTTCTCCCCTTTGACATAATCAAAAGAGGACATCATGGAGGAGGAGGTGGTGGCTGTGAGGGAAAAAGTCTGTGTTCCATCCTTGTCAGCCGAAAGTACAGATCATCATAGTTCTCTGAAGATATATCTGAATAGCATTGAATCTGGATTCAAGAAATCTTTCAACTGATCAAACTAGCGTTCAACAACCAATGGAATGTTGTCAGCCCCATGAGGCATGGTGGGTGCTACAGCTGAAGAGGTGGCTTGATTGCTAGCATCAGACTCATTAATGTCATGTAATCTTCAGACTCTTGTTAAAGTCATCTCTCATGTACTGAAGCTCTTTAGAGATGTCCTCATTGTGGCGTCTCAGTACATTCATTCTGTCAAGAATTTACTGAAAATATTGAACAAGTCCAGGAATGGCATTGAATTGAGCAACACCTTGCTAAAGGTCTGGGCATTGCTTAAACTTTATCAAAGATTTTGGTCTGAGAAGGCCGCTTGGTCAAATACATACCCAATAGTATGACCCAAATGATCAGACCTTATTTTGAAAATATGAATTTGCTCTTGCTGCCTACATTTGCTTACATATGTTGCTCAATCATCTCCAGTCGACTGTCAAAATTTGAAGCTTGCTCCCCCATCTGGTGTTCAGAAGGTCAAGAGAACCGATGGACAGAAGCAAACTGCTCTTCAGAAAGTGATAAGAGTGGGAGGAATTGAAGCTGCTGCAGTGGATGATTGAAGGATTAGCATGCACAGATGGAGCATATTCAGAATATGGAATATGAGGAGGGGAGATATGTGGAGATCAACTTCAGGAACGTCATAAGAAGGAACAAATGAAGGAGAAGGGATAGGACGTGACTCTTTGGCAGATTCTCCTCAGGCATGCATGATCCTGACCTTGGTGTTCTTCCCCAGCTAGATGTGCTTGTTCTAATTCTATACTGCATTGGTGTTCTCTGAGGACCCGAATTAAGCTCATGAATTTCACAATGTGGTCTAAATCATACATGTGGAATGGCAATCTTTTGAACTTTTGATCAGCAACTGAAACACCTAACACTCAAAATTGAAGATAAATGAGCTGCATAGGGCAGACTTCTTCTCAACTTCGGTATTGTCATTCATAAATTAGCTGGCAGAAAATAGTAGCCAGATGATCTTCACTTTCTAATCAAATAGAACATAATGCATCTCTGTGAACTTGTTACTTTCTGCCTTCCTCTCCCTGAGGAGTTAGAATAGTTGTACACCAATGGTGCAAAAGCCGATGTGCAGGTGGAAATCTGTCGGCATATCAAATGAGACACCTTTGCTTGATTTTTCATCAAGTACATTGTGTGGCTGACCAGTCAGGACTGAAAAGGCTTCATGTGCACAAAATTGAGATTCTGAGGATTGCAACCCTCATTTGGTATCCCCCAACAATTGACACAATAGAATTTGTGAACAATGTGAACCCCTCTTACACTGGACTCAAGAATAATTTTTGCTAACAAGGTTTCTGAAAAACTCTTGAACCAAGAGAGGATAGTGTGTCCTATACACACTAACAAAGTCTGTCCACCCTGAAATTCCAACATCTCAAGGAGTTTCTAGCACCAAGCTTGACATACCTCATCGTGAATGTTGATAATCCTTAGATGTAGAAGAGATTTGTTCCCAATAATCATCCTTTTGCCCTCTTGAGGGTGTATGATGATCTCTTCATCCTCAGAATCAATATCATCATGCTCTGACTCATCTTGTTCTAAATCCTATTCCCGCCCTTCAGAACTTGACTCTTTAACAACATTGCCACTTCTGTCCTCTTCATCGAGTTTAGAATCCTCATCTTCTTTCTCGACCACTGGCTGGTCAAAATTGTCATCCTCAGTTTTCTAAGAAGACACTGTCTCATTGCCACTGGATCTTTGAGAAGGATTAGATAACTCATCTACACATGTTGACTACCAAAGCCATTATCTGTTTCCTGGGAATTAGGGCTTCCTCATAGTGACGTCTTAGACCCTTGCTGGCTTGAGGCATTCTCATCAGAACTGCTTAAATCAATTAATTCCAATTTTCTTACCCTTAAAAAAGTTTTTCCTTAGCAGTTTGAGGATGGGAATATCTACGGCTCGAAAAGGAGGAGTAGCGGCTTCTTTTCACGAATTCACAATGCCTTCGCAGCTTTGGTTTGCCGTTCTGAACCAAAAGACTCATCTGCTTCCTCTTCCGCCGTGACAAGACTGCAACTTAGGAGCCATAAGAGAAGGAACAGAGTACGGGAAGGAGAGGGAACAGAGATGCAGTTGCAGGGAAACCAGTTTTCCTAGAAAGGGTTGAGAAGAAAGAAGAGGTTTTCAGAACAGCTTTTGGGAATGGTGATGTCTGAAGAGACGTGATTTTAAAAGGGTCGACCTTCCTCGAAAGTATCGTGGTCCTGCAGAAAATAAAGATGTATTGTGATCCAAGCCATATGGTAGAGTAGTGTTGACTCTATGGTGAATAATGTCGACACTCGTGAATCTGAGTTTGAGGCCAGACTTCAATAAATTTGAGGAGAGTCATTTCACTATGATCCACTAAATTCCTTGAAGATCCTGGAGAAGTTAAAAACAATTACGCACTTTTGCACTCTTTCTCATTGTTATTCAGATTAATGGTTTGAAAATTATAATTTTTGTATTAACCATTAAAGAAAAAATGAAGAACTCATGAGAGTAAATAAAAAAAGAGGAAAATCCTTTAGATAGAGGAATTTGCATCAGTATGAAACAATTTTATCATCACATGTAGCAGGGTGACATTGGAAGATTATCTAAGAGGCTAAAAAGTGTTGAAAATGATAAATCTGTCTTGATTCTTCTGGAAAATTGAATCTCTTGAATATCATGTTTTTTTTTACATTTGATACAAATGAACAATCTGATCTCCCATATTTCATGCAAGAGCCAATGTTTTGTACACACCAGAGCTCCTGAGTACTTATTTAGGAAATCATTTTACTTCAGAAAAAATTAAGATGCATCTTTTCATGTGAGGATACATGTCTATCAAACACCAGAATCCCAATTACTCAGACTTCATCAATTCATTTTGACATCCTGAACAGAATTAACTAGCTCATCATGACATACAATGATACTTCTGATTTTATCAGAGATTTTTAGTTTCTTAGAGCATAGTCATTGTTCTGTCATTTGAAAAGACTGTATCAACCAATTAGTTTGGGGTCAAGAAGATTTTTCAAATAAAAGATTTCAGATGCCTTGAAAACTGACCAATGAAACAAAGTTACGTGAATTTTCAAGGATTAATAGAGATGCACTTCTCACTAAAAGAATTTCTTTCTGCACTGTTAGGTATTGATTTGAATTCTTCCGAGAAGTTTAACAATTAACCCAGAAATTTATAACATTCAACCACAATCCTTTAATTTATGAGATAAAGGAGTTTTCCAAGAATGTGAAATTGAGATTAACTCCATGAGAAAATACCTAGGAATTTGCTTCTCATAATGAAACAACTTCCTCTCAGAAAATGAATTTTGAACAAAAGGATAGTTAGCAAAAGAAGAACTCCCCCTCAACAAGTGCATGAAGAACTACTCACGCATAGTGAAAGATTCCAAACAAGCTTACTTGTCCTTCTTCAAGTCATCATTCATATACCACATAGGCCAATGCAAAGTATGAATCAATGATTTTATTTGCTGGAGGAAGAGGAATTTATTTACTAATGGAAACAAAGATGTCTGAATTGATAAAACTGGTGTAAAACAAAATCCCAATCATTGGGCCTTGGATCACGTGCTCTCGTGATGACTTTGTTCCTTGAAAATTCTAAGTGTAGTAGTGTCGACACTTCCAAGGTCTAGTGTCGACATACACACATTAGTCTTAAGTGAAGCACACGTTTTCAGTAAATGGGGACACGTGACAAACTGAGATTTCCAAAATATCAACTTGATCTTCTTCTGAGTTAGCTTGATAAATAGGTGGTGTCGACCTTGGGTACAGTTAGTGTCGACCTTAGTTCCAATTGTCTTTACAATGAACTCGGCCCTTGTATATTGTTGACCTTATCATTACTGAGTGTTGACCTTATCAGATTACATCTCCTCGGAAAGACTTGTAACCCTCTCAAGTGTTGACATACTCTCTGAATAGCGTTGATATGACTTGATCACATTTCTCAGCGTAACACAGATAGACCACTAGGTCGACCTATGTTCCAGGTAGTGTCGACCTTATCTGAATTTCCTTGTTGTAAATGAATTGTACCTATAAGGTAAATGTTGTTTGTCAATATCTATATTTTTACTTCAAGTGTGACATCATCAAAACCCGGGACACAACAATCTTCCCCTTTGATGATGGCAACAATTTGTCATAGATGTTTGAACTCTTTAAAGTTGAGAAACAGAAATTTATCCAACCTATTCACAGGTATACAATCCATTGAAGTAGACATACGACACGTAAACAACGTCATTTGCAAAGAAGGTCATTCTCTGATGTTTCATTTCAAGAACTGAGATTTTACAAAAAGACATCAACCATGATAGTTCAACAACCAAAATGATACATACAAAAAGAAATCAGCACACAAACAACCAACCACATTTCTAAGATCAAACATCAACCTTCTCCCCCTTTGACATAATCAAAAAGAGGACATCATGGAGGAGGAGGTGGTGGCTGTGAGGGAAAAAGTCTGTGTTCCATCCTTGTCAGCCGAAAGTACAGATCATCATAGTTCTCTGAAGATATATCTGAATAGCATTGAATCTGGATTCAAGAAATCTTTCAACTGATCAAACTAGCGTTCAACAACCAATGGAATGTTGTCAGCCCCATGAGGCATGGTGGGTGCTACAGCTGAAGAGGTGGCTTGATTGCTAGCATCAGACTCATTAATGTCATGTAATCTTCAGACCTCGTTAAATTCATCTCTCATGTACTGAAGCTCTTTAGAGATGCTCATTGTGGCGTCTCAGTACATTCATTCTGTCAAGAATTTACTGAACATATTACATTCATTCTGTCAAGAATTTACTGAACAATTGAACAAGTCCAGGAATGGCATTGAATTGAGCAACACCTTGCTAAAGGTCCTGGGCAATTGCTTAAACTTTATCAAAGATTTTGGTCTGAGTGAAGGCCGCTTGGTCAAATACATACCCAATAGTATGAACCAACTGATCAGACCTTATTTTTGAAAATCTATGAATTTGCTCTTGCCTGCCTACATTTGCTTACATATGTTGCTCAATCATCTCCAGTCGACTGTCAAAATTTGAAGCTTGCTCCCCCATCTTGGTGTTCAGAAGGTCAAGAGACCGATGGACAGAAGCAAACTGCTCTTCTAGAAAAGTGATAAGAGTGGGAGGAATTGAAGCTGCTGCAGTGGATGATGAAGGATTAGCATGCACAGATGGAGCATATTCAGAATATGGAATATGAGGAGGGGAGATATGTGGAGGATCAACTTCAGGAACGTCATAAGAAGGAACAAATGAAGGAGAAGGGATAGGAAGTGACTCTTCTGGCAGATTCTCCTCAGGCATATCATGATCCTGACCTTGGTGTTCTTCCCCAGCTAGATGTGCTTGTTCTAATTCCATTACTGCATTGGTGTTCTCCTGAGGACCCGAATTAAGCTTCATGAATTTCACAATGTGGTCTAAATCATACATGTGGAATATGGCAATCTTTTGAACTTTTGATCCAGCAACTGAAACACCTAACAACTCAAAAATTGAAGATAAATGAGCTGCATAGGGCAGACTTCTTCTCAACTTCGGTATTGTCACTTCATAAATTAGCTGGCAGAAAATAGTAGCCAGATTGATCTTCACTTTCTTAATCAAATAGAACATAATGCATCTCTGTGAACTTGTTACTTTCTGCCTTCCTCCTCCCTGAGGAGTTAGAATAGTTGTACACCAATGGTGCAAAAGCCGATGTGCAGGTGGAAATCTGTCGGCATTCAAATGAGACACCTTTGCTTGATTTTCATCAAGTACATTGTGTGGCTGACCAGTCAGGACTGAAAAGGCTTCATGTGCACAAAAATTGAGATTCTGAGGATTGCAACCCTCATTTGGTATCCCCAACAATTGACTCACAATAGAATTTGTGAGTACAATGTGAACCCCTCTTACACTGGACTCAAGAGAATACTTTTTGCTAACAAGGTTTCTGAAAAACTCTTGAACCAAGAGAGGATAGTGTGTCCTATACACACTAACAAAGTCTGTCCACCCCTGAAATTCCAACATCTCAAGGAGTTCTAGCACCAAGCTTGACATACCTTCATCGTGAATGTTGATAATCCTTAGATGTAGAAGAGATTTGTTCCCAATAATCATCCTTTTTGCTCTTGAGGGTGTATGATGATCTTCTTCATCCTCAGAATCAATATCATCATGCTCTGACTCATCTTGTTCTAAATCCTATTCCCGCCCTTCAGAACTTGACTCTTTAACAACATTGCCACTTCTGTCCTCTTCATCGAGTTTAGAATCCTCATCTTCTTTCTCGACCACTGGCTGGTCAAATTGTCATCCTCAGTTTTCTAAGAAGACACTGTCTCATTGCCACTGGATCTTTGAGAAGGATTAGATAACTCCTCCTACACATGTTGACTACCAAAGCCATTATCTGTTTCCTGGGAATTAGGGCTTCCTCATAGTGACGTCTTAGACCCTTGCTGGCTTGAGGCATTCTCATCAGAACTGCTTAAATCAATTAATTCCAACTTTTTCTTACCCTTAAAAAAGTTCTTTTCCTTAGCAGTTTGAGGATGGGAATATCTACGGCTCGAAAATGCAGGAGTAGCAGGCTTCTTTTCACGAATCACAATGCCCTTCGCAGCTTTGGTTTGCCGTTCTGAACCAAAAGACTCATCTTGCTTCCTCTTCCCGCCGTGACAAGACTGCAACTTAGGAGCCATAAGAGAAGGAACAGAGTATCGGGAAGGAGAGGGAACAGAGATGCAGTTGCAGGGAAACCAGTTTTCCTAGAAAGGGTTGAGAAGAAAGAAGAGGTTTTCAGAACAGCTTTTGGGAATGGTGATGTCTGAAGAGACGTGATTTTAAAAGGGTCGACCTTCCTCGAAAGTATCGTGGTCCTGCAGAACAATAAAGATGTATTGTGATCCAAGCCATATGGTAGAGTAGTGTTGACTCTATGGTGAATAATGTCGACACTCGTGAATCTGAGTTTGAGGCCAGACTTCAATAAATTTGAGGAGATGTCATTTCACTATGATCCACTAAATTCCTTGAAGATCCTGGAGAAGTTAACAACAATTACGCACTTTTTGCACTCTTTCTCATTGTTATTCAGATTAATGGTTTGAAAATTATAATTTTTTGTATTAACCATTAAAGAAAAAATTGAAGAACTCATGAGAGTAAATAACAAATAAGAGGAAAATCCTTTAGATAGAGAATTTGCATCAGTATGAAACCATTTACTCATCACATGTAGCAGGGTGACATTGGAAGATTATCTAAGCAGGCTAAAAAGTGTTGAAAATGATAAATCTGTCTTGATTCTTCTGGAAAATTGAATCTCTTGAATATCATGTTTTTTTTTAAATTTGATACAAATGAACAATCTGATCTCCCTCATATTTCATGCAAGAGCCAATGTTTTGTACACACCAGAGCTCCTGATTACTTATTTAGGAAATCATTTTACTTCAGAAAAAATTAAGATGCATCTTTTCATGTGAGGATACATGTCTATCAAACACCAGAATCCCCAATTACTCAGACTTCATCAAATTCATTTTGACATCCTGAACAGAATTAACTAGCTCATCATGACATACAATGATACTTCTGATTTTATCAGAGATTTTTAGTTTCTTAGAGCATAGTCATTGTTCTGTCATTTGAAAAGACTGTATCAACCAATTAGTTTCTGGGTCAAGAAGATTTTTCAAATCAAAAGATTTCAGATGCCTTGAAAACCTGACCAATGAAACAAAGTTACAAGTGAATTTTCAAGGATTAATAGAGATGCACTTCTCACTAAAAGAATTTCTTTCTGCACTGTTAGTTAATTGATTTGAATTCTTCCGAGAAGTTTAACAATTAACCCAGAAATTTATAACATTCAAACCACAATCCTTTAATTTATGAGATAAAGGAGTTTTCCAAGAATGTGAAATTGAGATTAACTCCCCATGAGAAAATACCTAGGAATTTTGCTTCTCATAATGAAACAACTTCCTCTCAGAAAATGAATTTTGAACCAAGAAGGATAGTTAGCAAAAGAAGAACTCCCCCTCAACAAGTGCATGAAGAACTACTCACGCATAGTGAAAGATTCCAAACAAGCTTAACTTGTCCTTCTTCAAGTCATCATTTCATATACCACATAGGCCAATGCAAAGTATGAATCAATGATTTTATTTGCTGGAGGAAGAGGAATTTATTTACTAATGGAAACAAAGATGTCTGAATTGATAAAACTGGTAAAAGCTTTTGGTGTGAAAGAAAATAGTGTCGACTCTGTTGTCAATAGAGTCGACCTTGGACTTAGAAGACACCTCAGAACCACAGTGAAACTCTCTCTTCTCCAACTGCACAAGAACTGATTGCATTCCAACCATCTCAACTGACAAACTGATCCAACAAACATAGACTTTCACCCAATTTCCTTCTCACATACTTGACAGAAATCACATATGTAACAATAAACATCAAGAACTTATTTCAACTCTATCATCCATTCAAACACACTTTCACAGCAATTTCAACACAGTCAATCATGGATCAAGCAAACACAAACCAAGTTCTCTTCTTAAACAGGAAAATCTTTCATTGCACAAAGGTTTAGTAAAAATATCAGCAATTTGTTTTGAAGTTTCAACAAAGTGCAATTCAAAGGAATTTTTGCTTACCTCATCTCTTAAGAAATGATGCCTGATTTCTATATGCTTTGTCCTAGAATGCTGGATGGGGTTCTTTGCCAAATAAATTGCACTCGTGTTATCACACAAAATTGGGACACATCCAAGATCTACTTGGTAGTCTTGGAGTTGATGCTTAATCCATAACACTTGAGTGCCACAACTTCCTGCAGAAACATATTTTGCTTCTATAGTAGAGAGGGCAACTGAGTGTTGCTTCTTAGAAGCCCAGGAAACTAAACATCCTCCCAAAAATTGATAATAACCACTAGTGCTCTTCCTATCTAACTTACAACCAGCAAAATCTGCATCAGAATAGGATATCAAATTAAATTCAATGAATGCAGGATACCACAGTCCCAACTCATGAGTTCCGGTAAGATACCTCAAAATTCTTTTCACTGCACTCATGTGGGATTCTTTGAGAGAAGCCTGAAATCTAGCACACAGGCACACTGAAAATTGAATGTCCAGTCTAGATTCTGATAAATAGAGCAAGGAGCCAATCATACCTCTGTACACTTTTGAATCTACCTGATTACCTTTCAGATCAGCATCTAAGCTCACAATGGTGCTCATTGGAGTAGCCATTGCTTTGGTGTTCTCCATTTTGTACTTTTTCAGCAAATCTTGGATGTATTTGGATTGGTTTATGAAGATCCCTTCTTTTGATTGAACAACCAGCAATCCAAGAAAAAACTTGAGTTCTCCCATTAGACTCATTTCAAATTCATTGGTCATTAATTCTGAAAATTTCTTACATAAGGAGGATTTTGTTGATCCAAAGATAATGTCATCGACATATATTTGGACCACCAAGATATCATTTACTTGAATTTTTGTGAAGAGTGTTTGATCAACTTTACCTCTTGAGTACCCCTTACCTGTAAGGAATGTGCTCAACAGATCATACCAAGCTCGGGGAGCTTGCTTCAGACCATATAAAACTTTATCCAATTTAAACACATGGTCAGGATGGTTAGTACATTCAAAACCAGGAGGTTGTTCAACATAAACTTCCTCCTTAATCAAACCATTCAAAAATACACTCTTTACATCCATTTGCTGTAATGTAATACCATGAGCGCAAGCAAAGGTAAGCAAAATTCGGATAGCTTCAAGCCTAGCTACTGGAGCAAAAGACTCTTCAAAGTCTATTCCAAATTCCTGATTATAGCCTTTTTCTACAAGTCTAGCCTTATTCCTTATTACCTTTCCATCTTCACTGATTTTATTTCTAAAAACCCATTTAGTTCCAATGACACCTTGAGATGAAGGTCTTGGAACTAAATGCCACACTTTATTTCTCTCAAATTGATTTAATTCTTCATGCATTGCATCTATCAAGAAAGTGTCTTTCAGAGCATCCTCTATGTTCTTAGGTTCAATTTGAGACACTAGAGCTATTTGATCAAGTTCAGAAATTGCCTTAAAATGAGACCTTGACCTAGGAGGGTCAAGCAAATTACCTATGATACTTTCCTGTGGATGGTCTCTTAGCATTCTTATGTTCATTCCATCTCTTTCCCTGAATTCATTGATTGGTTCTGGTGCCTCACTGTGGTCTGAACTCCTTTTGGTTGAATCTTCCTTTTCTTCTTGCTCTTTAGAATTTTCTCCTTCTAGAAACTCCCCATCTTGCTTTTCTCTGCATAAATCAACATTAAATTCATCAAAAGTGATATGAGGTGATTCCTCAACAATTTGATCTTTCACATTGAATACTCTGTAAGCTCTTGAATGATCAGAATAGCCTAGAAATATTCCTAAGTCACTTTTGGGCTTAAATTTATCCAAATCATGCTTGTTGTTAATTAAGATAAAGCATTTCGTTCCAAACACTTTAAAGTGTGCAATTGAAGGTTTCTTACCTTTCAGAAGTTCATAATGAGTCTTTTTGCAGAAAGGCCTTACCATTGCACGGTTTATAATATAGCACGAAGTGTTTATTGCTTCAACCCAGAACTTCCTTGGCAGACCACTTTCAATCAACATGGTTCTTGCCATCTCCACAAGGGTCCTGTTTCTTCTTTCCACAACTCCATTTTGTTCAGGAGTTCTTGGTGATGAAAACTTGTGGAAAACTCCTTCTTTCCTGTAGAAAGTCTCAAAATCAGCATTCTCAAATTCACCACCATGATCAGACATAATTGAAATAATTTTGAATTTCCCTTCCTGTGAAACTTTCTTGAAAAACTCATGAAATTCTGCGAATGCATAATTTTTGTGAGCAAGAAAGAAAACCCAAGTGAATCTAGAAAAGTCATCAACAAGAACATATCCAAACCTTTTTCCATTTAGACTGTTTGTCCTTGTGGGTCCAAACAAATCTATGTGAATGAGCTCAAAAGGTTTGGTGGATTGACTTTCTGATCTACTTTTGAAGGATTTTCTTGTTTGCTTACCTTGAGAACATGCTTCACATAATTTCAAATTATTTTTGAAGGAGATTTCAGGCAAGCCTTTAACCATGTTGAACTTGACCAACTTATGAAGCATATGGTAGCTAGCATGACCTAGTCTACGATGCCACAAGCTAGCTAAGTCATTTTTATTTGCAGTTAAGCACAGGTTGGTGTTTTTAGATTCATCAAGATTAACCATGTACACATTATTTGTTCTTTTTACAGTAAACTTGACAATATCAGAGTTCGGTTCAAAAATTGTGCAGCCCAAAGAATCAAAGATTACCTTGTGACCTTTGTCACAAAATTGACTTATGCTCAGGAGGTTATACTCCAGATCTTCCACCAGAAGAACTCCATCAATTGAGTTGGATTGATTCCTACCAACCTTACCTGAACCAATGATCCTACCTTTGTTGTTGCCTCCAAATGTAACATGACCAGCCTTCTTTTTAGATAAAAAACTGAATTTATCCCTATCTCCTGTCATATGTCTTGAACAGCCACTATCTAAGTACCACATGTTCCTCTTGGCTGTAAGACATACCTGCACACACAATCAAAGAAGATTCTTTGGAACCCAAGTATATTTGGGTCCCACAATGCCTCCCAGATCAATAATATAAGAAAGCAAGTCTTTTGGAATCCACAGTTGTTTATTCACTTTTAAGTTTTCCTTATTTTCGAAATCATGCTGGCTTTTACTCTTTTTCTTATTTTCATTGTGTTTTGAATCATTTACATTTATGTATTTTCTATTAAGCTTTTTCTCAACATTTTCAGAAAGAGATTTGAACTTGGTTTGACTTCTTAGTCTTCCAGGATGTTATGTTTCATTACATCTAACAATGTCATAGACATGTGTCGACACTTTGAAGGGATAGTGTCGACCTAAATGATTCCATTTCGACCAGTTTTGAGTATTGAATTAAGTGTATTTTGATTTCCCATGTGCCCACCTGGTGTGAGACCAGTTCTGTGATAACGTTGACTTGTTATTTGTCCAGTTTCCCAAATTTTGTGATTTTCTGTATGATGGCGTCGATCTATCATAGGTGTAGTGTCAACCTTGCCAGGCAGGTGATTTCAGATTTTGGTTCCTTTGAAACATTTATTCATTTTCAGCCTTTGTTTTCTTTCTTCCATTTGTTTCTTTGTTGACAGCCATTTTTGCTTTTCCATCTTGTCTTGTATCTTTTCCATTTTTCTCATTTCTCTGTCCTTTTGAAGTAGAAGCTTCTGAAGTTTTTGAAGAAACAAATGTTATGGTCTTCATTCCTACTTCCTTTTTCTTTGTGGGATTAAAGCCTAACCCCTCTTTGTTGAAATTTACTCTCGCGCCTAGAAGGACTTCAAGATTGTTCTTACCGCTTACAAAATTTTCAAGAACTTCTTGCCTTTTGTTTATTTCATTTTGCAGAACTTCAACTTCCTTTTTTAATTCAGTGTTAACACTGTGTAAGGCAGCATTTTTTTCGCAGCTGCTCTGCTAGGGTTTGGTGCAATCCAACGCTAACGGCGGCGGTGTTGCCATGGCGCCTGCTGGGGGGGGGGGGTCCTCCCTACTCCTGCGTCGGCTACTCCTCCGGGTCTCAACACGTCGCCGCCATGCAACGCTAACGTGATGACCGCCATGCAGCAAAATCTTCCGCGACGTGTTTCACATGCATGGTCTAAGAGCGATGGTCAGGAAACTGCCAAATCTTTTGTTCAAATATTAATGGAGTCAGTCACGCCACCTGCTTTGCCTTTGGTGACTCACGGCCCCGCTTGTACGGATTCTGGAGAGCCTGCTGCGTTCTTTACGCTCGAAGAGGTATGGATTTCTTGTTCTCCATTTGATTTCGCTGTCATAGCGCGCACTCCGCTTGGTCGCCCATCATTCCAAGAGATCCGTTTACACCTATCTCAGCGATTTAACTTTGCAAAAGACTTTGTGATAAGTGCTATAGATGGTCGTCATCTTCTGCTTCGGTTTCATGATAAGAGTGATTACCTTAAGGTTCTGTTGAAGGATACCTTGTATGTGAAGGGCAGGTTATTTCGATTCTTTAAATGGACTATGAACTTTTCGCCTGAGGAAGATTCTCCTGTTGTTCCTGTGTGGGTGGAGATGCCAGGTTTGCCTGCAAATTTTTACAATGACGCTATGCTTTGCTCTATTGCCGGAAGTGTTGGGCAGGTTTTGTAGGTTGATAGAGACACTGTCTGTCTATTGCGTACGAACATTGCCCGGGTCTGTGTTCAAATGGATGTTTCAAAAAGGTTACCTGATAGAATATGGATTGGTATTGAATCTGGTGGAATGTGGCAACCTCTGGTTTATCCGTCCTTGCCCTCCTTTTGCAACTCCTGTAAGCGCCTCGGCCATATCGACTCTAAATGCAAGCGGAATCTCCCTAGTGTTACTAGTCCTATTGATACTGCGCAAGAAAGTGATCATGTCGATCCGGTTGTTCCTAAACATGTTTGGCGCCTTGTTACTTGTGATCGGAAATCGGAGGACCGTGGAAAGGCACCGTTGGTTGATGCTGAAACAACCACTGGTACAACTATTCCTACTGTTGATGGGGGTGCTAATGAAATGGTTGATTCTGGAGTCCCTGGGGGGCCAATTATCCCAGTTATCGAGTGTTCGGTTTGCCTTGATGATACTTTTGCTCATAATCCATTAGACTCGTCTGTTCATAGAGATGACACTCTTGTTCATAATCCGCTGGGCTTGTCGGTTGATAAATATGAAAATGGTGCTATTGACGAAGGATTGTCAGGTGTCTGTCCCCGGCCTTCTCCGGTGTTACCCATATCGGATTGTCAGATGCCAGGGGAAGTTTCTACTGTTCCTGCAAACACTGCTCTTCATAATTTCTGTCCTCCTGTGCGTCATGTTATTTCCTTTCCTAGTGTTGAGCTTGCCAAAAAGGGTATGGATTTTATAGCAACTCATTCTAATTTTGTTGGGCCGGAGCAGGTTGAACCATAACAGACTGATGGGGTTAAAACTCGGTCCTCTTTGCGCAGGAGCGCCTCTGTGAATGCATCTCAATGATTCTCTTATGAATGGTCTTATATGGAACATCAGGGGTATTGGTAATGCAAATTCTGTTAATAGGCTGAAATACTTCATCTGGAAACACAAGGTTGATTTTATTGCTGTCATTGAACCAAAACTGACTTGTGACAAAATTGAGCGTTACAGACATAAGCTCTGCATGGATCACTGCCTTTTTAACTCCAATGATAGAGGTCGCATCTGGTTATTTTGGAAGCAGAATGTTTTTGTTCACTTTGTGTCCAGTACAGATCAGATCATTACTGTGCGGATTTCTCCCCAGGCTCAACAAGAGTATTTTGTGTCCATTGTCCATGCTAGCTGTCTTCTGACAGAGCGCAGGAATTTATGGGATAATATTGTTGATTTTGCTGCCGTGTGTGACAAACCTTGGCTTATTGGGGGCGATTTCAATAGCATCCTTAACCCCATGGAGAAAAGAGGAGGTAGACGGGCCTTTGAACGCTCTATGATAGATTTTCAGGCCTGTGTCACCGCTTCTGGTCTTGAGGACGCAGGTTACTGTAGAAGTCGTTTCACTTGGTATAATGGTCAACCAGTAAATGGTATTTGGGCCAGGCTTTACAGGGTTATGGTTAATGGCGAATGGTTGGTTTCCCTTCCTAATCTGAAAGTTCAACACTTATCTCGTGCTTGTAGTGATCATTGCCCTTTGCTCATATCTTCTATGTCTACTCTTCAAGCTGGGTCTTCTAGATTTTGCTTTCAACAAATGTGGATTACTCATGAGAGTTTTTTGGATGATGCTCGTATTGCTTGGGAGGCCGCTCCATGCTCTTCCTATCCATTGCTGAACATCTCTTTGAACCTAAAGCATATGAACATTTTTTTTCAGAATGTGGAATAAGAATATATTTAAAAATGTCTTTGATAATGTTATGCTTGCTGAAGAGGCCTTCAATATGCTCAAACTATTTTTGACGGTGATTCTTCCTAGGATAATCGTGATCACTTGTATGCTGCCAGAGTGGACCTTGCTCGTGTGCACACCCAGGAGGAAATGTTCTGGACGCAAAAGCCTAGACTGAAGTGGTTGAAGGAGGGAGATGGGAACACTAAATTTTCCCATGCTTATGCTGCTTCTAATAGGAAAAGGTCCTTTATAAACCAGATTTACAATGAGGCTGGAAATGTTGTACATGACAAAAGCAACATCATAAATCTCTTTATATCTCATTTCACTAATGCTTTTACCTCTGCTCCTCATCTTATTGACAACGGTATGCTGGGGGATATTCCACATTTGGTGGATGATCATCAGAATGAGTTGCTTTGTGTGGTGCCTACTGTTGAGGAAATCAAAGGGGTAGTCATGTCTATGTGCCCTGACAGTGCTCCCGGCCCTGATGGTTTTACGGGCCATTTTTTCCAAGCCTGTTGGAATTTTATTGAGGCCGACATCTGCTCTGCTGTGCAAAGTTTCTTTTGTGGGCAGTCTTTGCCTAGAGGCTTCACTTCATCTCTTATCGCCTTGATCCCTAAAATTGAGGTTCCTAGAACCTGTGCTGACTTCAGACCGATAAGCCTATGTAATTTCTTTTACAAGATCATCTCTCGTATTATCAATGATAGGCTTTCTAAGGTTCTGCCTTTGCTGGTTTCAGAGGAGCAGGGTGCTTTTGTTAAAGGTCGTAACATTTATGAAAATGTCTCTTTGGCTGGGGAGATGGCGCAGCATCTGAATAAGCGATGCAGAGGTGGTAATGTCATTCTTAAACTTGATATGGCCAAGGCTTATGATAGACTGGAATGGGATTTCTTGTATGAGGTTCTTCGCAGGTTTGGTTTTTCTCTCAGGTTCCTATCTTTAATTGAACCACTCCTCTCTAACTGCTGGTTCTCAATTCTATTCAATGGTGGCATTCATGGTTATTTCAAATCTTCGAGAGGTCTTCTCCAAGGGGATTCGCTTGCTCCTTCTCTGTTTATTTTGGCGGAGGAGGCTCTAAGTAGGGGCCTTCTCAATTTCTTCCATCATAGCAATGGTGGAGTTTACCATACTATGAACAGATGTCCAGTGGTTTCTCACTTGCTTTTTGTTGATGACACTTTAATTTTTTCTAATGGATCAGCTAGGCACATAAGGAATCTCATGAGGTTCCTTCGGGTTTATGAGCAGTCTTCGGGTCAGCTTATTAATGTGGCTAAGAGTTCTTTTATTCTTGCTGAGAGGGCTCCTCTTTCCCTGAGCAGATCTATTGCAGCTATCACAGGTTTTGTGCAGGCTAAGCTTCCTATAAAGTACCTGGGTGTTACTCTTTATTCTGGTAGAAGGAGACTACTTTATTTCTCCCATATTTTGATGAAAATTGCTTCAAAACTCCAAACTTGGAAGTCTGGTTTCCTATCCTCAGGTGGGAGACTCACTTTGATTAAACATGTGTTATCAGCTATGCCTATCTACACGATGTCGTCCCAAGTTATCCCCACTACTATTGTGAAATCTTTCCATAGACTTTTGGCAAATTTTTTCTGGGGTTCCTATGAAGGCTCTCCCAAAAAACATTGGGTTTCTTGGTAAAGCATCTCCAAGCCTACGGAATGTGGTGGTATGGGGGTTCTTAATCTCCCTACTTTGCAGATCGCCCTAAGGACAAAGATGCTCTGGAAGGCGATCTCTGGCAATTCTTTATGGGGCGATTTCTTCAAGGCCAAACATTTACACAACACCCACTATACTGTTGCTCCGTTTCACCTTATGTCTGCTGTGGACAGAAATTTATGGCAAAGGGCTTCCGAATTAATTACTGCCAATCATCGGGTTATGGTTATGGGATTCAACTCGGGAGCTAGTTTTTGGCAGGATGTGTGGATTGGCTCTGTTCCCCTCAAGCACTTCCTACCGGATCACGTTTGGTCTAATATATCAGGAAAATACATCTCTATTCAGCAGGTTTTAGCTGATCCGGCTAGTCATCACTTTTTGACAGCTCAGCGGTTTTGTCCTCCTACGATTCTTAACAACATCATTGCTACTAATGAAGGTCGTGATAGGTGGATTTGGTGCCCTACTGCCCATGGTGAATTTTCCACTAAATCTGTTAGACACCTTCTACAAGGTGTCTCTTTGTCGGGCTGGTCTAATTTGTGGAGCTCTCATGTGCCTCTCAAATGGTCGGTTTTTGCCTGGCGTATGGCTCGTGGCTGCATTCCTGCTGACGATGTCATATCCAGCTGTGGTATTCCTCTTTGTTCCAGATGTTCATGTTGCCAAGCACCACAAATTGAATTCTGTGTCCATTTGTTTTTTCATGGTAAGGTTGCGTGTGAAGTCTGGGCTGCTTTGTATGGGTTTCTCAGTTTTAGTAACAGATCAGTTGTTAGTGCTGCACATGGCATTCTTCACTATATATCAGGTATTCACAGCTCTACATCTTGGGGTCGCCTTGCTAGATATTTTTTCCTGGCCGCCATTTGGGAGATTTGGTGCAGTAGGAATAGAGCCCGTTTTCATTCAATGGCTATGTCAGTTACTCAGATCCTCCACAGAATTTCCATGCATGTTCGTGATTCTCTTGCTGTTTTTCCTTTTCGGAACGACCTTTCCCATGCGCATAAACGAGCCCTTCATCACTTGGGAATTTCCACAAATGCTCCTGCGCCTCAGCCTCCTAAGATTATTCGATGGTTATTACCTCCTCCTGGCAGATTAAAGCTCAATGTTGATGGCGCCTTCAAATTGCATCCAGGTATCGCTGCTGGTGGTGGGATTCTCAGGAATGGTTATGGTGATATCATCTTCGCTTTTGCTGCTAGGTATTATGACATTCATTCCAGCCTTGAGGCTGAGGCTCTTGCTCTTAAAGATGGGATATCTTTGTGTTGTGAACGAGGTGTCAAAGAGTTTCATATTGAATCTGACTCCCAGGTGCTGGTGGAGACCTTGAAGGGAATTACTCTTGCCCTTGGAGATTGTCTTTCTTAGTTCAGGACATCATTCATAAAAGCCAGGCTCTTCAAATTTCTATTTGTCACATTTACCGTGAGGCAAACCAAGTCGCTGATTGCCTTCCTGGTCATGGTTGTACGAATTCTTGCATTCTTTGGTCCTCTTGGGCTGATCTCCCTCCTGCTGTAAAGGGTCCCTATCGTTTGGATAAGATGGGGCTCCCTTCCATTCGCCCATGAGTACATTCTGTATGTTTCCTTACATTCAATAAAATTTTCCCTGCAAGGTGAGTGGTGGTGGAGCGAACAACTCATCCTTCCTGTGGAGGGGTGAGCGCTCTCCTACCTTCCCTTTCAGGTATGATCTTTTATTTAAAAAAAGGCAGCATTTTTTTCAGAGACAAGAGCTATTTCATCAAGACTTTCAATATTCTGACTTTTCAGTTCACTTACAACATCTTTTAGAGCATTTATCTCTTGTGAGAATTATTTTTCTTTTTCTTCTGTTAAGATGTTCTGAGAAGAATGTTTCAGTTTCTTCTTAAGCATTTTATTTTCCTTTTTAAGAGCATCATACTGGTCCAGAAGTTCGAAGTAAACATGCTCCTAATCATCCGAATTAAAATCTTTAAACAAAGAGATTACCTCTTCTTCTTCTTCTTCTGTTTCTCTAGCCATCAGACATAACTTTGAGTGAGTGTCCTCAGCATCTGATCTCTCTTCTTCTTCATCTTCTTCTTATTCACTCCATGTTCCAACCATAGCCTTTTGCTTGCTCATGTTCCATCTGGGCTGAGTTTTCTTCTGAGCCTCAGGACATTCCGACTTGACATGTCCTGGTTTCCTGCAATTGTAGCAAACAATTCTGTCAGTCTTTTTGTTTGTATTTACTTTGGGTTTTGACAGATTGTTGTTATACTGTTTCTTTTTCAGAAAACCCTTACCTTCCTTTCGTAGAAATTTTCTGAATTTTCTAGTGATTAATGCAAACTCACCCGAGTCATCTTTAGAGGTAGATGATTCACTGTCTTCAGTTGCCTCTTTTATGCTGGGACTTGCTTTAAGAGCAAGAGGCTTCTTCTTCTTTAGATCATCCTCGGTTCTTCTTAACCCCAACTCATATGTCATTAAGGAACCTATCAACTCATCTATAGTAGTTGTGGATAAGTTTCTATATTCTTCAATAACAGTAGCTTTAGTATGCCAAATGGGTGTCAAAGATCTAAGAATTTTTCTAACTAATTCCTTATCAGTGTAAACTTTACCCAATTTTTTTAGCCCATTTGTTAGCAAAGTTAATTTGCCATACATTTCAGAGATAGTTTCATCATGCTTCATACAAATGCCTCATATTCAGAAACTAACATATTAGCCTTAGTTTCTTTTACCTCAGATGTGCCTTCATAAATTACCATAAGGCGATCCCAGATTTCTTTTGCGCTTGAACATGAAGAGACTCGAGAAAACTCTGTTGGATGCAGTGAGCATTGCATTATATCCATTGCACTCCAATTTGCATTCGACTTCTTGATCTCTTCATCTTCGGACAGCTCATAAGGTCCATTATTCACCACTCTCCATATTTGATGGTCTTGAGCTCGCAAGAAAACCTGCATACGAGCTTTCCAGTATGCATAATTAGTACCATCAAAATAGGGTGGTCTATTCACAGAATGACCCTCAGCAATGTAGCCCCTAGAATCCATCACACACTAAATTCTCCTGGTTGTGAAACCAAATAAATTGGAGAACCAGGCTCTGATACCACGTGTTGTGTGTAGAGAGATTATCTAGAGGGGGGGGGTGAATAGAGAATCTTCAGAATTTAATGACAATTCAGAAGTTAAATGCTTCAATATGGCAATACCAATTGGACAATCAACACACACAAAGCAAAGTGGGAACAAACCACACACAAGAGAGGAAATTATTAAGGTGGTTCGGTTCCAATGAGGAGACCTACATCCACCCCTCACAAAACCAGTGAGGTATCACTATGAGAACCACTGTGAAGAATCCTCAACACCTGCCGATTCACAGCTTCTTCACATCCGCTGACTCACAGTTTGAACACTCGATGATACACAGCTTAAACCCAATTGATCCAATCATAGCTCGTGAATGATCAATACAATCTACTTCACAAAGAAGCAGATAGCACACAATCAAATGCTCAGAAGAAATCGAAAAGATGAAAAATGAAAAGATGCCAGAACGTGTTTGGGGATCATCAAACTCCCTACTCAGGATCCAGATTCGAATTGCAACACTTCTAGTCTTCAGATTTGATCCCTCTATAGATCAATTCCTCTTGAAATTTGTTCCAATCAGATCACAGAGATCAATGTTGGAGAAGCTTCATGATCCTCTGTTCATGAAGACTCAGCACCAGCTTTTCGAAGCTTGATTCAACAACGCATCCATCTGATCACACCTCTGATCTGGAATTGTATCTACGTGCTGATTACAGAGCCTCTGATCTCCTCACTTCTTGATGCTCTGCAATTTTCTTTGTTTTCAGAAAGCTCTTCTCATGCACGAACTGGAGCACTCCCCTTTTTGTTATCTGATTGCGCGAGATTCTGTGCAGTGGGCCCCTCAACAGATTCGCCAAAAAGGTGGAGGAATCTTTTTTTCGCAAAGCATCGGCACTCCAGAACAGCTGATGTATAAAACAAAATCCCAGTCACTGGGCCTTGGATCACGTGCTCGCGTGATGACTTTTGTTCTCTTGAAAATTCTAAGTGTAGTAGTGTCGACACTTCCAAGGTTTAGTGTCGACATACACACATTGGTCTTAAGTTAAGCACACATTTTCAGTAAACGAGGACACATGACAAACCTGAGATTTTTAAAATATCAACTTGATCTTCCTTCTGAGTTAGCCTGATAAACAATTGGTGTTGACCTTGGGTACAGTTAGTGTCTACCTTAGTTCCAATTGTCTTTACAATGAACTCGGCCCTTGTATAGTGTCGACCTTATCATTACTGAGTGTCAACCTTATCAGATTACATCTCCTTGGAAAGACTTGTAACCATCTCAACTGTTGACATACTCTCTGAATAGTGTTGATCTAACTTGATCACATTTTCTCAGTGTAACACAGATAGACCACTAGTGTCGACCTATGTTCCAGGTAGTGTCGACCTTATTTGAATTTTCCTTGTAAATGAATTGTACCTGTAAGGCAAATGTTGTTTGTCAAATATCTATACTTTTTACTTCAAGTGTGACATCATCAAAACCAGGGACACAATAGTATTTATTGCTCAACCACCTGGATTTGAAGATCTGCTAAAGCTTTGTATGGATTGAAACAGGCTCCAAGAGCATGGTATGACAGGCTGAGCAGTTTTCTGGTTAGTAAAAATTATTCCAGAGGTAAGGTGGATCAAATTCTTTTCACAACAGGGAGCACAGCAACAATAGTGGTATCCACCCCTGCCCCCGCCAGAGGTTATGGATTAGTGGTAGAGGACAATGTTCCACTTTTGTTAGTAGTACCAACAAATGCCAGCAGGAGGTTAACAGTTTGCAGAGATGGCAGTAGAGGAGCAGCCACCAGCGACCCCGTAGGCAGCACTCGTTCAGCGAGAGGTATCGCCAGTGGTATGACAGTAGACTCCAGTAGCAGCAGCAGCACCTGAGGACCGCATAGCACTTCTGGAGAGGTTTCTTCATCTCCGGCCTCCATTCTTCTACGGCGACTATGATCTAGATCGTGTAGAGGGTTGGGTCCATGAGCTCGAGTACTTTGGAGTCCATGGACTGTGCAGATCAGGATCAGGTCCGACTGGCAGTTTATCAACTAAAGGGGTCAGCCCATGAGTGGTGGAGGATAGTAAGGTGGAATAATTTTCAGGGCAAGAGGCTAGACCAGATAATTTGGCAACCGTTTCTGGAGGTCTTCCATGGAGAGTACTTCCTTGACTATGCGCGCCGTGAGAGGAGGGACCAGTTCCACGAGTTGACGCAGGGAGAGCTGACTGTGGCGCAGTACCATCAGAGGTTTGTACAGCTTTTGCGGCACATCCCCAACGTAGCCACTAGTGAGTAGTCTTGCACTGAGCGTTTCATTAGTTGGTTACGTTCGGAGTTGAGGTGGGCCATGGCTGGCCACTTCTGCGACACTTTGGCGTTAGTAGTAGCTAGAGCCACCACCTTGGAGTGGGAGTGTCGGTTCCTGCCGCAGCAAGGAGGAGGTTCGGCGAGGTCTACCCCATACCAACGTCCTTCAGGCAGCCGAGAGAGTGTGTTATCTTCTTCTTCTTTGGGCACAGGCGGTGCTGGCCTGACCTCGAAGTTGAAGATGTTGTTTACACGAGGGGGTAGACGTCGTTACCAATAGACACCTCAGCCCGACATCAGGCAGGGCAGCCAGTGGAGCAGTCAGTGCAGCAGGGCACAGAGCAGAGCCAGCAGGGCACGGGTTGTTTCCACTGTGAGTAGCAGGGTCACTTCAGGAGGGAGTGTCCGTTGAGGCAGGGGCAACAGAAGTTGGCACCTCCACAGTACACTCAGTAGGTACCATAGGCGCAGTACCCTCCACCCCAGCAGGCGCAATGATAGCAGCAACAATAGAGGTAGTTCCAACCACCGCAGCAGCGCCAGCAGCAGCCTCAGTGAGGACGTGGTCACAGTCGGGTGATGAACATCACCAGAGAGGAGGCGGAGGCCTCTAATCTGGTCGTCAGTATGGTTCCTATCCTTGGTAGAGTTGTCACACATTGTTTGATCTCAGTTCCATGCATTGTTTTGCTTCAGAGGAGTTCTTTGGTTCCCTTACTGAGTTTGCTTCGAAGCAAGCCTATGACTTAGCTGCTGAGTTTCCGACGAGTGACTACATGCATACTCTGGGTTACCTGGAGGGTGCAACCATCGAGGTACATGGCCACCTTCTACCAGCCAGATTGTTTACCTTATAGTTCCATGACTTCGATGCCATCCTTGGCATGGATTGGCTGGAGGCACACTACGTGTTGGTGGATTGTCAGTGGAAGGTCGTGCGGTTCGAGATACTTGGAGCACCTATGCTTTGCTTTTGAGGTACCTAGTCTACCCGCCGACCTTTCGTTTCCTTCTATAGATCTCGGTGCCTAATCCGAGATGCTTGTGTAGCTTACCTTGCTTCTATGAGTTTCTCAGATTCTGGTGAGCTATCTGTTTAAGATGTACCTGTTGTTTCTGATTTTACTGATGTATTTTCGGAGGATCTATCTGGTTTACCGCTGGAACAGGAGGTAGATTTCTCCATTGAGTTGCTTCCTGGGATGATACTTATGTCCAAGGCACCGTACCGAATGGCGCCGATGGAGTTGCGAGAGTTGAAGCGCCAACTCGATGAGTTACTCAAGAAGGGCTTCATTCATCCGAGCCATTCGCCTTGGGGTGAGCCTGTATTGTTTGTGAGGTAGAAGGATGGCAGTCTCTGGATGTGCTTCAATTATCGACAGTTGAACCAGGTTACAATGAAGAACAAGTATTTGTTGCCTAGGATCGATGATTTGTTTGATCAGTTGCAGGTAGCTTCAGCATTCTCGAAGAATGACTTGAGGTCGGGCTACTACCAATTGAGGATCCGAGAGTCAGATATTTCCAGATTAGCCTTCCGTACCCGCTATAGCCACTTCGAGTTTGTCATGATGCCCTTTGGGCTCACGAATGCACCTGCAGCTTTCATGGAGATGATGCATAATGTGTTCCGTGAGTATCTGGATAGGTTTGCAGTGGTGTTCGTGGACGACATCCTGGTGTACTCAGCGACGGTAGAGGAGCACGAGGTTCACTTGAGACTAGTGCTGGAGACACTGAGGAGTCACCAACTTTATGCCAAATTCAGAAAATGTGAATTTTGGCTAAAGGAGGTGCACTTCCTTGGTCACGTGGTTTCTGGTGTTGGAGTGGCGGTGGATCCCGCCAAGGTCGAGGAAGCGATTTCATGGGGCTAGCCCACTACGGTTGTAGAGGTGCGCAGTTTTCTGGGGTTGGCAGGCTACTACAAGAGGTTTATATAGGACTTCGCCAGAGTTGTTGAGCCGTTGATGATTTGACTAGGCAAAAGACCAGGTTTGTGTGGATAGCAGAGTGTGAGTAGAGTTTTCGGGAGGTGAAGAGCAGGTTGACTTCAGCTCCGATCCTTATGATACCGTCTGGTAGCGATGGTTTTGTTGTCTACACTAACGCTTCAGGGACTGGTCTTGGTGCCGTGTTGATGCAGCATGGGAGGGTAGTCGCTTATGCTTCTTGGTAGCTGAAGAAGCATGAGCAAAACTATCTAACACACGACTTGGAGCTTGGAACGGTCGTGTTTGTCTTGAGGTTGTAGAGACATTACTTGTACGGTGAGGTGTATGAGGTGTTCACGAAACATAGGAGCTTGCAGTATGTCTTCACGCAGAGAGATCTGAACTCAGGCAGTGTAGGTGGGTCGAGTACTTGAAGGACTACGACTTTACTCTTTTCTATCACCCGGGAAAGGCTAATGTCGTGACGGATGTTTTGAGCAGGAGAGCCCACTTGAGTTGTTTGTTGGTTAGACACTGGAGGCTGTTGGAGGGAGCAGCTCAGAGAGTGTTTTCTCCGTTGAGACTCAGGGAGAGAGCAGTATTGATCAGCTTGATAGTTCGTCCAATCATATATCAGTAGGTGATAGAGGCTCAGAGTGTAGATGCAGAGTTAGCAAACGTGTTGCAGATGCTAAAGGTTGAGTTAGACGAGGACAGCGAGGTGAGGTTCAGAGGTAGACTCTACATTCCGACGGACGTCAGGCAGGAGCTATTTCCTGAGGCGCACAGATCGAGGTTCTCTATTCATCTGGGTTCCACCAAGATGTACCACAACTTGAGGGGACTCTTTTGGTGGCCTAGGATGAAGAGAGATTTTGCTGGGTTTGTTGCTCGCTGCCTTACCTGTCAGCAGGTGAAGGCGGAGCACCAGCATTCTGGTGGTGAGCTTCAGTTGCTACCCATTCCTGTGTAGAAGTGGAAGCAGATCACTATAGACTTTGCTGCTAGTTTACCTTGTACTTCGCAGGGGCATGACAGAGTGTGGGTGATCATTGACCGACTGATGAAGATAGCTCGTTTTCTACCTGTCAAATCAGCATGGTCAGTGGACAGGCTTGCCAGGTAGTTTGTGGACAACAAGAATGCGACAAGAGGGCCGTCGCCTTCTCAACCAGAAGGCAACATGGAACACGTCGCATTCAGAATGCGAAAACTCGATTCGTCGCGATCCCAAGAACAACTCCAAGGCAACCAAAACCCGAGATGTTACAAATCTAACCAACTTAAAAACAATTTCATCCTCAAAATTAACGGTGAAACCCGGTCGGAGAAAACAACAGGTGCAAAGACACCACTAAGCCGTACCTCAACTTCCCGGTGGTCACCACCTCGACCCCGCCACAAATGGAGTGCCTAACCAAACATCCGACAACTCATAGAGTGAACACCAATTGGCGCAGAGAACACAATCGGGCATCGACAACTCCAGAAATGTGGTGCGCACCAAACCAACCAGAGAACAACTGAAGCCACCAGTCAGAAATCACACGACTGAGCCCTCAACTGACCACACTGTTGAGACCAACCGTCAATAACTCACTCTATCACCAGCATAACTCGTCAGAGGACAGATCTACTGACAGTAAATCGAGAAAAACACCAAGAGGTCAACCACAAGACTCATCTAAATGGCTCCGCATGACTAGCAACAGCTAGCGCCTGCCACAAAGCCAAATGAGAGTCTCTTAAGGGCGACCCGAAACAAAGCGGTAACATGCGCGCGAAGAATACCACGATTCGCAATGTAGTTTCCTCCGGCACCACTCGATCTTACCTAGATCATACTCGTGGTCCGACAAGGACACACAATGACTGTGGAGCCACAGAAAACTAAACCAAACGTTCCATAAGCACAATGCGCAGAGACAAAACTAGGGAAGACATTTGAGGTTGGCAAAGACAGGAAACCCAAGACATCAGTGAATTGCACGGAAATCGAAACAACTGCAGAGGTTGAGGACAACACGTCGACCCCTGAGAAGGACCCAAACCAAGCAAGGCACCACAATATAACACACTTGCTCCCCAAGCAAGAGGGAAAAACCTGGACACAAGCCACGACCAAAGCCTGGCGTTCCACCGATAGGGCTACCTAGACAAGGCAAAGCAGCCACCCCACAATGGTAACGGTACAGCCACAAAGCATAGGCCAACAAGAAGTATCCCAGAGGCAGAAAGCTCAACACCTCGAACATCGAGTAAACTCGTGAAACGACACACGAAGCTCACGATCAGGGCACACAACACAACACACTGTGCTATCACAAACACCGAGAGCCACCCATGGTACAACACAATGCACCAAGGCTCCAGACAGCACAAAACCGAAACACTCTAGCACAAGCACAGGGTGCCACCACAAGCACCAAAACCAGGCAAGATGCAACACAGATGCACCAGCGGCTGAAACAACATTGGCTAACAAGAAAGACTCTCCGCAAGAGACCTGCTAAAAGCCACACCAAGGAACCGCAAGCCTGAAAGGGCAGAATAGGGCCACACCGTCCCTGAACCCTTAAGGTACAAAGACATGGAGCATCGAAAAAGAAAAATGCTCAAGGTGCATTACATAACCGCACCAAAAGTCTAAAATGACATAGGGCCAACCGAAGAGGACCCTCAACCAGAGACCCACAAGAGGAACACGCGGAAAGCTAGTAGCTTCAGTAGCACAATATCCACATCGGCTCTTAGAAGCATACAACACAAGGCACCGCTCCTACCACTATAGGCGGAGAGGCCACATGCCAAACATCGACAAGTAACTCCAAGCACAGTTGAGGTACAAGGAAAAACACACACCGGAATGATGCCTACACAAGCAAGCCAAACAAAAGAAAATCGGTGCTGCCTCACACTGATTACAGGGCGCGCTGCCTCATATCGTCCAGTCAGGCAACAAGGAACTAGCACAACAAGAGACGACACAATAGGTACACCACGACCCATCGTGCCACAAGGAAACAACAACACGAGGGGAGCAACCAGCTCAACCGCAAGATAGCTCAAGGGGAGGGACCTTCGCCACAAAGGTCACCACGGTGCACAACACGGTACCAAATTCCATGGCAGAGCACCACTACCCCGAGCGACCCACAAAAAGCAGAGGAAGAAGGCATACAATAGGTATCTTCCTCACACGAAAGAGAAAAATAGCAGCACAAGACTAGCACTCACACAAGAAGCACAACTAGTCGAACACCCATGATGCTCGCCAAACAACCATCGGCAAGAGCGCGTCGCCACGAAAGGACAAACGAAAACAACTTAAACCACAAGGACACACACACGGTCCCGTCGGCACAAGCATGAAAGTTGGAAGTGAACAACAAGGCAATCACAAGGCAAGATAGATCTGGAAGGAACTTCCACCAGAACAACCATGAGTGACTCTAGAAAAACAACGCCAGAGCGCACAAACCAACCAACCAACAACTAACTTCAACCCAGAGATAACACAACGGAAGACATCAATGAGGACAAAGATAGTCTTGGTTAGAGCCTTCACCAAGACAACAAAGAACAGTTTTGGAAACCCTCACTAGAACATAGGGCAATCAAGCGATGCACCTAATCCAGAGGGCGATGCAACAACAACCAGAAATAAGCACACCACGGCTCTGGGGAAACCACACATCCTCCAGAACCAACAAAGAAGAACTCCGAGAGCACCTCACTGGAGCTCACAACTAGTCAGCACAAGGTCGACAACAATCACAGACAAGTGTCGCAGTGCTCAACCAGCGATGCAACATGGCACACAGAACACCTGCTTAGCTCGAGCAATGTCGCCGACTGAGCAGAGCATAGCACACAATAGCGCACTGGCACGCGAGGCCAAAAACACAACCAACACAGCACACACCCCAACAACAAGGGGATAGCCAACAAGGCAAGGACACCTTTGACCGGATCCACAAGCAACAACCCTGCACCGGTGAAGGCTACACCACACGTAGGCTCTCTCAGCCATCGCGATACACCCACATGGACGCACATGCTGATGACGAACCCAACTGCAGCACGAGCGAATTGGCCGACCACGCTCATAGCACGTGCACTCAGCAACACCAGCAACACTCTCTGCATCTCACCCTCGGACCCTACTGGAAAGCTAGCCACCTGCAACAAAGACCAACTGCTCGCACCTAATAGCAACTTTATACAGACGGGCCAGCAGCGTACTAGCACCTTTCTTTGGGACAGCCATAGTTATTAACTCATTACAAATCTCACTAGACCCCTGAGCCCTAATACCACTGTAACGACCCGACCTCTTGGACCCCCACCAGGGACCCCGAAGGTCACGCTGCCACCCACGGATCCAAAGACCCGGAAGGGTTAGAATTTAGTCCAGTGAGATAAGCAATGAATTCAAATAACTATAACAAAAAAGTTTCTACATTAACAAAGAAGTTATGAACAACATGTCCCAAATAAAAATATAGGTACAGAAAGAAAAGTGCAATCTTTAAGGGGCATACCCTGAGGACTTGCAAAAAAGAAACTCTCAACTCACATACTACAATATCTCTCATGCTTACAACTCACACTACTGGCAACACATTGCGTAACAAACCACCACCATAACCATCCGACAATGAACTCCTGCGACAGCGAGTCCCTACCTAAAGAAAGTAGGGGGGCTGAGCCTCGTGAACAAGGCTTAGTAGGGATAACCAGTCCCTTACCAGCCAGAGTACCAGGAACTCCAAAGAACGCGGAAGCAAACTACTCTAGAAAGTAGTAAAGTGAGAAACACCTACTCCAGAGTACTACAAAGTAGCGGAACAGAGTAACGCCATGACCAACAATCAGGGTCAGGCCAAACACGATTTCCGCAAAACCGGTGGAGTTAGACACGATGTGGAAGCAACCCTCGGCACGCACCCGCCGAGACAAAGAGCTTACGGAACACCGGAGCAACCACGTGAGACCAGAGTCTCACGACATAAGCACCGCCATCCCAGACCTCCACGAGGTAAGGAAGGCATAGACAGGTGTCACCACTAGCGACAACGAGCAGCCACGTGAGAAGGACATCTCACCACAAACACAACTACCACAAACCTCCACAAGGCCGAGGGCCCAAAGGCAGAAACACCCTGGACCCCGGACTTGCCACGAGGTCAAGGAACCACACACGCCGGTGCTACCATGAACGACACCAAGGAACAGATTACGGAACAGCAGTCATGTGCCTACACAAGGCACTCCGAGAGAACACGCAATGCGGAAACCGCCAAAAGCATAGGCCAACAAGGCCAAACTAATAACGCCTACGAAAACTAGACACGGCTAGGTTACAACCACTGTGCATGCTAGGGCAACAAGACACACTTGGAAACACGGAAGGAAACATCGCCACAACAACAACAACTAAGCCATCGCCACTGGCTGCTAAGAGGAGGGCACACTGGCCACTCCTCTGCTTTCCAGCCATCGACTCTTGCCTAGAACCTCCCTGGAAGAGTGAGGCCAGCGAGCCACCACAGAGAACACCACAAAGAACAACCGCAGCCTGTCCGAGCTATGGCCCCATGCCAAACATCGCGACGTGGCTCTGGAACCAACGCCGAGAGAGGCAGTGAGAAGAACTAGCTAATATGTGCCGGAAGAATAACCAAACCACCTCGGCATCCCAGACTCGGCTAAGAGAGTTCTACAAATGACTCTATGCCACTGTCCCCTACCGTTTTCCCCTCTGCTACCAGAGTCAGTAACTCAAGCTCGCCCGCCACCTGGAGAACATTCTCAACGGGCGTGGGGACTGGGGGTCCAGGTAATGGTGAAACCTCTACAACGGACAAGCCCTCGAGTGCCAAGTACCGGGCGAAACTGAGAACAAGCGGGGCAACCACAACAAGAAAATGACACAGCTGGTTTGTAACCAAGACAAACCAGCAAGCACAGGCATGCACAGCACCCCTCCCGGAAACCCAGGAGGACTGTCAGCCAACCCCGGCACACACACCACGGCTAGAAACTCGGCAACAAGAATGCGACCACAAGGGCGTAGCCTTCTGAAACATAAGGCGATGACCAACCCGCCGTAACCAGGTCGTGGCGACCAGGGTATTGCCTTCTGATTTGAACACGACGTATCGACCCGTCACGTTCAGCATCAGAAGGCTAAACCCCAAGTAGCCAGAAGACCCGCAGCCAAACAACACCAAAGCCATACGATGACAAGTAAACCGTCATGACCCAAAGACACTAGAATGCGACAAGGGACCTGTCGCGACCAAAATGCAACAAGGAAGGTGTCGCCTTCAGATTTAGAATGCGACGTATCGACCCGTTGCGTTCCTCATCGGAAGGCAGGACCCTTAAGGCAGAACCACCCCAAAGTCCGCACCCAAAGAACCATCAAGGAAAACCTCCAAATAGGAAGACAGGCCCCATGCCAAGTTGGGGAGACCTCCCTCTAACCAACTTGGACACGGGCCATCCTCCACCACGACTGGAAACGAAAGACCACAGGGCACAGAGAATGCGACGGTTACCCTGTCGTGATCAGAATGTGACAGGATAGACGTTGCTTTCTGATTGGTATTGTGATAGCCATCCTGCCACGATCTCAGTCAGAAGACCAACACCGGGGATGAGGCCATCCCACGGTCCCCCAAGCTACAAAACCACAAAGAAGAGGGGAGGAGGAAAACCCACACACCAACCCAACGGAAAAAGGCTCGAGGGGCACCAATGCCACCTCTCCTCGCCCACAAACCACAAGGAACTAAACCACACAAGAGGGAGCACCACCGGCAAGGATTCTCCGGTGCAAAAACACAAGCAAGCCTCGAACACCGAGAGGATAGCCCAAAACAAGCTCCATCTCCTCAAGATAGTAAGAGAGAGCAAGATATCTCTATTGAGAAATGACAAGCCGGACCCGTTAAGGGCCTTCACATTAGATTGGCTGCCTCCTCCTCGCTCCACGCTGCTCCAACGCTCTGCCACGAGCACGCCGGCATCTCCACATGCCCAAAGCCTGAGAAAGTGGGAGGGAGCTCGCCCACTACGGAGAGGGGAAGTAGGAAGGAGAATAAAGAAGAAGAAAGGAGGGTCTGCATGCCTTAAGGCCTCAGAACTGAGGTCCGACAAGATAGGCATCGTGTTCTTTACTAGAACGTGACAAGCATCTTGTCGCTTTCTCAAAAGTTCTGATAGGTCTTCTAACAGATAGACAACCTCTAGGCCACGTGTCACACACGCATGTGCCTCAGATGAATGCGACAACTGGCACATTGCATTCACACACATCTGCGCGGATACGTGTCGCACCAGCCACAGACAACAGGAGCGCGACAAGAAGGCCGTCACCTTCTCAACCAGAAGGCGACACGCAACACGTCGCATTCAGAATGCGACAGCCCGATCCGTCGCGATCCCAAGAACAACTCCAAGGCAAGAAAAACCCAAGATGTTACACGCGACATATGACGTTGTCGTCTTCTGAAGGCGACAGGGGTGACCGTCGTGTTCTGGTTAAGAACACAATGGGTTACCCCATCGCAACTCTGCTTTGACCACAACATGCATCCTTGACGTCATGCTGTCGGAACAGTTGGGACACGTGTCATGGTGCATGCGTTTGAACGCAACATGCTAGGCCGTCGCGTTCATATTGTCAAGTCTGCCAAGGTGACACGTGGCGAGTTTGGTTGTCGGGTCTGACGGTCCTTCCAGATCGCGACGTAGGAAACCATCGTGTTAACGATGTTAATGCGATGGCTGCCCCATCGCGTTCTAGAGATCGGGGCCTATTTAGGCTAGGCCATCAGATCTCCTCGTTTCTTTCCCTCTTCTTCCTTTTCCTCCTTCCCTCCGACTCCTCTGTGTGTGTTCTACCCATGGAGAGTGTGTTGAGGGTGTGTGTGAGGGAGAAGGTAAGGTGTTGGGTGGTGTGTTCTTCTTCGTGGTGTGATCTCTCCATCGACTTGTAGGAGGATGTTCGTGGCTTGTGGACGGTGTTTCCATGGAGCTTGGAGCGAGGGGGAGGTGGCCCTGCACACGAGAAGACCCCAACAGGTTGGCTCTTCACTTTGAGGTTGGGACTCCTTTTCCTTCCTCCTAGTTCTATCATGCTAGGGCTTCCAAAACCACCTTCCAAGCCCTTAAAATCATGCTAGGTTGTGCATGTGTGTTGGTGTTTTCCATTGTACTTGAATTGAGGGGTTTAGGTGTTGAGGGTTTCATGCATGCATGTGGGGTTTTTGGAGTGTAGATGCATATCCTTGCCATGCATGGGTGTGAATGAGGGTGGTTTGTGCCTATGGAATGTGTTTACATCGTTCTCCATGCTCCCCTCCCCTTGTGGACACCAGAGTTGTGTTTTTGGGGCATTTTTGGAGGTCTCGAGTTGCACCCAGCCTCTGTCTGTGGTCACGACGGGGGTCCCTATCGCGACCATGTCGTGACGTATCGCCCCGTTGCCTTCTGTTGTGAACGCGTCGCCTATACCTGTCGTGTTCTTATCGCGACGGGTATGTACATCGCATTCATATGCCTTCTGTGTGGTGGTGACGGCCTACCCCATCGCGTTCTTAACGTGACAGGGGTATATGTCGCCTTCTGGACCTGGGTCGCGACAGATAGGGTTGTCGTGTTCTTGTCGCAACGGACCCCTGCGTCACCTCTCTGACAGAGAGGGACTAGCGACCTATTCGGAGTTCTGTTCCACTGCGTCTTCTGGGCACCTGTGCTGTTTCCCTAGCACGGTCCTACACTAGTCTTCGCCCGGTGCTAGACACTTGTGGGCTTGTCTGTTGAGAGGTTGTTACCCTTACCTGGACCCCCGGTCCCCACGCATCTTTTGAGGGAGTTCTCCGGCCAACGAGCAAGGTCGCATCTACGGACTCTGGTAGCAGAGAGGAAAATGGTGGGGACAACAACGTAGAGTCATTTGCAGAGCTCTCTTAGCTGAGTTTGGGATGCTGAGGTGGTTGAGGCATTCTTCCGGCGTAGATTGGCTAGTCCTTCTCACTGCCTCACTCTAGTTGGTTCCAGTACTATTTAGAGGGGCCAGATGTGGGACCGTAGTTCGGCCAGACTACGGAAGTTGTGGTTGTTACTTGTAGTTCTGCATCTCACTCCGACGGGAGGTGCTAGACATGGACTGTTTCGGTCTTGACATGTTTAGATCTATGGCCGTGCCATTACTTTCCGTTTCCACACTTGCTTTATTAGTAGAATAGATTTACTTATTTATTTTGAGTTATATACATAGATCTATTTTTCTGGTTAGAACCAGTGGGAGATTGGTAGTCCCTACTGGGCTTCTTTGTGAAGCTCATTCCCTCCTTTACAGGTGAGAATTCACAGCATCACCACCAGCGGCGGATTGAGGAGACTGGGATGTAGTAGACGGCGCCCTTGCTGAGCAATGTCCCCTTCTAGTTGGTACTTCACCCTTGGGGTATGCCTCTAAGGGATTTGTTTTTCTCTGTTTATTTATGTATCATACTTTGTTATTTGGGACTGTACTAGATTTATACTTGTGGTGAACTATTCCTTTCACTTGTTAGTACACTTTAGTGCTTGTTTGTAGTCACTTACTTCCCTTACATATCTTGTTAGACTTATTAGTTAGCCCTTCCGGGTCTTCGAACTTGTGGGCGGCACCATCGGCGGCTGGATTCTCGGTGGGAGCTAGGGGTCTGGGTGTCAGGGTCGTTACAGTTGAACTACTCTCAGTTAGAGGTTGCTACAGATCTCTCGGTGCCAGAGTACTTGGTCGGTGTTGTGGACCGCAGAGTGCAGCAGCTGCATAGGAGGCAGATCCCACTCATCAAGGTTGTTTGGGAGAATCACATCGGTGGCGAGGCCACATAGGAGCGTGAGGACAAGATACGAGAGCATTTTCCTTATTTGTTTGAGTGACTGGTATGTTTACTTGCTTTGTTCTCTGGGTTTCGCCATTAATTTCGAGGACGAAATTTTTTTTTTTTGTTGGTTAGATTGTAACATCCTCCTTTCATGAGTCAGCCACCTTCTGATGAAGGTCACGACGTATTGGGACGTCACCTTTTGAAGGCGACGGGATGGCCATCGCGTTCTGGTTTAGAACGCGACAGGCATGTCGTCGTGTTCAGTCCTCTGACCACAACATGCAATTTTGTCATCTTGCTATCTGGACAGTTGGGACAAGTGTCAACCACTGACAAGATGAAGGCGACATGTCAGGTGTCACATTCATGGTGTCAGGTCTGCAAGGAACACATGGCAGTTTCGTTAGTCAAGTCTGACCAGGACCTTAGGATCGCGACAGGTTAGCCATCACGTTCAGTAAGTGAACGCGATAGGTAATGTGTCGCATTCTCCTTCCACTATGACTCTGTTTCTTGGTGAACGCGATAGGTAATGTGTCGTGGCTTGGTGACCTGTTCGGAGTTTTCCTTCCACTATGACTCTGTTTCTTGGCACCTGCGTTGTTTCCTAGCATGGTCCTACTCTAGTCTTTTGCCCGGTGCTAGGCCCCTGTGGGCTTGTCCGTTGAGAGGTTGTTACTGTTACCTGGACCCCCAGTCCCCATGCATCTGTTAAGGGAGTTCTATGGGTGGAGGGAGAGCTCGAGTTTACAGACTCTGGTAGCAGAGGGGAAAACGGTGGGGACAACGACGTAGAGTCATTTGTAGAGCTCTCTTAGCTAAGTCTGCGATGCTGAGGTGGTTTGGTGCTCTTCCGGCACAGATCAGCTAGTCCTTCTCACTGCCTCACTCTACTTGGTTCTGGTGCCATTTAGAGGGGCTAGGCGTGGGACCGTAGTTCGGCTAAACTACGGCAGGTTGTGGTTACTTTAGTTCCATGTCTCATTCCGACGGGAGGTGCTAGACATGGACTGGTGGTCGAGGGTAAGGCGCGTAGTGCACCTGACCAGTTGACTAGTGGTAGTTATTCTGTGGCTAGTGTCTTTGTCCAGTCAGTGGTACACTTCTGTGTTTGTAGCCTTGGGTTCTTCCCAGTGCTATGGTTTACACAGGTTTCCAGTCCCGACGTTTGGTTTAGACCGATGGCCGTGTTGTTACTTTACACTTCCGCACTTACTCTGTTAGTAGAATAGATTTACTTGCTTTATTTCAGTTATGCACATATATGTCTATTCTGCTATTAGAACCTGTGGGAGATTGGTAGTCCCTACTGGGCTTCTTCGTGAAACTCATTCCCTCCTTTACAGATGAGACTTCACAGTAGTTCCCTCCATGTCAGGTTGAGGAGACGGGGCCATAGTAGACGGCGTCTTCTGTGAGCAGTGTTCCCTCATACTTGTTTTGTCACCCTTGTGGTATGCCCGTAAGGGATTTGTTATTCCCTATATTTTTCACTTGTACTTTGTTTACTTTGGGACTGTACTAGACTTGCACTTGTGTTGGACGCTTTTCCTTCACTTGTTTGGAATGTTGTGTTGAGTGTGTATTTGAAACCTTTTAATGATGATTATAATCATGACTAATTGACATCACTCATAATTTGATTGTGATGATGACATTTTGTACATTTTGTACATATTAAAATGATGACTAAATGACATGTTAATACTTCATATGTTGATGATAATGACTTATGTTAATGGTTCACACTTCATATTTTCAGGTTTACATAACTTTGTCACAGTGGTGTCGACACAGTCTGCGTGTGTGTCGACACAGTCTACCAGTGGTGTCGACACAGTCTGCCTATGTGTTGACACTCCCTGTCCCTCCCAGAAGCCTGTTTTGAAGTAGCAGATAATGGTGTCGACACAGTATGCCTGTGTGTCGACACTCACTATCCCTCCCAGAAGCCAGTAGCCAGTGGTGTCGACACAGTCTGCCTATGTGTCGACACACTTCGACTGAAGCTCAAAAGCAAGAATTTTTTTGGACACGTGGCTGCTTAGAAATCAAGGGATTTGACCTAGATTTTTGTGCCCACACACCCCAAGGCACATCGTGGACATATGGGGCTATAAATAATCATGATCCTCGTACCCCAAAGGCAAGTAAGCCCATACCATTTCCAGAAGAGGATTTTGGCGGCAAAAGGGGCTCTTCCATATCTTGCTCCATCTTCAGAAGCTACAGACCATCCTTTCAAGAGGAAGGACGTGGCAATCAAGACCAATCTCTGGAGAGAAGTTTGATGTGCTAAGAAAGGGAGTAGATCCAACTAAAGAGCAGTAGTAGAAGAAAAATTTCTGGCAATTCAGATGCCATTGTAGCAGAGCATCGCAAATTGAAGGGGATCTTCATCGAATTCTTTCAAGTCTCTTCAATTCGAGCCTCTGTAAGACCTCTTCACCAAAGAACATCCAATTTACATTTATTTTACTCATTTCTCGAAGTGTTCTTCTCACTTTCGTCTGTGAGATCTGTGCATGAAGTTCTGTGTAGATTTCTATGTGTGATTGAGTCTATGAATCAGATCATTACTAGAGGATCTGATTTCTTTTGTGTTTGATCTAACCTTTTGTGGTTTGAGCCGTCGTGCTCAATTTGGAGTCGTTGTGCTCCTGTTGTGGTTTGAGCCATTATGCTCAGTTTTTAGAGTCGTTGTGCTCCAAGTTGTGTGTTTGAGCCATCGAGCTCAAGGGTGTTTGGAGTCGTCATGCTCCGGTGTGAGTTGTACTCTTTTGAGTAGTGAAGCCTCACTGTGTGAGGGGTGGATGTAGGAATCACTGTTGTGATTTCCGAAAACTACCTAAAAATCCTTTGTGCAATGGTTTGACCTACTTGTCTGCGCTAGATGCTTGCATAGGATTTCGCTCTCTCTACTTGTACAATTCCTTTACACACTCTATTCACACAATTTACACATTCATACTTCAAATCAGTGAATTATTTGTCTGAATTGATCTCTGATTCGAAGTAATTTTGAATTTCTTAAGCTTCCGCAATAATTGGCGTTAGATCTATTCAACCCCCCTTCTAGATCTGATCCATCCACTTATGCGATTCTATAATTGGTATCAGAATGAGTTAATATTTGTTTCTAATCTGATTTGATTACTTCTGTTTGATCTTTATGTTAATTGCTTGAATTGTTTGCTTGCTCTTTCATTGTCTCTCATTATGATTGATGGATTCTCGAGGATTTGTAGCTGAGGGCCATTCCATTAGTAGACCACCATTTTTTAATGGGTTTGATTACTCTTATTGGAAAAATTCGCATGCAAGTTTTTCTTAGGGCTCAAAACTATGAAATCTGGAGGATAGTTGAAGTGGGTCCTTCTGAAAATCATGGAGATGAGGAGAATTGGACTAGAGAGTAGATTAGGAAAGCTACTCTTAATTACAATGCCATGAATATGCTTTAGTGTGTTGTTCACCATTCAAGAATATCCATGTGTAAATCTGCTAAAGAAAAGTGGGATAATCTTGAATTAATGTATGAGGGAACATCTCAAGTTAGGGAAACCAAAGCAAACATACTTGTTTCTAAATATGAATTGTTTATGATGAAATCTGATGAATCAATTTCTGAAATGTTTACTACGTTTATGACAATTGTCAATGGACTGAAGGCACTAGGTAAGGAATACACTGATGCTGATCTGGTAAGAAAAATTTTACGTTGTCTATCATCTATCTGGCACACAAAGGCTACAGTGATTGAAGATTCTAAGGATTTATCCAAAATTTCTTTGGATGAACTCATAGGATCTTTAATGACTTATGAAATAAATCTGAAAAGAAGTGAAGAACATATGCTTAAAGCTAAACCAGTAGCACTTAAGGCTTCATCAAACAACAAAGATGAAAATCAAGAAAAATCAAGTTCTGATGAGTCTGAGTCCAATGAGGATGAACTTGCCCTCATGACTAGGCAATTCAGAAAATTTTTAAAATCAAGAAGAGAAAAATTCAATGGAAATAAAAAATATTCCTCTGGTAAAAGGAATGCTTCTTCCTTAAATTTTAATGCTGGTAGAAATCAAAAAACTGATGAAGATATTATTTGCTACAGGTGCAACAAGGCAGGACACATGAAGGGTGAGTGTCCTAGGATGAAAAAGGACAAATACAAGAAGAACAACAAATTGAAGAAGCCAAAAGCTATGATAGCAACTTGATCAGATGAAGACCAAAGTGAGGATGAAGAAGAGAACTCCTCAAGTTCAATAAATGAGGAGTTATGCTTTATGGCCAATAGCAGTGATGGCAAGGTAAGTTCTTCTTTTGAACAATATACTATTGATGATTGGCAAGATGCATATGCTGAGTTGGTTGAAAAATATTATGAAATAAGAAAAAAAATAAACATATGAAAAAGAAAATTGAAAATTTCATACATGATACTTCCTTAAATAGAAGAATTTTTGAACTAGAAAATGAAATATCTGAACTTAATGAAGAAAAGGAAGCCCTTTTGAATGAAATTGATGATTTAAAATTGCATCTCAAAAGGCCAACAATGATTTTGAAAAGCTTTCTGAAAGGATGGAATTGCAACAAAAAGAAAAGCAACAAGCTATTGATCAAATTCAGAAACTTAAGAAGTTGTTGGGTGAAAAGGAACAAGTGATAAAAAATTTCACAAATGGAAAAGAAAATCTTGATGCATTATTAAGACTTAGAATGAATGCATAAAAACATGTACTAGGATTCACCACAGAAAAATCATTGAACAATAAATCTGGTGAAAAGAAAGAAAAATCTTCAACAATTCATTTGATAAAATTTGTCAAAAGCACTAGTCCAAAAAACAAAAATTAAAAAGTGTCAAAGAAAACATCTGAAATAATCAAAAACCAAAGTGAAAAGAATGTTTCTAATCAAAAGAAATAAAACAGGTCGACACACATTTATGATAGGTCAACACCTGTCAACCACAAGTTGAAAACTGTGGCCGCCGAGTCGACACTAGCCCAACATAGGTCGACCTGTCCAATTCTGAAAAATAATAACTAGTTGAACAAAAATTCAAATAAAAATCTGAAAAATTATAAAAATACTAAAACAAACTTTCATGATGGTTATTGGAGATCCAAAACATCACATCAATCTAATTGGATCAATTCTTGGAATCTATGGTATCATAATCCTCATTGGTACCATTCACAATCTTTTTATCCAAAATTTCCAAGATATCAACAGAATTCTTGGTTTGGACTTCCATACATGAACAATCATGCCATAATGCATAATTTCCATGCTTATGAAAGGAAGAACACTGGTGTTTTCATTCTAAATCAGAATGTTAAAATGCCAAAAAGGGAAATCAATTCTGAAACAAAACAAAAACAAAAACAACTCAAATATGGATCAGAAAAGACTTATTATTTTTGCTCAAACAAACTGATGGTCCCAACAATGTTTGGGTACCAAAATATTTTCTTCTCTGATCTGATTTATGCAGGAAGATTGTGCACCCAACTCCAATGTGTGGTTTCTTGACAGTGGGTGTTCACAACACATGACAGGAGACAGAACAAAATTTTCATTTCTGATTGAAAGGAAGGAGGATTTGTCACATTTGGAGGTAAAAATAAAGGGAAAATCATTGGATCTAGAAAGGTTGGTAAATTTTCCTGAAATTCAATTGAAAATGTTCTGTTAGTTGATGGTTTAGACTACAATATTTTGAGTATAAGCCAATTGTGTGACAAAGGTCACAAGGTTATTTTTGAATCTGATTTCTGCAAAATAATTGATTCTTCAACTGAAAAAATAAAATTCTTTAGTAAAAGAGAAAACAATGTCTACATGATCAATCTTGATAAAAACTTTGCTGAAAATATTTGTTTGGTGGCAAATAAAAATGAAATTGTATAGACATGACATGGCACAAAAGACTTGGTCATGCAAGTTTCAACACAATAAATAAACTCTTAAGGCTAAATCTGGTTAAAAGACTTCCTGAATCTTTCCCAAATGTTTAAAATCAACTTTGTGGGATATGTGCTCAAGGAAAACAAATCAAAAAATCTTTTAAAATTTTCAATGACGTACTCACTTCTAAGCCACTAGAATTACTTCATATGGACTTTTTTGGGCCAACAAGAATTCTTAGTCTTAGTGGTAAAAGATTTGGATTTGTCATCATTCATGATTTTACTAGATACACTTGGGTCATCTTTCTATCCCACAAAAGTGATACTTGTTTAGAATTCAGGAAATTTTGCACCACTACCTTAATGGGTTTTTCACATCAAATCAAATCCATTTTGACAGATCGTGGGGGAGAATTTAAAAACAAAGCTTTTTCTGATTTATGTGCTGAACAAAATATTTTCCACAGATTCTCTTCTCCAAGAACTCCTGAACAAAATGGAGTTGTGGAAATGAAGAATAAAACCCGTGTGGAAATGGCTAGAGCCATGCTTCTGGAAAGTAAATTGCCCAAATCCTTCTGGGCTGAAGCTGTGAACACAGCAAATCACATCCTGAACAGAGTATTGGTCAAACAAAAAATCAGAAAAACCCCTTATGAACTTTTGAAAAATAAAAAGCCAACTCTGTCTTATTTTAAAATCTTTAGTTGCAAGTGTTTTGTATATAACAACAATAAAGAAAATCTTGATAAATTTGATATCAAAAGCCATGAAGCAATTTATCTTGGCTATTCAAAAATTTCTAGAGCTTTTAGATTTTACATTCTCAAGAATAAAACTATGGAAGAATCTCTACATGTAGTTTTTGATGAAAACTCATATCAAACTGATGACTCTACATCTTGCAGGGTTCCTCAAAAGGATGACTTCGTTGTCGAATCTTCACCAACTGTTGAAGAGGATGAAGATCCATTTGAAAATCTAGACAATCAATCACCTACCACAAGTGGTTCAGGTAATATTGTTCCCGAACTGAATGTATCCCAAGAGGTAATTCCTGAAAATAGATTTTTAAGAGATCATCCAATTGAGAATGTTGTTGGTAATGTGCATGATAGAGTTAGAATTAGATCATCTTTTCTGAATGCAATAAATGAAGACCTACTGGCACTAATTTCTCAAATTGAACCCAAGTCAATTGATGAAGCTCTAACTAGTGAGGATTGGATCAATGCAATGCATGATGAACTTCATCAATTTGACAGAAATCAAGTGTGGAAATTAGTACCTAGACCTAGTGATCAATATGTTATTGGTATTAGATGGGTGTTTAGAAATAAATTGAATGAAAATGGACAGTTGTTAGGAATAAAGCTAGACTAGTTGCCAAGGGGTACAATCAGGAGTTTGAAATTGATTTTGAAGAATCATATACCCCTGTAGCTAGACTAGAAGCTGTGAGAATATTTCTTGCTTTTGCATCATGCTTGAAATTTAAAGTTCATCAAATGGATGTGAAAAGTGCTTTTTTGAATGGATACATGAAAGAAAATATTTTTGTAGAACAACCTCCCAGATTTAAAAATCAAAAATATTCTGATCATGTTTTCAAACTCAATAAGGCTCTTTATGGTCTTAAGCAAGCTCCAAGAGCTTGGTATGACTGTTTGAGCTCATTTTTGTTGAATAAAGATTACACAAGAGGTAATGTAGACCAAATCTTGTTTACAAGAATTGTCAATATTCAAATCATTGTTGTCTAAATCTATGTTGATGACATAATTTTTGGGTCTCCAAATAAAGAATTGTGTACTGAATTTGCTGATCACATGAAAACTGAATTTGAAATGAGTTTGATGGGAGACTTACAATTATTTTTGGGATTGGAGGTACATCAAACCAGTGAAGGGAACTTCATAAGTCAAACAAAGTATGTGAAAGAACTTTTGAAAAGATTTGACTTTCATCACCTTAAGCACTCAAGCACACCAATGGCAATAAATGTAAGACTAGAGGAAGATTCATTTAGTAAGTCAGTAGATCCAAAGACCTACAAAGGTATAATTGGTTCTCTACTTTACCTCACAACCTCTAGACCAGATATTCAGTATAGTGTGTGCATGTGTGCTAGGTTTCAAGCCAATCCTAAAGAAAGTCACATGTTAACTGTCAAAAGGATTTTTAAATATCTTGTTGGAACATGTGAACATGGAATTTGGTATCCTCCTGGTTGCAAGTTAGATTTAATTGCTTACCGTGATGCTGATTATGCTGGTTGTAAGCTTGATAGAAAAAGTACTAGTGGCTTGTGTTGGTTCGAAATGGCACTAGAGATGTCCTAGAGGGGGGGGGTGAATAGAACTTCTTGACTTTTAAAATTTTCTCTGAAATTACACAGCACTAAATAAATTCGTTAGTACTTAGTGTGGTGTGTGATTCAAGTGTAAACTAGGCGGAAACAACCACACAAATGGACAAAGGGATTTATCTTGGTTCGGCCCTTCCCACATGGAAGTCCTACGTCCAGTCCTCAAGCCAACCACTTGAGATTTCCACTAACTGCCAATAAATTGGCCTTCTCTCACCCTTGAGAGGAATTACAATCCAACTTGCTCCAAACAAATCTTCCCTAAACAGGGGCACAAGACTGCCTTACACAAGGCCTTCCCCACACAAGAGGGGAAAAATAGGAACAACCTCTTACAAAGATTACACAAAAGAAAAGTATAAACAGACTCTTGCGCTTTTGTTTTAAGATTGAGCAAAAACACACTTAATTCAGAAAGGCTAATAGATCAGAGATGTAACTCAAATCCTTTCTAAAAAAGGTCAGAGTGGACTTCAAAACAAATGCAATTACAATTGCCACCCAAACACAAGACTTCTGTAAAACTAAGAGAGCTTTGGGAATTTTGCTGAAAGGGAAGCTCTCCAACTTGTGGCTTGGAAGAAGGCTTGTGAGATTTCTGGCTTGAGAAAAATTCGAAGTGTTGAGCTCACTGGAGTTGCAATCGCTTTCTACTTGCTGTTCTTTTCTTTCAAACTTCAGCTTCTTTTATATTCTTCAGAATGTAGCTGTTTGAAAGATGGTCGTTGGAAATCTGCTCGTTTGAAGAGAGATCTAGGATCCTTTGGATTTTGCTAAGCTTGTTATCCATGGGTCCTTCTATCTTGCTTCTTTCCAAGGTCTTGAGACTAGGGTTACAGCTTCACAGCTAGAGGGTCAGCTTCTCATTAAGTGGACTGTGAAAGCTTACATGCTAAAAATGTGCTTCAATAAATGTCTGCAGCAAAGATAGGACAAAAAGGAAGAGAGTTTCCATGCCTTTGAGGTAGGTGAGTCATAGAGGAATAAGACAAGCATGGAAACCTCGTATAGGCATGCTTTCAGACCACAAAACAAGAGACAGACAGCTGTGCTAAAAAGTAAGGTATGGGTCTAACAGTGGTAGGTGAACCTCTGTCAGATACCCATGCGCCAGAAACACAATAAATGCATTTTATCTCCTGTATTCAAGAAAATCCAGACCATTGACATGAAGCAAAACAAGCTCAATTTGAACAAAAATTACAGAATTAATCTGAACATATTTAGATGAATATTTTAAGTATAATATGTCTTATCTTGTCAGAAAAATAAAATAATGACAATCTGATGGATTATTAAAATATTTAATCATTGAAGATTTCACTTGAAATTCTATCAGACATGATAAGGAGATAAGATTATATGAGTTGTTAACTTGGAGACTTCAGCGAAGCATAAGTGCAGAACTGTCAGTGAAGTCGGATACAAAAGAGTTTGCAATTCAACTCTATGAGTCGGAGTTAGAGATAGATTCGACTTCAGAAGAAATTAAGAGAATTCGACTTTAGAAGATGTTACAATTCGACTTCAAAAGAAAGTGCAATTCAACTTCATAAGAAAGTCTTCATGAGTCAGAGTTAGAGATAGATTCGACTTCAGAAGAAATTAAGAGAATTCGACTTTAGAAGAAGTTACAATTCGACTTCAAAATAAAGTGCAATTCGACTTCATAAGAAAGTCTTCATGAGTCAGAGTTAGAGATAGATTCGACTTCAGAAGAAATCAAGAGAATTCGACTTTAGTAGAAGTTACAATTCGACTTCAAAAGAAAGTCTTCATGAGTCGGAGTTAGAGATAGATTCGACTTCAGAAGAAATTGCAATTCGACTTCAAAAGAAAGTGCAATTCGACTTCATAAGAAAGTCTTCATGAGTCGGAGTTAGAGATAGATTCGACTTCAGAAGAAATCAAGAGAATTCGACTTTAGCAGTCGGATACTGAGGAGTTAGATTTATCAAGCATTCGACTGTATGAGTCGAAGTTGACAGTCAGATTGTATATAGTAGTGTGGACTTAGAAATTTTTGATATGTTGTGACTTTGATTCTGTAGGATTCAGATATGATAGTCGGAGTCTCAAGTCGGATTCAGTATGACATAGGGACTTAGAAAATATTCTGAGATGGAGTTTGTTTGACTACTATATGTATTATTATTATTTTATTATTAATTTTTTGTGATATGAAATTGATACACTTAATTTGTAGAAAGTCTGTTTAAGGTTTTGTCATAACAAAAACATGATATTATGCTAATTTAAAAATCTTAGATTTTTTGAGAGGTAGTTGCTCAACAATTCTCCCCGTTTTTATTAATGACAAAAGACTTTAAATAGATAGTGAAAAATAAATTTGATTTGAGATAAATATAAATAATTATATATATAACTATATATATAAATAATTATATATATATATATATATATATCCTGGAGAGTTGTTAGCAATTTGTTCTTACTTCTTTCTCCCCCTTTGTGGTATTAACATAAAAGGTAACAAAACACAAGAGAGATAAGTAATAAGCAAGTAAGAAAGATCATAAACTTCATTCAAAAATTTGAAGTAAGTACATGTCAGAGTGTTTAGGACTTTGATAGAGAACTTGGCAAATACAAGGAGCGGGGAATCTGATCAAGATAGGGCTTGAGATGATCCCACAGCTTCTCCTCATTTTCATAGAAGAAGTTATCAAACAATCTACAATCAATGTTGTAGTTAGGACTGATGGAGGGCAGCTTCCTATGAGATTTGATATGATGTTTATGGTACTAGGTAAGCTTGTTGTAGTAATTTCGCCTGCCCAGAAGATGTTTAAGGCGAACAAATGTCCTAGAGGCTGCTAGATGAAGAAATTCATGCACTGTAAGATTCCAGTGCAAGCCTCGGGACACAGCTACTTCCTTAGCTAGATAATAGACTAGGTACCTCTGTTCCCACTTAGGACCAATGTTCTTCCTCAAATCCTTATAACTTTTGGACTATACTCATAGGGATAAATCTTCATGTTCTCACAAGCTGCATGATCTACAGGGTAAGCAGCTGCCCACTGATCTAATGAGAACCTCTCAGACTCAACAAAACAAAGCTGGAAATCTGACATATGATGAGAGTTCTTGGAAAGTTGCATAAACACAAATATCTGAAAACATAGTTTCAGTTTATACTTGAGTTTGAATTGGGTAGCAATCCAGATGTGCCTGTTGAAAACTGGTTCAGCAAAATCTTTCCTGGCTGTAATGGCACCTACAAAGGATGGATACCACCAGGATGGTAATGCTACAGTCATGGAGGGATTGATTTCTCTCTGTCCTCTAAGAAGATTTTCCCATTGACCTTTAGACACATCAGGTAGTCCCAACTTGAATCTGGCAAAATTAAATTCTTTCATTTTGGTGTACTTGGCCTGAGAATCTCAGATGTGGAGTCCAAACAGGTCATAGAACCTCAGATTCATGTGGAGATGAATATCCAAAAATTGGTTCCTGGATTGGGTTTTTTGGTATTTGGCTGCTTCTCCTAGATAGAGATCCAGGAATTCTTTGGGAGTTAGGCTATGGCATTTCTGAGAAATAAGTTGGAGTTCAGCCAATGTGACTTGGGTAGTGTGAATAAGAGTAGGAAGCCAGTGTACAAATGTGAATCCTGGCATCTCATGAACTTCAAGGAAGGTTTCGATGGATAGAAATTCTATGAACATGTTCATATAATGTTCAGAGTGGTAGATGAAGGCATACCAAAAGGGAGGAAGAAGTTTTGCTAGGTTGTCTTTCAACTTCGGCCCGCTTGAAGATGAAAGCTGAATACTAGGAAGAATTTAAGATAGTTCAAGGAAGGATTTTCCAGCTGTTGGTTTGGAGGCAGTGGGAAGACAAGAAAAGAAATGTGCAGGTTGTGTGTGTAGAGTGGGAATTGTTGCCTTGGAGGGTTTGAATTGATATTTCATAGGATAGATTTTGAGTTTAATCTTTTCAATGGCAAAAGGTTGATCCCTTGGAATAGACGTAGGTGGAGGAGGATCAGATGAGGTAGAAGGTGGAGGGAGTTCAGTAGTGGAGGAGGTAGGAGCTGGTGGTGCAGTTGGTTGAGATGTTGTTGTTTGTTCAGGCTTAGAAAGAGGATCAACAATGGTAGTTGAAATAGAAGGAGTTGGCATAGGAGGAGTGGGAGATTTGAAAACAGTTTCACCATTTTTTAGAAGTTTTCTCCTAGCTTTCCTCTTGAAGATCTTGACCTTAGACTTGGAATCATCCTTTAAAGACTCAAAGGGTCTCTTAAGCCTAGACTCTTGCTGGGATTCCTGCTGCTGCTCAACTTTCTCAACTGCTGCTGCTACTGGAGGCTCCTCTATCACTGATTCTTGTTGCTGCTCAACTTCTACTGAAATTCCACAATAGCCAGTTGAAGAGTAACTGCTAGTGGCTCTTGCTCTTGCTCCTTCTGCTGCTCAGGCTGCTGCTCAGACTGCTGCTCAGACATTTGCTCAGGCTCCTGCTCAGACTGCTGCTCAGACATTTGCTCAGGCTCCTGCTCAGACTGCTGCTTCTGTTCTTTTTCAGACTACTGTTGTTCTGCGTGCTGCTCAGGCTCCTTTTGCTGCTCTTGCTCTTGTTGTTAGGAGTGTTGAACCACTCTTATATTTTACCCTTATATTTTAATGATAATAAAATTTATGATTAATATTATTGAATATATTTAATATCATGATTTCCTAATAAATATAAATTTATTGGAATTATCACTGTATATTGTGCACTAAAATGCTAAATCGATGTTCATTCAATATACATCGATTTCTATTCAAAAGTGCCACATCGATTTCACTAACAACGATTTGATAAGTTACACAACGATTTGATTGTGTAATGATTCGTTAAGTGAAACATCGATTTGATCGTGCATCGGTTTCATAAGTGAGAAACAACGATTTGCTTCTCACATCGATTCATTAAGTGAGAACAACGATTTGCTCTCATATCGATTTGGTTCTCATAACGATTTCATAAGTGAAAACAACGATTTACATCTCACATCGATTTGGTAAGTGAGAACAACGATTTGCTCTCACAACGATTTGGTTGCATAACGATTTGATAAGTGAGCGCAACGATTTTCTCTCACAACGATTTGGTTGCATAACGATTTGATAAGTCTCACATAGATTCGATCGCCAGAATGATTTGGTTGCACATCGATTTGCTTGCCATAAGGATTTGATAAGTGAAACAACGACTTGATCATCATATAGATTTACTTTCACTTATATGACTATGTGTTCATCATAACAATTTGATAAGTAACTTAAACAACGATTCACTTCAATTTAAACATCGATTGTTTAAAGTGCTTTTTGGCGCCTAATGAAAAGTCAAATATCTTCTGACAGAAAAAGCTGCAAGCATATTTCAGAGTCTTGTCAGAAAAAGATATGAACTACTATTTTTATCATGTTAGCAAAAACACAATGGTATGCACCGTTTATCATAAACACTCTTTTATGCTAACACTCTCTTCTATGACCACAGACCTCGAAGACCACTAGAGTCTGATTAAGACAAATGAAGAGAAGATGAGCAACGGCTAGAAGAGCTCCAATGGATCTCTTCAACGGATCTATTCAAAGCCTCTCATATAAAAGATGAAGCAATGCTGAAGAAGAGTCAAAGAGCTTTCCTGAAGATCATTCAAGGAGTGTACAACCAGTGAGGAACCTCAACGCCACATACACTCAACAGAGAAAGAGAGAAAGAGCCTGAGCCAAAGAAGAAGCGATCAAAAGCGTCTCAAGCATTCAAGCTCCTTCTCCTTTCTCCATTCTCCCTGTGCTTATTGTAATTCTTGGGGAGAGTCTTTTTGTTGAGAGTTCTTGGGTAGAGGCCATTCTTGTAGAACTCTTAGCACTGTTCTTTCTTTTATAAGAAAGACATCTTGTCCAGCTGTAGGACTGTATACAGTGTAGAACCTAGCTAGGGGTTTGTGTCTAACAGAACCGCACTAGGGTTTGTAACAGGAGGTTGGCTTCTTGACCTGTTAAAGAAGTGGGCTGCCTTCTTGCCCGGGAAAGAGAAGAAGACCAGTTGGGGTGCTAGGTGTTGTATTGTCCTTGAGGGGGACTATACCCTTGGTTAGTGAAATCCCAAGAGGTTGCTTGGGGACTGGACGTAGGACTTCCATGTGGGAAGGGCCGAACCAAGATAAATCTCTTGTGTTATTTGTGTGATTGTTTAATTGCTTCCGCACTGCTACTCTTTATCACACTAAACTAACCAAACTTTCAAGTGATATTTTTCTGTGTTTAAGTTTATGTTTCAGATTTCAGAAAACCTATTCACCCCCGCCCCTTCTAGGTTATCGAGCTGTCGTATCAAAAGAAAGGACCAACAAGTGGTATCAGAGCGGGTCTCTGAACATTCAAATAAGATCCAACGATCTTAGAGCACGATCCATGGCAGCTCAAGGACATGCTGAAGGTCAATTAGTCACCAGACCTCGTTCTTTGATGGAGAGGACTACTAATACTGGAAGATGAGAATGGAATGCTTCATTTGAGGTACAGACTTTGATCTGTGACAGGTAATAGAGGTAGGTGATTATGTTATCGTTCCTGCTGAAGGTACTACTGCTATTACAGTAGCAGATAAAATTAAATTATCTTTAAACTTTACGGCTAAGAATTATCTATGTTGTGCCTTATCTAAAAGAGAATTCAGTAGAGTATCTGCATGTAAATCTGCCACAGAAATATGGGATAAACTGCAGGTAACTTATGAAGGAACAGATAAAGTGAAACAAACTAGGATAGATATTCTTGTCTCACAATATGAGCAGTTTAAAATGCTTCCTAATGAAAATATTACTCAAATGTATAACAGATTATCGAGCATAGTAGTTGGTTTAAGCGCTCTTGGTAAAAATCTCTCTGATGAGGAAACTGTCAGAAAAATACTTAGGTCTTTAACCATTTCATGGACCCCTAAGTTCACAGCTATTGAAGAAGCCCATGATCTAACCAAGTTTTCTATTGATAAGCTAATTGGTTCCCTCATGGCACATGAAATTAATATGGAGCGTCTATCTGAAAGCTCATCCAAGAAAAAATGCACAAATGCTCTTAAAGTGGCAGCTGCTCCTTCCACTTCTTCCTCTAGCTAAAAAATTGCAGGATCTGAAGATAGTGATGTTGATGAAGTATTATGCAAGCTTCAGAAGATCTTAAAGAAGAAGAAAAATGGATCATGAAGGATCCAAAGGAAAGAAAAGGAGAAAGAACCAGTCTGCTATGAATACATAAAACCTGGACATCTGAGACCAAATTGTCCAAGGCTTAAGAAGACTAGTCAAACTGAGAAGCCAAAGAAGCATCACAAGAAATTTAAAAGAAAAGCCATGGCTGCTGCTTGGGAAAATGAAGAGACCACAAGCTCAGGATCATCAAGCTCAGAATCGGAGAAAGAGCAAGTAAGTCTAGCCCTCATGGTAGGACTAGATGAGGTAAATTCAGACCCATTTTTTGATTCATGCACTGATTCAGGGTCAGAGTCTGAAGACTTAGAAGAAGTATTTAATGAACTATATGAAAAACATAAAAATGTTGTAAAAGAATTAAAGAATCTGAAAAACAACACTATTTGCTTAGCAAACACCAATTCTGATTTTAAATCCGAATTGGAGCAACTGAAAAAACAATTAAAGGACAGTAAAGATAACATTTATCTTTTGAATGAAGATTTAAAAAATAAGGAGAATGAAAAATTAGAGTTAGAAGAAAAATTAAAAACTGTAACTGAAGAAAATCTTTATTTAAAAGAATCAGTTGGAAAGTTAACTAAAGGAAAAACATCTTTAGCCCTATGCTTAAAAGGGTCAAAATCTGAAAATAATAAACAAGGGCTTGGATACATTTCTTCGGAAAAAGAAAAACAAGCCATAACTCCAGGAAAATATCCTTTGCCAAATTTTGTAAAATAAACCAAAATACCTCAGAAAAAGGCCTCTGAAATGAACAAGCCTTATCAAAAGAAAAATGTTTCCAAAAATTGTGTTCTAAACAAACATTTCAAAGCCAATAAGAACTGCAAGATAGATTACATTCAATGTTGTTCTCATTGCAATAAATTAGGACACACTGTAAACACCTGCACAACAAGGCCCCTAGTATGGATCCTGAAAGGATATTTTCATGCATCTAACCATCAAGGACCCAAAAAGATTTGGGTACCTATTTCTGAATAAGTTATTTGTAGGGTAGCCTTGGAGAATGAGGATCAAGGATGCTCAAGGCAAGGGTGACTGCCAACTCTTCATCCCACTCTCATCTGAAGGTGGAGTAGACACAAATATTGAACGTTCATTACTACTAACAATGTTTGCAAGTTTCTTTTTAAGATGCATGTAGATAAAAATCTTGAAAACTTGACAAACAACACATAAAAGGTCAAGACCAACAAGATCTGACTTGCCTCACATTAAGGGGGAGTCTCATACTCAGGGGGAGCCTACACTAAGGGGGAGTTATTCATTAAATATCTATTATTGTTGAACCCCTCGATGGTAAGAAATTTTTTTTAAGGGGAGAAAATGCATGGTAAGATCCTTCCTTTTTGGTTAGTGACAAAAAGGGGGAGAGTATGTATGTTCTATGAATTTTCTATATTTTATATGCCTAGTATTTGTGTCAGAAAATTCACATAAATTTTGTCATCACTAAAAATGGAGAGATTGTTGAACCACTCTTATATTTTACCCTTATATTTTGATGATAACAAAATTTATGATTAATATTATCAAATATATTTAATATCATGATTTCCTAATAAATATAAATTTATTAGAATTATCGCTGTATATTGTGCACTAAAATGTTAAATCGATGTTCATTCAATATGCATCGATTTCTATTCAAAAGTGCCACATCGATTACACTAACAACGATTTGATAAGTTACACAACGATTTGATTGTGTAACAATTCGTTAAGTGAAACATCAATTTGATCGTGCATCGATTTCATAAGTGAGAAACAACGATTTGCTTCTTACAACGATTCGTTAAGTGAGAACAACGATTTACTCTCATATCAATTTGGTTCTCACAACGATTTCATAAGTGAGAACAACGATTTGCATCTCACATCGATTTGGTAAGTGAGAACAACGATTTGCTCTCACAACGATTTGGTTGCATAACGATTTGATAAGTGAGCGCAATGATTTGCTCTCACAACGACTTGGTTGCATAACGATTTGATAAGTCTCACATAGATTCGATCGCTAGAACGATTTGGTTGCACATTGATTTGCTTGCCATAACGATTTGATAAGTGAAACAACGACTTGATCATCATATCGATTTGCTTTCACTTATATGACGATGTGTTCATCATAACGATTTGATAAGTAACTTAAACAACAATTCACTTCAATTTAAACATCGATTGTTTAAAGTGCTTTTTGGCGCCTAATGAAAAGTCAAATATCTTCTGATAGAAAAACTACATGCGTATTTCAGAGTCTTGTCAGAAAAAGATATGAACTACTATTTTTATCATGTTAGCAAAAACACAGTGGTATGCACCGTTTATCATAAACACTCTTTTATGCTAACACTCTCTTCTATGACCACAGACCTCGAAGACCACTAGAGTCTGATTAAGACAAATGAAGAGAAGATGAGCAACGGCTAGAAGAGCTCCAACAGATCTCTTCAACGGATCTATTCAAAGCCTCTCATATAAAAGATGAAGCAATGCTGAAGAAAAGTCAGAGAGCTTTCCTGAAGATCATTCAAGGAGTTTACAACCAGTGAGGAACCTCAACGCCACATACACTCGAAAGAGAAAGAGAGAAGGAGCCTGATCCAAAGAAGAAGCGATCAAAAGCGTCTCAAGCATTCAAGCTCCTTCTCCTTTCTCCATTCTCCCTGTGCTTATTGTAATTCTTGGGGAGAGTCTTTTTGTTGAGAGTTCTTGGGTAGAGGCCATTCTTGTAGAACTCTCAGCACTGTTCTTTCTTTTATAAGAAAGACATCTTGTCCAGCTGTAGGACTGTATACAGTGTAGAACCTAGCTAGCGGGTTGTGTCTAGCAGAACTGCACTGGGGTTTGTACCAGGAGGTTGGCTTCTTGACTTGTAAAAGAAGTGGGCTGCCTTCTTGCCTGGGAAAGAGAAGAAGACCAGCTGGGGTGCTGGGTGTTGTATTGTCCTTGAGGGGGACTGTACCCTTGGTTAGTTAAATCCTAAGAGGTTGCTTGGGGACTAGACGTAGGACTTCCATGTGGGAAGGGCCGAACCAGGATAAATCTCGTGTTATTTGTGTGATTGTTTAATTGCTTCCGCACTGCTACTCTTTATCACACTAAACTAACCAAGCTTTCAAGTGATATTTTTCTATGTTTAAGTTTCTGTTTCAGATTTCAGAAAACCTATTCACCCCCCTTCTAGGTTATCGAGTTGCCGTATCAAAAGAATGGACCAACAGGGAGGATGGAGGACCATATGGTTGAGAGGTGCCCTGTTGGCACATAAATTGAAATAGAAGGTCCTTTATCTGTTTGATTTCATCAGTCAAACCATCAAACTTAGCATCAATAAATTATACTTGCAACTGAAGAACAGAAAGACTCGTTGTTTTCTCAGTAAATCCAAGATGGAGTTCAAACTGTTGCTACTCTCCCCCTGAGACCTTGGCGGGTCTCAAACTTAGAAGGGGAGGAATGGTGCTGCCTCTCCTTAAATTTTTGTTCTAATGGAGTAGATGAAGGGATATGATTATGAGCTACTCCTTTTCCTCTTAAATCTCTTAAAACTTGATTGATCGTCTCTTCAGGTGCATCTGGTTCTAGAAAAGAGGTGGAAACATGAAATTCCTCATCTTGCTGTATAGATTGCTCTTGATCTTGAACTGGAACTTCCATTTTAGTTTCTTCTTCTTGCTGGACTGCTCGAGAGGATGAGAGGATATGTGTCTCATCAGGATAGACTTCATGAGTGCACTCAGGTACAGAATCCTTTAACCATAAATTTTGACTTCTGTTGACTAAGGTGTAATGGCTTCTCCTCAAGGTGGATAAGCCAATTTCTCTTTGATTCCAATAGAAATTTCTCTACTCAAATCCACTAAAATATTTTTGAAAATTAAGGTAAGTAGAGGTCCGTAAGGAAGGGACTCCTGCAAATCTTTTGAGGCTATCATTTTCTCTAGAATGACTACTGGTAAATTGACTCTATGCCTCTGAATGGGCCAAAACAATAGGTTTCCATCCCTGGAGGTTATGAAGGAATGGGTTCCTGCCCTGGGAGTTATAATGTTTGAAATGACTGAATGGATTAGCCTCTTTTCTGCTGACAGTTCATTCACCAAAAGACCCTTCTTGCTGACGGTTGCCAAACAACTAATAATCCCCAATTTCTGCTTATCGAATGGCACTGACTCACTAAGCTTGTGCTCAGAATTTGGGCAATCCAAAATTTCTACCAATAATTCTTCAGAAACAGTGATTTTGGTCCCCTTTACGTATCCTGAGACTGAGTTTTCGGAGGACACTTGAAGAGTGACATAGAAGGCCTTAAGGGCATTTTCTACAGTGGGTTCAGAAATTTTACAAATCTTAGACCAACCCATAGTTTCTAGGGTTTCTTCTACACACGACAGACTACCATTCAAATGGGAGAAGTCTACAACCTTCCTTGGACAGATTGAGATCTTAGTAGATGCTAGGCGTTGGAGTTGCTCAAGAGTCAACTGGGCTTCTTCCAGAGCCCTAGATGAAGCCATCTAGATAGAAAGCAATGGAGGAGGCTTAGGGAACTACTAAAGGAGTGAAATAAATACAGTGGAGAGTTCGTAGAACCTACCTTAGTTCAGAGAAAAAGAAGTTCTTGAAGTTCCCCTAAAGACGTCGGCTAGAGAAGATGAACAGTGAAGGCGCGAAGAGGGGGAAGAAGACAAGGGAGTTGAAGACAGAGTTTGAAAGGGTGTCTTCGCACAAGGAAAGGGTTTTCTTAAATAAGGAGAGAAAAAGGTAACTCACCGGAGATTTCAGGGTGAACGAATGTGATTGATTGATTTGACCGTTACGTCATAAATGTGTCCGTTTAAAAAAATGGTTTCAGTTACTTTTTTTTTAGTATTATAAGCGCCTTATCAGATTTCAACTTAATAAGTCGGATTGTGTCTCCGACTTCAACAGTCACATGAAAGATTATAACATGAGTCAGATACACTTCGACTTCATAAGTCGCAGTGCTGGGACTTAGAAAATTTCACAGAGGAGTCTTGAAAGATATTCAATGGTGAAATATTTCACAGCAATTTCTTAATACAAAGCTCAAGTATCAATTTACCTTGGCAATTTAATTAGGATTGTACATACATATCTCTCTTCTAATAGATGTAAATCTATCCTCAGGAAGATGTTTGGTAAAAATATCAGCAAGTTGATTTTCAGTAGACACAAAATCAAGTAAAATATCACCATTACTTACATGGTACCTGATGAAGTGATGTCTAACCTCAATGTGCTGTGTTCTTGAGTGCTGGATAGGATTTTTGGTCAGGTTAATTGTGCTTGTGTTGTCACATGGCATTGGATTTTTTGAAGTTGATGACCATAGTCTTCCAATTGATGTTTGATCCACAAAAGTTGAGTACAACAACTTCCAGCTACAATGTATTCAGCTTCTGTAGTGGATAATGCCACTGAATTCTGCTTCCTAGATGACCAAGAGATCAAACACCCTGCAAGAATTTGACAAGTACCACTGGTGCTTTCTTCTGTCTATTTTGCATCCAGCATCGTCAGCATCACTATATCCAATTAACTTGAAATCTGAACATCTGGGATACCATAATCCTAATTTACTTGTATTTATAAGATATCTAAAAATTCTTTTAACAGTATGAACATGAGATTCTTTTGAATCAGCTTGAAATCTTGCACACAAACAAACACTGAATATTATGTCTGGTCTACTAGCAGTAAGATAGACTAGTGATCCTATCATTCCTCTATAGATCTTTTGATCTACCTTCTTACCAAGAGGATCACTATCTAACTTAATTCCTGAGCTCATGGGTGTTCCTAATGGTTTACACTTGTCAAAACCATACTTAGAAAGTAAATCTAAAATGTATTTAGTTTGACAAATGTGAGTACCTTTCTTGGTCTACTTGATTTGCAACCTAAGAAAATAATTAAGCTCACCCATCATGCTAATTTCAAATTCACTTTGCATAAGATTTTTAAAAAATTTACAAAGTGATTCATTAGTAGAACCAAAAATAATGTCATCAACATATATTTGTACAATTAAGATTCCATCTGAAAATTTCTTTATAAATAGTGTGCTATCTACTTTACCTCTCATAAAATCATGTGATATAAGATAAGCACTTAATCTTTCATACCAAGCTCTTGGAGCTTGTTCAGACCATACAATGCTTTCTTTAAACGGAAAACATGATTTGGATATTTAGTATCTTCAAATCCTTGTGGTTGCTCAACATATACTTCTTTTATGAAACCGTTCAAAAAAGCACTTTTGACATCCATCTGAAATAGGTTAATATTAAGGGAACATGCATATGCTAATAAGATTCTAATTGCCTCTAATATAGCTACTGGGGCATAAGTTTCATCTAAATCTATGCATTCCTCTTGAGAATACCCTTGAGCTACAAGTCTGGCCTTGTTCCTGGTGATTACTCCTGATTCATCCATTTTATTTTTGGAAACCCATCTGGTTCCAATGACTGGATGATCAGAAGGTCTAGGGACAAGAGTCTAAACCTGATTGCGTTAGAACTGATTAAGTTCCTCTTGCATAGCAAGGATCCAAGATTCATCACCCAGTGCATCATCGATTGTCCTAGGCTCAATTTGAGAAACTAAAGCAGAAAAATCACAAGGAATTTGCATACCTCTTGTTCTTACCCTATCTTGAGGATAACCTATAATATTTTCTCTTGGGTGATCTCGGTGATACCTTAACCTCTAGGTAGTCCTTCTTGTGGTTCTTCTTGCTGTTGAAGATCTTCTAATGGAGGATCTTCCTTTTCTTCTTCTTCAAGAGAAGTTCTTTTTAGATTCCTACACAAATCTTCAACACACTCTTCTTCTTCTTCTATTCTTTTAATAGAGGGGTTAGTTTCATCAAATAATATATGCACAGATTGTTCTATGGTTAATGTTCTTCTATTGAAGACTTTATAACTCTTAGGTTTTGAAATATATCCTAGTAGAAATCTTTCATCAATTTTAGCATCTAATTTTCCTAAGTTATTCTTACCATTATTTAAAATGAAACACTTACAGCCAAAAGGTCGAAGATGACTGATGTTGGGCTTCTTTTCCTTGTAAAGCTCATATGGGGTCTTCCTTAGAATAGGTCTGATCATGCACATGTTAATGATGTAGTAGGCTGTGTTGACTGCCTCTGCCTAGAAATATCTTGGTAAATTATATTCATTTAGCATAGTTCTGACCATATCTAGCAGTGTCCTATTTTTCCTTTCTGCTACTCCATTTTGTTGAGGAGTCTTTGGTGCTGAAAAGTTATGTTCAATTCCATTTTCTTCACAGAAATTCATAAACTCTTCATTCTTGAATTCTCCACCATGATCAGATATAATACTTATAATCTGAAATTTCTGGTTCTTTTGAACTATCTTACTGAATTTCAGAAAGACTGAAAAAGGCTTCTGATTTGGCTTCTAAGAAAGACACCCAAGTGTATCATGAGTAGTCATCCACTGTTACATAGACATACACTTTTCCTCCAAGACTGACTGTCCTTATAGGTCCAAACAAATCCATGTGAATTAGCTCCAAAGGTTTGGCAGTTGTAACAACTGTTTTGGACTGGAATGAAGTCTTGGTTTGCTTTCCTTTTGCACAGGCTGAACATATTCCAGACTTCTTTACTTTCATCTTTGGAAGACCTTCAACCAAATCATGCTTTATCAATTTCTTGATAAATGAAGTGCTTGCATGACCTAGTCTTCTATGCCATAAATCAGACTCTTCACTTTTAGAGGTTGCAAGACATAAGTTCACTTCTTTTAATTCTGCTAGCTGCAATGTGTACAAATTCTTCACTCTTTGAGCTTCGAACACAATTTTTCCATCCTTTTGAATAACACACTTATCATTCTGAAATTTTACTAAATAGCCTTTATCGCATAACTGACTGATGCTTATGAGATTATGCTTTAATCCTTCTACATACATGACATCTTCAATCAAATTCTTTTCCTTAGTACCAACTATCGCACATCCAAAAACTTTTCCTTTTCCATTATCTCCATAGGTGACTTGACCAATTTCATCTCTAAAACTTGTGAACAACTTCCTATCACCTGTCACATGCCTTCAGCATCCACTATCCAAATACCATTTGGATGCCCTCAGCCGACCCTGCAAATAAAATTAAGTTGTGACTTTTGGTACCCAATTTTTTTTGGGTCCTTAATAGTTAGTTTTAGGAATCCAACGTAAGTGTCTAGTGGTGCATGTGCTGACAGTGTGTTCTAATTGAATGCAGTGACTACAACATAAATCAAAAGCATTCTTAATATGTGCAGTGCTGTTAAATTTCTATTTTTGTGTGTAAACATGTTGATTTATCTTTTTAGGATTTTTAATTTCTTTTTCTGATACAAATTTAGGAGTTGGATAAATTTTAGGACGAACAATGTCTTCTTCATTAACTGGAGGTGTGTACCCTACTCCATACTTTTTATTTCCTGTCCTAGATCCATTTAATTTAACAAACAGAGAGGTTTTGCATTTAGAAATGTTTTCTATAGTAGCTTGTAGGTAATTATTTTCTTCTTGCAGTTTTTCTTCATCCTTAAGTTTCTTTAAGTTTGATTCTATTTCCAAAATCTTATTTTTTTTATTTTTTAAATCTTCACACAGTAATTCATTAGCTCTTTTGGTTTCATTTAAACTTTTACTTAACCTTTCTGCTTCATTTTTTAGAAAGATGTTAGTCTTTTTTTGGTTTAGTAAGTTTAGTTTAACTATTTTCATTTGCTTAACTATTGTTTTATATTTTTCATATAGTTCATTAAAAGCATCTTCAAGACTGCCAGAATCTGATTCAGAACAAGAAGTAAAGGAGGTTTTAGAATTTACCTGCTCCAGTCCTACCATGAGGGCTAGATTTGCCTTTCCTTCTTCTTCTTCAGATTCAGAGCTTGAGGATTCTGAACTGGTAGCTTCTTCATTGTCCCATGTTGCTGCCATTGCCTTTTTCTTGTATTTTCTGAACTTCTTTTCTTTGCCTTTCTTCTTGTCGGATCTTTCTGCTTGATCCTTCTTCTTCAGCTTAGGACATTCATATTTGTAATGTCCAGGTTGGTTGCATTCATAGCATGTTGGCTCCTTCTTCTTATCTTTCTTGAAAAATCTTTTGGAGCTGAACTTCTTTTTCTTTGCAAGGATTCTCTGCAATTTTCTTGATAGCATTGTCTCATCATCATTGTCATCTGATTTCTCCTTTGAATCTTCAGATGAAGAGGAATCTGCAACCTTCAAAGCATATGACATTTTCTTTTTTGAAGAGTTTTAGAAAATCTTTCCATGTTAATTTCATAGGCCATGAGGGATCCAATTAGTTTATCAATAGATAATTGAGTTAAATCATAAGCTTCCTCAATGGCAGTAACTTTAGGAGTCCAGACATTAGTTAGAGATCTTAGGATTTTTCTAATTGTTTCTTCATTGGTTAGAACTTTTCCTAAGGAGCTTAATCCTACTATTATGTTGGAAAACCTATTATACATCTGAGTTATATTCTCATTTGGAAGCATTTTGAATTGTTCATATTGGGATACAAGAATATCTATTCTAGTTTGTTTAACCCTATCAGTACCTTCATGTGTGACTTGGAGTTTGTCCCACATTTCTTTTGTTGTTCTACAAGCAGATAACCTATTGAACTCTCTTTTAGAAAGGGCACAACAAAGATAGTTTTTAGCCTTGTAGTTTAATGACATATTTATTTTATCAGCTAGTGAAAGACCAGAAGAGGAGGTCTCACCAATGATTTGGAAATCACCTTGTTCTAATACCTGCCATAGGTCAAAGTCTGTTCCTCTGATGAAGTACTCCATCCACATCTTCCAATATCGATAATCCTCACCATCAAAGAATGGTGGCCTTGTAACAGACTGCCCTTCATAGTTGTGAGCTTCACCTGCCATTTCTTCTCAAATCTTTAGATTCTTCTGAGAAGACCAAGCTCTGATACCACTTGTTGGATCGAAATGGCACTAGAGATGTCCTAGAGGGGGGGGGGGGGGGGTGAATAGGACTTCTTGACATTTAAAATTTTCTCTGAAATTACATAGCACTAAATAAATTCGTTAGTACTTAGTGTGGTGTGTGATTAAAGTGTAATGTAAACTAGGCAGAAACAATCACACAAATGGACAAAGGGATTTATCCTAGTTTGGCCCTTCCCACATGGAAGTCCTACGTCTAGTCCTCAAGCCAACCGCTTGAGATTTCCACTAACTGCCAATAAATTGGCCTTCTCTCACCCTTGAGAGGAATTACAATCCCACTTGCTCCAAGCAAGTCTTCCCTAAACAGAGGCACAAGACTGCCTTACACAAGGCCTTCCCCACACAAGAGGGGAAAAACATGAACAACCTCCTGTAGAGATTACACAGAAGAAAAGTATAAACAGACTCTTGTTGTAACATCCCTGTTACTCTTTGGGTCTACTGCTCTCGGCTTGTATCGCAACATGCAGGGTCGTAACCTTCTGAAGGCGACGTAGGTAGCCGTCGCGTCCTGGTTAAGAACGCGTCGGCTGCCCATGTCGCGACTCGGCTCTGACTGATGATTAGTTTATCCCCATGTAATTTAAATTAATTACATATTTATTTTGGTGATTAACAAAACTATAACAAAGTTTAATCTAACATATTTTCTATGAGATTTGAGTACAGGAAATGAAACAAGGAGTAACAAGCTAAATGTGTAAGTATTATTTACTCTATAGCAATGTAAGTTCAAAGCATGAAATTTCTCTAAGTACACATCGATTTTCTGTATTCTATAATGACTTCCCTCTCTCGCACAACGATTTACTTTCATAACGATTCGCTAAATGATCGCATCGATCTCACAAAGATTCGCTAAGAAAGCATAATGATCTGCTTCCATAATGATTCGCTAAGTGATCGCATCGATTCGCTAAGAAAGCATAACGATCTACTTCCAATACGATTCGCTAAGTGATCGCATCAATCTCACAACAATTCGCTAAGAAAGCATAACGATTTGCTTTCATAATGATTCGTAAAGAGATCACATCGACTTGGTTCATAACGATTTGGTCTTTGCATCGATTTGATAAGTGAGAACAACGATTTGCTCTCACAGCGATTTGGTCTTCGCATTGATTTGATAAGTGAGAACAACGATTTGCTCTCACAACAATTTGGTCTTCGCATCGATTTGATAAATGAGAACAACGATTTTCTCTCAAAATGATTTGGTCTTCGCATCGATTTGATAAGTGAGAACAACGATTTGCTCTCAAAACGATTTGGTCTTCGCATTGATTTGATAAATGAGAACAACGATTTGCTCTCACAACGATTTGGTCTTCACATTGATTTGATAAGTGAGAACAACGATTTACTCTCACAACGATTTGGTCTTCGCATCGATTTGATAAGTGAGAACAATGATTTGCTCTCACAACGATTTGGTCATCGCATCGATTTGATAAGTGAGAACAACGATTTGCTCTCGCAACGATTTCAGTTTCACAACGACTCGTTAAATCTCATAATGATTTGATTCTTGTAACGATTTGATAAGTTACACAACGACTCTATCACTGTAATGATTCGTCTAGTTACATAACGACTTAGTCGCCGTAACGATTCGATACAGCAAACAACAATTTGCTCACATCGTTTTATCTCTGAAAACTTGCTCATAACAATTTGCTTATAGAGTCATAACGATTTGTCTATATAACGATTTGTATGTGCATCGGTTTGCTTATGAGTGCACAACGATTTACATGGATAACAACTCCTTTGCATAACGATTTCATAAGTCACGCATGTAACGATTTCATGGAATATAACGATTTGATATTTGAACTCATTTTTGAATATGTTGAAAAGTCAAAAATCTTCACGTATATCTTTCTGACAACCATGCATTTATTACGACTAAATGTATCACTATAGTACATGCAAACGATATCTTCTATTTTCGTGGTTATTCTGTAAACATCTTTTTAGAAGAACAGAATGGAACTTCTATTTTTGTATAAAATCATTCTAACATTGACTAACAACAAGAGACAGCCTAGTTGTCTATTGTTTTAGAATTTGATATGTGTAGGTCTCTGACAACACACTTCAATACAACGTTGGACAATATGGAAGATAACGGATACCAGAAAAGATCCTTTCTCTTGTTGTATGCATGGAAACCTAAAGACTGTTGAACAAGAAGCTCTACAGTGACATGCAGTTTAACGTAAACAAAAGCTTAGAGACAACGGGCACTTCAACGTTCAAATTTCAAATAGAAGATATATAAAGAAGACTGAAGCTCCAGAAGAAGACACCTTGAATTGTTAGACATCGCTTACAACGATTTTTTCAAGTCTTCTGTGAGAAAATTGAAGAGCCAAGTTTTTCACTCACATCTGTTCTAGATCTTGCTCTCTGAGATTAGTGTAGATCCTTGAGAGAGCCTCTAGTACTGAGAGAGATCAATTCTGTAGATCCTTTCTTTCTCAGTCTCAGCTTCAGATCTAGCACTGTATAAGCTTGATCTAGGGGCTTCATTTCGTTTTCACATTCTTGTGTTCTTTTCTTCCCTTCGTGTTGAAGGAAGACCTGGGGGTTCCAGGGTGTGTGTTCCCTTTGCATAGAAGGAAGACCTAGTGGTATCTAGGGTGTTGTAATTCCTCTTTGGGTTGTGAAGAGAAGACCAGCTGCGGCTAGGTGTGTAAGGGTCCATAAGGGGGACTGTACCCTTGGGTAGTGAAATCCTGAGGTATTGCTCAGGGACTGGACGTAGGACTCCTAAGGAGAGGGGATCCGAACCAGAATAAATCCTTGTGTAGAGTGATTGCCTTTGTGTGTTTGCTGCTTACCTTTACTAACACTAACAACTATCGAAGTGTGTTTTGTGTGACTGTTTTGTGAACAGATTTTTAGGTTCTCAATAATTTTAAGAATCCCATTCACCCCCCCTCCGGGCTTGCTAGCTGGGCAACACTGATAGCTAACGACAGTTTTGTCGTTTTGCTGTCTAGACGGAGCTTACACGTGTTGGCTTGCATGCAGGTACGCGACGTGCTGGTCCGTCGCGATTAGGTGTCAGCCTTGCATGCGCGCCACATGTCGGGTTTGACTGTCCGGGCGGTAAGCGACTTGAGATTGTGACATAGCGGGGTGCCACGTTAGCGTTGCTAATGTGGCGACCATGGCCATCACGTTCTCAATGCCCGAGCTTAAGTGCTCGAGCCCTAGAGCACAACCCTCTTTTGGCCTTTGAACTGTGTTTCCCTTTCTCCTCCGGCGATCTCTGTGTTTGGGAGCTCTGTGGGGAGCTTGGATGACCCTTACATTTGATAAGTGTGTAATCTTGTAAAGGTATGCTGCATGATTTAAGCTTTGCATTGCTTCCTCTCCTTCTCCTTCTCATCTCTCTGAGTTTCTCCTTGCTTGGTGTGTCTTCCTCTCCATCGGCATGAAGGAGGAGGTCGAGCTTGTTCATGGAGCTTGGGAGCTCGGAGGTGGAGGGGTGCTTTCCTACAAGAAGGCCCTAATAGGGTGATTCTTCAATTGGAGGTAGGGACCCCAAGCCATTCCCTAGTTCTACATGCTAGGTCCAAACCCTCTTTCTCCTCTAAGCCTAGATGGCATGTTTAGGTGTGCTTGTGTTTAGAATGAATGAGAGTGATCATGTTTTTGCTTGGATCATGCTTGGGTTGTGAGGGTTGTCATGAGGGTTATCTTGATGCATGTGAGGTTGCAATGAGTGTAGTTAATTTCCTTTGGCATGCATGGGGTTCTTTGAGGGTGTCTTGATGTTATTTGAAGTTTTTCCATCGTATGGTATGCTTCCTTTGCCCGGATTGTACCATTTGTGGTTTTAAGAGGTTGTGGGGTTGCTCTTGTTAGAGCACTCGGCTGTGGTCGCGACGGGTTTCCCAGTCACGACCAGGTCGCGATGTATCGTGGCGTCCTGTTCCCATGTAACCCGTCGCATCTAGAAAATGCGACGGGGTGCGTGGCAACTTTCTGGATTTTGGGTCTTGCTGTATCGCGACCTCTGTCTCCGTCGCGATCAAATCGCGATAGGGTATGTGTCGCGTTCAGAAGGCTCGGCTTGTTGCGGCGTCCTTAGCCGTCGCGATATCATCATGATGGAGATGAGAGTCGCCTTCCGGTTTCCTGGTCGCAACAAGCAGGATCGTCGCGTTCTAGTCGCGGCGTATCGCTGCGTCGCCTCTCCGACAGAGAGGGACTGGCGATAGGTTTGTCTTTCTGCTTCCGCTGCGACTCGATTTATTTTGGCACCTGTGTTGTTCCTAGTGCAGTGCTACTCTAGTCTCTTCGTCCGGTGCTAGGTACTTGAGGGCTTGTCCATAAGATAGGTTGTTACCGTTACCTGGGACTCCCATCCCCGGGCGCCTGTTAGAGGCAGTTCTCCAGGTGGCGGGCATGCTCGTGTCACTGACTCGGAGCAGTAGGGGAAAACGGTGGAGACAATGGCGTAGTGTCATTTGAAGAGCTCTCTTAGCTGGTCTGGCTCTCCGAGGTAGTTGTGGAGCTCGTTCGGTGTGAACCAGTTAGTCCTTTCTCAATGCCTCACTCTATGTGGTTCCAAAACCATTTAGAGGGGTCAGGCGTGGGACCGTAGTCCGGACCAGACTACGGTAGTCGTGTTGTTTTTAGTCCACGTGTCTCACTCCGACGGGAGGGGAGATCAGAGCTTGTAGTCGAGGGTAAGGCACATGGCGCACCTGACTGCATGACTAGTGTAGTGTACTGTAGCTAGTGTGTTTGTCCAGGCAGTGTTTACTGTCTGTGTTCACAGCTGGGTTTTGTGGTGCCTTGGTTTACACGGGTTTTACCAGTCCCGACTGTTAGCGTAGACCGACGACCGTGTAGTTACTTTCACGCTTCCACACATTGCTCTGTCTAGTAGAATAGAATTTACTACTTTATTTAATTATTTGCACTTAGTTCTATTCAGCTATTAGAACCAGTGGGAGATTGGTAGTCCCTACTGGGCTTCTTTGTGAAGCTCATGTCCTTCCTTTCAGGTGAGGCTTCACAGCAGCTCCCTCCGCAGTGGACTGAGGAGACGGGCCCTCAGTAGTCGGCGCCTCTAGTGGCAGTGTTCCCTCAGCTCTTCTACTTCACCCTCAGGGTATGCCCCTAAGGGACGTGTTCCTTTTTTTTACTTTTGTACTTGTACTTTACTTACTTCGGAATGTGTACAAGACTGTTTACTTTGAGATGGACTCTTTCTTCCACTTGTGGTGCAATTTAGTACATTGTTGTTATTTATTTATATTGCATATCTTGTTAGACCGATCCGTTAGCCCTTCCGGGTCTCCGGACCCATGGTCGGCGGTCCCGATGTTCGGATCCTCGGTGGGAGCCAGGGACCCAGGCGTCGGGGTTGTTACAGTGGTATCAGAGCAAGGGGTCTATCAAGACGTGATAGAAATGAGTAATAACATAAAGTCCCTTAGGAAGTACAAATAACACTGCTCAGCCGCTGGAGTCTTATCTGCTAACTTCGTATTGTGTCTGTTTTGTAGAACATGCCTCCACGCACTCGCAGGCAGGATCGAGACGTGGTAGAGCATCAGGAGTTCGAGTTGGACGGATCGGTTGCAGCCGAGCACGTGCCGACTGACACCCCGCCTCAACAGTTAGAGCAGCCTGGTGTTCAGCCGCCGCAGGGTGTTTCGTTGCAGCAGGGAGAGCCACAGCAGCAGCCGCAGCAGCAATAGTGGTTTCCACCCCAGCCCCCGCCGGCCGTCATGGAGCAGTGGTGGAGAGCGATGTTTTAGGATCCGTGGTAGTACCCGCAGTACCCACCTTACCAGCAGCCGCAGTATCCTCCGTACCAGGCGTACCAGCAGATGCCCGTAGGAGGTCTGTAGTTCGCAGAGGCGGCAGCAGAGGAGCAGCCACCACCGACCCCACAGGCAGCACCAGTTCAGCCAGAGGCACCACCAGCAGTACGACAGCAGACTCCAGTAGCAGCAGCAGCACCTGAGGACTGCACAGTGCTTCTGGAGAGGTTTCTTCATCTTAGACCTCCTACTTTCTCTGGTGACCATGATCCTGACAGAGCAGAGAGTTGGGTCCATGAGCTCGAGCGCACCTTCGAGACCATGGACTGTGAAGAGCCGGATCAGGTCAGGTTGGCAGTATAACAACTGAAGGGGTTAGCCCACGAGTGGTGGAGAGCAGTGAGGCATACTAGTTTTCAGGGAAGGAGGTTGCTCTAGATCACTTGGCGGGAGTTCTTGTGATCTTTCTCGATGAGTACTTTCTCAACTACGCCTGCCGAGAGAGGAGGGACCAGTTTCACGAGTTGGTACATGGAGACGACTGTGGCGCAGTACCACCAGCATTTCCTGCAGCTTCTTCAACACGTTCCCCACGTGGCCGCTAGTGAGCAGGCTCGTACCGAGCGGTTCATTAGCGGGCTACGCTTGGCCCTGAGGTGGGCCATGGATGGTCACCTCTGTGACACCTTAGCGGTGGCAGTAGCGAGAGCTGTGGCCTTGGAGCGGGAGTGTCATTTTCCGCCACAGCAGAGTGGAGGCTCAAGGAGGTCTTCTTCGTACCAGCGCCCCGCAGGCAGTCGAGGGAGGGTTTCCTCTTCTTCTTCTTCGGTGACAGGCGGTGCTGGCCTGACCTCGAAGTTGAAGAAGTTGTTTTCCCGTGGTAGAGGAAAACGCCAGTACCACCAACAACAGCGACGTCAGCCAAAGCTGCAGTTTGTGGAGTAGTCTGTGCAGCAGAGAGCAGAGCAGAGTCAGCAGGGCACGGGTTGTTTCCACTATGGGTAGCCGGGTCACTACAGGCGAGAGTGTCCGTTGTGGCAGCGGCAGCAGCAGTAGGCACCTCAGGCACAGTACTGTTGAACCACTCTTATATTTTACCCTTATTTTTTGGTGATAACAAATATTTTGGTGATAACAAAACTTATGATTAATTAAATATTATCAAATATATTTAATATCAAGTTTTCTTAATAAATATAAGTTTATTGGAATTATGACTGTGTGTGGTGCACTAAAATGCTAAATCGATGTTCAATCAATATACATCGATTTCTATTCAATGTGCCATATCGATTTCACTAACAACGATTTGATAAGTTACACAATGATTTGATTGTATAACGATTCATTAAGTGAAACAATGATTTGATCGCTGCATCGATCTCATAAGTGAGAAACATCGATTTGGTTCTCACAACGATTCTCTAAGTGAAACATCAATTTGATCGTGTGACGATTTGATAAGTGAGAAACAATGATTTGGTTCTCACAACAATTCGTTAAGTGAAACATCGATTTGATCATGCAACGATTTGATAAGTGAGAAACAACGATTTGGTTCTCACAACGATTCGATAAGTGCCACAACGATTTGATCTCTCACATCGATTTCATAAGTGAGAACATCGATTTGGTCTCACATCGATTCGATAAGTAAAACATCGATTTGACCAAAACATCGATTTCATAAGTCAAATAACAATTTGGACGCCATAACGATTTGATTCATAACGATTTGGTTGCCACATCGACTCGATAAGTTAAACATCGATTTGCCCATCGATTTGCTTATGATTGAACATCGATTGCCTATATTTATACTATCAATTTGCTTTCACTTAAACATCAATTTTTTCCTAACATCGACTTCATGTAAACATCGATTTCCTTTATACTCATATGTTTAAAATATGTTTGGCGCCTAATGAAAAGTCAAAAATATCTCTAATAGAAGTTTTTTTTTATCTCTCTAGATCTCTTCTCTGCTATCAGACAAAAAGGTGGTCACTTACTACTTCTGGGTGGCATCAGGAAAGATAGAGGTATATGGGCTTTTTGACAGAAACACTCTTTTAGCTAAACACCTTCTTCTATGCTTGCAGACCTCAAAGATCACCAAGTGGCAATCAATCTGAAGAAGAAAAAGAATAGAAAGATCAGCAACGACTAGAAGAGCTCCAATGGATCTCTTCAACGGATCTTTTCGAGGCCTCTCATATAAAAGAAGAAGCAAGGCTGAAGAAAAGAGATAGCTTTCCTGAAGATCTTTGAAGGAGTGTACAACCAGTGAGGAACCTCAATGCCACATACACTCAAAGGAAAAGAGAGAAAGAGCCTGAGCCAAGAAAAAGTGTTCAAGCAGCTGAAGCTCACAAGCATTCAAGCTCCTTCTCTTCTCTTCCATTCTCCATGTGGTCATTGTAATTCTTGGGGAGAGTCTTTTCGCTGAGAGTTTCTTTTAGTTGGTTTTCATATGTTCCAACTCTCAGCATTGTTCTTTCTTTTATAAGAAAGACTTCCATCCATCTGTAGGACTGTATACAGTGTAGAACCTAGCTAGGGGTTTGTGTCTAGCAGAACCACACTGGGGTTTGTACCAGATGGTTAGCTTCTTGACCTATAAAAAAAGTGGGCTGCCTTCTTGCCAGGGAAATAGAAGAAGATTAGCTAGGGTGTTGGGTGTTGTACTATCCTTGAGGGGGACTGTACCCTTGGTTAGTAAAATCCCAAGAGGTTGCTTGGGGACTGGACGTAGGACTTCCATGTGGGAAGGGCCGAACCAGGATAAATCCCTTGTGTTATTTGTGTGATTGTTTATTTGCTTCCGCACTGCTACTCTTTATCACACTGAACTAACCAAACTTTCAAGTGATAATTTTCTGTGTTTAAGTTTCTATTTCAGATTTCAGAAAAACCTATGTTGGGTTCTCATGTTGAGAAGATTGAGCTCACATTCTAATTAATCAATACAACATATTTTTGATGACAAACATTAATGAACATTGATGTGCAATGATGTACAATGCAAACAAGTGATAAACAATGTGAATTGAGTTTTAAATGCATGAGATCTTCAAACAATAACTTGTCATAACAACTTGGTACAATGCTTGATTTTATGCTCATAATATCTCACTAATTATGTTTACTTTTATAGGAGATATACCATGCAAGACATGTGCCAAAAACAAGCTTGAAAGATCAAGAAAAAGTCAAAAGACAAGGTACCTGTCGACAGCAAGCAAGGACCTGTCGACAGATACAACCAGTCAGAAAGCAACCAGTTCTGCCAAGGCATTGCCTGTTGACAGCAGGAGTTCCCCTGTCGACAGATGCAACCAGTCCGAAGATCAAAAGCTCTGGAAGGCCTGCGCCTGTCGACAGCAGCAGACCACCTGTCGACAGATGCACACAGTCAGAGCCTTCAGCCTTCTGGTTCTTCACAAATTGTCTACGCCTGTCGACAGCAGGTGCAAGACCTGTCGACAGACAAACGGAAAACACATTAAGGGAAGTTTTGCAAGTTGCCAAACTTAGTGTTTCTATGGAGTACGACTCTCCATATGTTAACACTCATATATAAGCAACCTTTAGCAACAAATCTCATAGACAAGCAGCCTCCTTCAAAGAACCCTAAAGAGCTCTCCAGAAAACCTCTGTTCTGCTGCTTTGCTTCAACCTACCGCCCGAACCAAGAACGGAAGACTTTTGCAGTGGACGGTGAAGTCCGGACGTCTTGGATTCAAGCATCTACATCAATATCTGATCTCAAAGTCGAAGCTTGGACTCCAGGAGGACGTTCAGAGGAAGAGTTTGCTTATTGGATTTGTTCTTCAACTCTCAAACTCTTCCCTGTTCTTTTTATTCCATACTTGTGTGTGTGTGTGGTGTTTCAAGCGGTTGTTGTGCTTGATACACGTGTGTGTGTGTTAATCTGATCGTGGGTTCACATCAGATAAACACGTGTGTGAGTTGTAGTTCGTGAACTAGCTCATAAGCAGGTGATTCTGCATGTGTGTGTGGCCCGTGGATGTAGGATACACAAGTTGTGTACTCCGAACCATGTAAAATCTACGTGTCTCATGGTTTGCACGAATTTGCGTTAGATGTTTGGTAGGCACGACACATTTATACACGTTTGAGTACTTGCTTATCCATCTATCAATCACTCACACACATCCACACATAGTCTGATCATTGCTAACACTTTAATTGTCTGTGCTATTGCAAAAAGAGGGTTTTAAGCTTTTAAATTGTCCGTAATATATTCAACCCCCCTTCTAGATTAGCATTTAGGGAATTCGCATCTCTTCAATTGGTATTAGAGCGTCAGGTTTCTCTGATTTACTGCTTTATATATTTGATCTTACGATCAGGAGACTCTCGGTCAAATGGAGTCTAACAAGGGGTACATGGCTGAGGGACACTCAGTGACCCGGCCACCCTTCTTTGATGGCACTGACTATCTGTATTGGAAAAATCGGATGCATGTTTTTCTCCGCGCACAGAATTTCGAACTATGGAAAATAGTCAAAAGGGAGCATATGTACTGCCTGAGGACGAGGATACCTGGACGAAGGACCAAATCACAAAGGGGACACTCAACTGGAGCGCCGTCCACCCAAAGGAGTACTCAAGAGTCTCCACATGCACCTCAGCTAAGGAGATGTGGGACAAGCTTGAGCTCATCTATGAAGGTACGTCCGAGAAGTAAGGGCATATGAGTGGAGAATGCCTCGAGCTCAAAAAGAAGCTTAAGAAGGAAAAATTCACCTTTAAGAAGGCCAAGACAATGGTGGCCACTTGGAGTGATGAGGATGACGATCAGAACAGCCAAGCTACCTCCGGAGATGATGAACTCCACTGTCTCATAGCGAGAAGTGATGACTCGAATGAGGTAAATTCTTCCTTTGAAACATACTCTATTATTCAATGGGAAGAAGCTTACACTGTTCTATTTGAAAAATACTGTGAATTCAAGTCTGAAAATAAAGCACTCAAGAAAAAATTCAATTCCCTTGTTCATGAGTCAAACAACCATGATGAAATTGAATCCTTGAATAAGGTAATTGAAATGATGAAACTTGATGAACAAACACACAGTGATGAATTGGACAGCATGAAACTTAAATTTCAAGAAGTTCAAAAGGAAAGAAATGATTTAATGAACTCTCTTGAAAGCCTTAATAGTGAGCATGAAAAGCTAAAGGAGAAATTGGAAAAAGCTGAAAATGACTTAAAAGGTAAGTCAAAAGATTTATCTAGTTTTGTCAAAAGTAAGCAAAATCTGGATGCTATTTTAGGTTCTAATGTTTATGTTGCTAGACATGGGATCGGGTTTCAAAAAGCAAAGCCAAAGGAAATTGGCAAAAATCTGTTAACAAACTTCATTGATACCAGCCCAAGTTCAAGCAAACGAACCCCTTCAAAGTATAGGAAAAATCCTTCCAAGGGAAAGAAACAAGAATCTAAAATGGTCAAGTTTGTTCCTGGCCAATCTAAGGAATTTGCAACAAGCTCAAGACAGGACAAATAGCAAACTCCTAAAGCTAAATTATCAAGGCAACAAAAAGGAAAAATGCCAATGCATGCTCCCACAAAGGTAAACCTCAATGTTGTTCAAAAACCACCATCATGCAACATATGTAAAAAGGTTGGGCACACTGAAAAACAATGCTGGAATAGCCCAAATCAAATGAAAATCAAACAAGTTTGGATTCCTAAGCATTTGTTATTTGGCATGAATGATACAATGGGACCCAAAGTAATTTGGGTACCAAAACCTCTCGTCTGATCCACATGTGCAGGAATGCCTAGCAGCCCACAATCAAAACAAATGGTACCTGGACAGTGGCTGCTCGAGGCATATGACGGGCAACAAAGCTAAATTCAGTTTGCTCGTGGAAAAAGACGGAGGTCAAGTGATCTTTGAAGGTAACAACAAAGGCCAGATCATCGGCTCAGGTAAAGTTGGTCAAGCAGCTTGAAGATGGATTCTTTATAAACCAAGAGAAATATGTAAAAGAACTGCTCAAAAGGTTTCAGTTCGAACAAGCCAAGCCCACTTCAACACCAATGAGCACAAGCATTAAGCTAGAAAGTGATGAGAAAGGTAAACCGGTAGATGCCAAACAATTTTGAGGTATGATTGGCTCACTCCTTTATCTTACTGCAAGTAGACCGGACATACAATTCAGTGTTTGTCTTTGTGCTAGATACCAATCTAGTCCAAAGGAAAGCCATTTAATTGCAGTCAAGAGAATCTTCAGATATCTCTCAGGTAAGCATGACTTGGGTCTTTGGTATCCAACTTGTAGTAGTTTTGAATTGATTTCTTATTCTGATGCAGACTACGCTGGTTGTAAAATTGACAGGAAAAGCACTAGTGGCTATTGCCAAATGCTTGGTGGTTGCATGGTTTCGTGGGCATCCAAGAAGCAACACTCGGTTTCACTCTCTACTGCAGAGGCAGAATATGTTGCTGTAGGGAGTTGTGCAACACAAATGTTGTGGATAAAAAGTCAGTTGTGTGACTATAACATTGATATTGGATGCACACCTATCCTATGTGACAACACTAGTGCAATCAATCTATCAAAGAATCCCATTCAACATTCCAGGACGAAACACATAGAAATTTGTCATCATTTCTTGAGAGATGAGGTAGCCAATAGATCATTGGAAATCAGTTTCATACCCACAGAGAAACAGTTGGCTGATATCTTTACCAAACCTCTAGCTGAAGATAGATTCACCACATTGCAAAGAGAGTTGGGGTTGTGCAAATTGCAATGAAACTTAACACAAATGTTAAGCATATGTCCCTTGTGTGCACTAACTGTGAGGTATATCAAATGGTGATGTGTGGAAGAACAAGTCATGCTTGTTTGGAAACTCTCATTATGCGTGAGAAATATTCTCCGCCAAGTATCCATAGTCATGTGACATAAAAGGGACATGTACTCTACATTTGGAATTAGTATCTTTATAATTTTGCCTATTCAAAACTCTCTTTAAAGTTTTGAAAACACTTGTTGGTTTGTCTTTCTACATGCTTGGTGTTCTTAATTGCTTGGTCTATGTGTGCATATTTGTCTTCATGAACTTGAGTCCTTTTGTATCAAATGGCACACATTATGGGGGAGCAAGTTAGGGTTACATGAATGCAAATGTGAAGGAAATTATTCAACTTTTGTCCATCTCAACTCCCTCACAACCATTAATCATTTTAGACCTTCATTCTACCCTTAAAACTGCTTTGAACATGTCCCTGTCGACAGGCTACATGGGCTCTGTCGACAGCTCAGCCCAGACAGAACTCTCAATCTTCTGTTTGTACATCTGTCGACAGGCCCTCTACCTGCTGTCGACAGATGCACACAGTTTTTGCCTCCCCGAAATCTCCAACTTCTGTTTGTGTGCTCCTGTCGACAGACACACTGAATTTGAAACTTCATGCTTATTTCTTCACCCATTCAGTGAGCAACTTCATGATTAACATATAAGGTGTCTATAAGGTGTTAATGCATGTTTGACCACACTATATACAATGATATTAAGCTATTCTTTATACCACTATGATTTTCACATACTATTCATGTTTGGATTTAGGTTCTATCATTTTGGAAACACTTCATAACTCTAAAGGATATCCACCTCACTCCTCTAAATCAATTCTTTGTGGGCAAACATAGTCTCAATTTACTTGATAAGCTTTTGGTCATGAAAGTGCATGTCTAATATTGATAGGTAATCATATCACCTACTTGATATTGGCTTTTACAACAATACTTGGAGAAAAGCTACCTATTTCTGAAAAATCTTTCACAAGGAAAAAAAAATTATAATATAAATAATGAAAATCAACTTTAAATTGGGATGAATATAGAGCAATGTTGGGTTATGCTGAGTAACCGGGGTGATGGGCATCACAAATGTCTGTCCTCGCGTCAAAAGGCTAACTCATCATCTCTGTACAATGGTATGATAGAAACTTCCACTGAGTAACTAGGGGTATGGGCACTTGTAATGTCTATCCTCACGTCAAAAGGTGTGACGTCTTCTTAAGTACCATTTCTTCCCATTGTTTTTCTAAATTAAACAAAAGAAAGGGAAATAGTGTGAAGCCTCCACTGAGTCATAATTTTCAAGGTCATTGGTCTTGTGATTGTCTTGACATATAGATATCATTTCATGCATCATTTGCCTATCAACAAAATGGGAATTGTGTTGTCTTACATTGCATTTATACAACGAAGGGTGAGTGTGCATTGTTCTTTATTTACGTGAGTGTTTTCTTAATGCTTTAACCTTAAATTCCTTGGGTATTATGTTAAAACCATTGAGGAAAATGATATGGTTTATTATATCCTTGCATATGGTAGGTTAACATACATGATTCACCTCTTATACACCTTCATCAAACACCTGGAAGACATTGCTCAGAGCTTCCGTTCACAAAATCACCAAAAACACAAAATTGGCCATTTTCTGAATGCGCCTGTCGACAGGCACCAAGGGCCCTGTCGACAGCAGGCGGCCAGAACCACACGGGAAGCCCAAAGGGCAAGGGTTTAAACTGGGTTTTTGTGGGACCAACCTTTCAAATCCTTTCTAAACTCTTTAAAAAGGATCCCACACCCCTTTCCCCCTTCTACCTCCTTCCAAAAACCCTCCTCCCTCCTTCCACCCAAAACCCTCCCTCTCCAGGGCGCAAGAAGAGATCCCGCCTCCCTTGCGGATTCTCTCTGTCCCGTGTCTCTTCTTCCTCCACCTTCTCCCTCCTACACGAGGATCATCATCTCATGGCTCCACCGGCGAAGAAGATGACATCTCGTCGCCGTGCAAGATCTCCCGAACCAGGCCAGGGCTCCAGGGCGCCCACTGAGCGTCGCACGAAGCACCGAGAGGATCACTTGCCGGAGCTCGTGATCCCGCCAAATCTCCAACTCCTCAACACCCATGCCACCTTCACGAAAGTCGCGCAGCCCTTCTACGTTGACTTCATCTCTTTGGAGGACATGTTTCCCGGCCTCCAGCCTCTTTTTGATGTCCAGGGGTGGGCACCCTTCTGTTACAATCACAAGCGGTACTCTCCCACCGCTGTGACGGATTTCTATACCAACCTTCGAGTGTCCACCGATGGCAAGCTCATCACCAAAGTCAAAGACACTCCCTTCTCTATAACTCCAAACCTTATATCCACTGCCCTCCAAATCCCCAATACAGGAGTTGACATCAAAACCTATCATCCAACTCCCGAGGAGTTCCACACTCTCATCGTTCGGCATCCTTACGACCCCACCAGTCGTAAGCAATTGAATGCCAACTCTTTCCCTCCACTTCATCGCCTAATCCATCACATCTTCACCACACTAATTGTTCCAAAGGATAGAAGCCGTGAACTTGTGACCTCCCTTTACAAGTCCCTGCTTCACCAATTCCTCCAAACTGAACTCATCAATCTTCCACTCCTCATGATCTCTATCTTTCGCCAGTGCGTTCGAAGTTCAAAGAGATCAATGCCCTATGCATGCCAACTCACATCTCTATTCCTCTTTATTGGCATCCACATCCCAAAGGAGGAGATGATGGATCTTTCTTCCCGTAGCTCCTATGACCTCACCGCAGCTCAGAGGATGGGCTACAAGCTAGTCGATGGGATAGTTACAAGAGATCTAAAGGGCAAGGGAGCAGCTGTAGCTGAAGAGGTTGGTGTTGGTGTTGAAGAGGTAAATGAAGAACAAGATGAAGATGAGGAAGATGCTGAAGATGACTCCCACTCTGAGTCATTTGATGCTCCGGGAGATGTCACTATTGGTGCTACTGAGCCGTCCATCCGTCAACTACTAGCTTAGTTGCAACTTCAGATGACCACTGGTTCTGCAAGCCTCAATGCAAGGCTGGATACTATGGAATCTAGCATTGCAGCTCTAGATTCACGTCTGGACCACGTTGCTCCTGAGCGTCATGCTGATCAACCGGCTCCTTCACAACCCGCTGATGAAGATGATTAGATAGCTTAGTTGTCTAGGATTGGGTCTAGTCCTGTAGTCTCAGTTTCATTTTATTCATGTCATGTTTGATTTAATTTTGCTTTTTCTATGGTCATCATGCCATGACTTTCCCTTTATTTGTTATTTCCTTTCATTAGCACCGAATGTAATGTGTATGCACTCATGAAAATCAATGAAAATCTTTGTTCTGTGCATTCTACTTGTGTCTATGGTGTGCTTTTGGATGTTGTCAAAAGGGGGAGAAAAACTCAATTGTGCATTAATTGATTAATTTTGTCATCATCAAAAAGGGGGAGAATGTTGGGTTCTCATGTTGACAAGATTGAGCTCACATTCTAATTAATCAATACAACATGTTTTTGATGATGAACATTGATGTGCAATGATATACAATGCAAACAAGTGATAAACAATGTCAATTGAGTTTTAAATGCATGAGATCTTCAAACAATAACTTGTCATAACAACTTGGTACAATGCTTGATTTTTTGCTCATAATATCTCACTAATTATGTTTACTTTTGTAGGAGATATACCATGCAAGACATGTGCCAAAAACAAGCTTGAAAGATCAAGAAAAAGTCAAAAGACAAGGTACCTGTCGACAGCAAGCAAGGACCTGTCGACAGATACAACCAGTCAGAAAGCAACCAGTTCTGCCAAGGCATTGCCTGTCGACAGCAGGAGTGCCCCTGTCGACAGATGCAACCAGTTCGAAGATCAAAAGGTCTGGAAGGCCTGCGCCTGTCCACATCAGCAGACCACCTGTCAACAGATGCACACAGTCAGAGCCTTCAGCCTTCTGGTTCTTCACAAATTGTCTACGCCTATCGACAGCAGGTGCAAGACCTGTCGACAGACAAATGGAAAACACATTACGGGAAGTTTTGCAAGTTGCCAAACTTAGTGTTTCTATGGAGTACAACTCTCCATATGTTACCACTCATATATAAGCAACCTTTTGCAACAAATCTCGTACACAAGCAGCCTCCTTCAAAGAACCCTAAAGAGCTCTCCAGAAAACCTCTGTTCTGCTGCTTTGCTTCAACCTACCGCCCAGAACCAAGAACGGAAGACTTTTGCAGTGGAAGGTGAAGTCCGGACGTCTTGGATTCAAGCATCTACATCAATATCTGATCTCAAAGTCGAAGCTTGGACTCCAGGAGGACGTTCAGAGGAAGAGTTTGCTTATTGGATTTGTTCTTTAACTCTCAAACTCTTCCCTGTTCTTTTTATTCCATACCTATGTGTGTGTGTGGTGTTTCAAGCGGTTGTTGTGCTTGATACACGTGTGTGTGTGTTAATCTAATCGTGGGTTCACATCAGATAAACACGTGTGTGAGTTGTAGTTCGTGAACTAGCTCATAAGCAGGTGATTCTGCGTGTGTGTGTGGCCCGTGGATGTAGGATACACGAGTTGTGTACTCCGAACCACGTAAAATCTACGTGTCTCGTGGTTTGCACGAATTTGCGTTAGATGTTTGGTAGGCACGACACATTTATACACGTTTGAGTACTTGCTTATCCATCTATCAATCACTCACACACATCCACACATAGTCTGATCATTGCTAACACTTTAATTGTCTGTGCTATTGCAAAAAGAGGGCGTTAAGCTTTTAAATTGTCCGTAATCTATTCAACCCCCCTTCTAGATTACCATTTAGGGAATTCCGCATCTCTTCAACCTATTCACCCCCATCTAGGTTAGCTTGCTACCGTACCAAAAGGGCCAACAAGTACCATCCTCCTCAGCCAGCTCAGCGCCAGCAGCAGCAGCAGGGTCAGTTTCAGCAGCCGTAGCAGAGCCAGTAATAGCAGCCTCAGCAAGGACATGGACGCGGTCGGGTGATGAACATCACTAGAGAGGAGGCGGAGGCCTCTAATCTAGTCGTCGGTACGGTTCCCATCCTTGGTAGAGCTGCTAGAGTTTTGGTTTACCCGAGTGTCACACACTGTTTTGTTTCTGAAGAGTTCTTTGCTACTTTGTCTGAGTTTGCTCCGGAGCGGGCCTGCGACCTTGCAGTTGAGCTACCGATGGGTGACTTTGTGCATACCCTTGGTTACTTAGAGGGTGTCACTGTCGAGGTACAGGGCCACCAGCTACCAGCCAGACTGTTTGCCTTGCAGCTCCATGACTTTGAGGCCATTCTTGGCATGGACTGGTTAGAGGCACACTCTGCACTGGTGGATTGTCAGCGGAAGACTGTGAGGTTCGAAATACCTGGAGCACCTGTGCTTTGTTTCCGAGGTACCCGGTCTGTCCGCCGACCCTTCGTCTCTTTTTGTAGAGCTTGTCGCCTTGTTCGGGATGGTTGTGTTGCTTTTCTGGCTTCTGTTTATGTCTCGAACTCTGGTGAGTTGACTGTTGCAGACGTGCCTGTTGTTTGTGAGTTTGCCGACGTGTTTCCGGAGGATCTACTTGGCTTGCTGCCTGAGCGGGAGGTAGATTTCTCCATTGAGTTGCTTCCGGGAATGATGCCTGTGTCCAAGGCACCGTACCAGATGGCGCCGACTGAGCTGCGGGAGTTGAAGTGCCAACGTGAGGAGTTGCTTGCGTTGGGCTTCATTCGTCCTAGCCGTTCGCCGTGGGGTGTGCCTGTTTTGTTTGTGAGGAAGAAGGATGGCAGTCTCAGGATGTGCATTGATTATAGGCAGCTGAATCAGGTGACCATGAAGAACAACTATCCTTTGCCCAAGATCGACGACTTGTTTGACCAGTTGCGGAGGTTCGCAGTTTTCTGGGGCTGGCAGGCCACTACAGGAAGTTTGTACAGGACTTTGCCAGAGTTACAGAGCCTTTGACCCAGTTAATCAGGCGGGAGACCCGGTTTGTGTGGACAGCAGAGTGCGAGCAGAGTTTTCACGAGCTGAAGAGCCAGTTGACTTTAGCTCCAATCCTTGTTCTTCCTTCTGGCATTGGTGGCTTTGTTGTCTACACAGACGCTTCTGGGACTGGTTTGGGTGCTGTGTTGATGTAGCACGGTCGGGTGGTTGCTTATGCTTCTTGTCAGCTGAAGAAGCATGAGCAGCACTACCCGACACACAACCTGGAGCTTGCAGCGGTCGTGTTTGCCTTGAGGTTGTGGAGGCACTACTTGTACTGTGAGGTGTTCGAGGTCTTCACAGGTCACCGCAGCTTACAGTATGTCTTCACGCAGGGAGATCTCAACCTCAGGCAGCGCAGGTGGCTCGAGTACTTGAAGGACTATGACTTTACCCTTTCCTATCACCCGAAAAAGGCTAACGTCGTAGCAGACGCTTTGAGTAGGAGAGCCCACTTGAGTTCTTTGTTGGTTAGACATTGGAGGCTTCTGGAGGACGCTACTCAGGTTTGTTTTTTCCGTCGTGCCTCTCGGAGATGTTGGGTTTTTATTCTAATGTTTTTAACAACATGTTTTTGATGATGAATAAGTTTAATTGAGGTTTGATACATGACAAAGAACTTGATACAATACTTGGTTATCTATGTATTCATTATACTTGACAATACATGTTTTATCATGTAGGTACAATGCATAAAGCCAAGCTCTCACAAAACAGTGAAAAAGATCACAAAAGCAAGGAACTAGGTCACTTGTCGACAGACCCCAATGTACCTATCGACAGATTGCACAGGTGATCAGCCAGAAGACACAAAGCTCAGAAAACATCCATCTGTCGACAGATGCCAAGTCGACTGTCGACAGATCCACAGACCAGAACTTCCAGACATCTATCTTTTGCACAATTGCAGCTATCTGTCGACAGATGCCCATCGGCTGTCGACAGATTGCACAGAACCGAAGTTCCAGATTTCTGTTTGTTGCAAACTTGATGTCACCTGTCGACAGATGGTCAAGGCCTATCGACAGATGCGGAGAATCTTCAAATACGGGAACTTTCCAAGTTACCAAAGATGGGGTTTCCAACTCTCACGTTTCTCCATATGAAAACACCTCTATATAAGCAACCTTCTGAAGCAAATATCGTACAGAAGCAGCCACAACCAAAAACCCTAGAGCAAGTCCAAGATCCAAAGAAGTTGCTACTGCTCTGCTTCAGACTGCTGTTCAGAGACTGAGAGATCCTTCGATCTAGCAGTTCCTGAAAATAGAACGTCGAGGATTCAGCCTTCTCCATCGATCTGAAGCATTCAAGTCGAAGTTTGAACTCCCTCCAAGCGTTCCCAGAAGAGTTCTACATCAGGATTCATTCTTTCACTATGAACTCTTCTTGTTTTCATACTTTCACCATCCGTGTGTGTGTTGTGGTGATTCAAGCGACCCTTGTGCTTGAAATCACGTGTGTGTGTTGTTCTGATCGTGGGTGCACATCAGAAAACACGTGTGTGTGAGTTGTAGTCACCGAACTCACTCATAAGCAGTTTACTCTGCGTGTGTGTGTGTGCCGTGGACGTAGGATACACGATTTGTGTACTCCGAACAACGTAAATCATCATGTCTCGTGGTTTGAATGTTTTCACATTAGATGTTTAATAGGCACGTTGCATCTACACACCCTAGATAGACTACTATTTGATCCACACATCACCAACACATCTAAGTCTTAGTTTGATTCTACTGTAAATTTAGAAAGACTTTGTTGTGATTTAAAAAGGTTGTATTGAACTTTTAATTGACAGTAATCTATTCAACCCCCCTTCTAGATTACCATATTGGGAATTCCGCAAACCTTTCAGGAGAGGGCAGTGTTGACTAGCATGATTACTCGTCCTAAAATTTACCAGCAGGTTATCGTGGTGCAGAGAGCAGATGTAGACTTGGCAGACGTGTTGCAGTTGCCCGGGGTGGTGCTTGACGAGGACAGCAAGGTTCGGTTTAGAGACAGACTCTACGTTCCAGAGGATGTCAGGGAGGAGGTACTTGTTGAGGCGCACCGTTCTCGATACTCTATTCATCCGGGTTCCACCAAGATGTACCACGACTTGAGGACACTCTTTTGGTGGCCTAGGATGAAGAGAGATATCGCTGAGTTTGTTTCGTGCTGCCTTATCTGTCAGCAGGTGAAGGCAGAGCACCAGCGTCCAGGTGGTGAGCTGCAGTCGCTTCCCATTCCTTTGTGGAAGTGGGAGCACATCACCATGGACTTTGTTTCTGGTTTACCTCGCACTTCACAGGGGCACGACAGCATTTGGGTCATCATTGACAGGTTGACGAAGACTGCTCGCTTTCTTCCAGTCAGAGCAGCGTGGTCAGTGGACAGACTTGCTCGGTTGTTTGTGGACAGAGTGGTACCTTTGCACGGAACCCCGGTCTCTATTGTCTCACATAGAGATCCGAGGTTCACTTCTCATTTCTGGCGCAGCTTTCAGCGGGCACTTGGCACTGAGTTGAGGCTGAGTTCGGCTTACCATCCATAGACAGACGGTCAGTCGGAGAGGACCATACAGACCGTCGAGGACATGTTGAGAGTGTGTTGCCTAGATTGGGGCGGCACGTGGGAGTCACACCTTCCCATGGTGGAGTTTTCGTATAATAATAGTTTTCACTCCTGCATTGGGATGGCGGCCTACGAGGCTCTGTATAGTCGACCGTGCAAGACACCGTTGCACTGCCACGAGGTTAGCGAGAGGTAGCTGCTGGGTCCGGAGCTAGTGCATCAGTGTGCAGACACCGTGAGGCTGATCCCACAGAGGTTGCAGATAGCACAGAGTAGGCAGAAGAGCTACGCCGACGTCCGCAGAAGGCCGCTTGAGTTCGACGTCGGCGACAGTGTGTTTCTTCAGATTTCGCCCACCAAGGGTGTGCTCAAGTTTGGGAAGAGGGGCAAGCTCAGCCCGAGGTTTGTTGGCCACTTTCCCATCCTGGAGTGGGTGGGTGAGGTTGCTTACAGGTTGGCTCTTCCGCCCGAGTTGGCAGGTGTCCACGATGTCTTCCACGTGTCGCAGCTGAGGAAGTACATGGCAGATCCTTCTCACGTACTCAACTACTCACAGCTTGAGGTCACCTCCGACTTGCCCATGCCGGAGTACCCCATCAGCGTGGTGGACCGTAGGGTGCAGCAGTTTCGCAAGAGGAAGATCCCGCTCGTCAAGGTGGTTTGGGAGCACCGCTCCGGTGGCGAGACCACTTGGGAGCGTGAGGACGAGATGCGGGAGCAGTTTCCTTACTTGTTCGAGTGACAAGTACCTAGTTTACCTTTCTTTCCCTTAGTTAGACCTCTAATTTCGAGGACGAAATTGTTTTTTTGTTGGTTAGATTGTGACATCCCTGTTACTCTTTGGGTCTACTGCTCTTGGCTTATATCGCGACATGCAGGGTCGTCGCATTCTGAAGGCGACGTAGGTAGCCGTCGTGTCCTGGTTAAGAACACACCGGCCGCCCATGTCGTGACTCGGCTCTGACAGTTGACGATAATTTTGTCGTTTTGCTATCTGGACGGAGCTTACACGTATTGGCTTGCATGCAGGTATGTGACGTGCTGGTCCGTCACGATCATGTGTCAGCCTTGCATGCACGCCACGTGTCGGGTTTGACCATCAGGGCCGCAGGCGACTTGAGATCGCGACATAGCAAGGTGCCGCGTTAGCGTTGCTAACGCGGCGACCATGGCCGTCGCGTTCTCAATGCCTGAGCTTAAGTGCTCAAGCCCGAGAGCACAACCCTCTTTTGGCCTTTGCACTATGTTTCCCTTTCTCCTCCAGTGATCTCTGTGTTGGGGAGCTCTGTGGGGAGCTTGGATGACCTTTACATTTGATAAGGGTGTAATCTTGTGAAGGTATGCTGCATGATTTAAGCTTTGCCTTGATGATCAGTTTATCACCATATAATTTAAATTAATTACATGTTTATTTCGGTGATTAACAAAACTAAAACAAAGTTTAATCTAACATATTTTCTATGAGATTTGAGTACAGGAAATGAAACAAGGAATATCATGCTAAATGGGTGAGTAGTATTTATTCTATAGCAATATAAGTTCAAAGCATGAAATTTTCTAAGTTCTCATCGACTCCTTAGTTGGTATAACAATTTCCTTTGAATCATAACGATTTGCCTCTCATAACGATTCGCTAAGAGATCACAATGATTTGCGTCTCATAATGATTCGCTAAGAGATCACAATGATTTGGTTATCACATCGATTTCTTAAGCGAGAACAACGATTTATTCTCACATTGATTTCTTAAGTGAGAACAACGATTTGGTCTCACATCGATTTCTTAAGTGAGAACAACGATTTGGTTATCGCATCGATTTCTTAAGTAAGAACAACGATTTGCTGTCACGTCGATTTCTTAAGTGAGAACAACGATTTGGTCTCACATCGATTTCTTAAGTGAGAACAACGATTTGCTTTCACATCGATTTCTTAAGTGAGAACAACGATTTGCTCTCACATCGATTTCTCAAGTAAGGACAATGATTTGCTCGTAACGACTTGGATTATAACGATTTGCTTATAGAGTCATAACGATTTGTCTATATAACGATTTTCTTATAGAGTCATAACGATTTGTATGTGCATCAGTTTGCTTATAAGTGCACAACGACTTACATGGATATCGACTCATTTGCATAACGATTTCATAAGTCATGCATGTAACGATTTCATGGAATATAATGACTTGATATTTGAACTCATTTTTTAGTACGTTGAAAAGTCAAAGTCTTCACGTACATCTTTCTGACAACCATGCATTTATTATGACTGAACGTATCACCGCAGTGCATGCAAATGATATCCTCATTACCATGCATATTCTGTAAACATCTTTTTAGAAGAACATAATGGAACTTCTATTTTTGTATAAAATCATTCTAACATTGACTGACAACAAGTGACAGCCTAGCTGTCTATTGTTTTAGCATTTAATGCGTGCAGGACTCTGACAGCGCACCTCAATACAACATTAGACAATATGGAAGATAGAGGATATCAAGAAGATCCTCTCCCTTTTGTTGCGTGCATGGAAAGCTAAAGACTGCTCTACAGTGGCATGCAGTCTAACGTAAACAAAATCTTAGAGACAACGGGCACTTCAACGTTCAAATTTCAAATAGAAGATATATATAGAAGACTGAAGCTCCAGAAGAAGATAACTTTGGCATAGGAAATACAAACGACTATTCTTTACGAGCTTTTCTGCGAGCATCTAGAAGAGGCAAGCCTCACTCTTTTGATCATTTACATCTTAGCTCTCTGCATTCATTGTGTTAGTCTTGAGAGCTTCTGTAAGCTGAGAGTGTTCCTCACTGTAGAACTTTCCCTCTTGGTCTTAGCTTCAGATCTAGCATTGTATAAGCTTGATCTAGGGGCTTGATTTCATTGCCTCATTCTTGTGTTCCCTTCGTGTTGAAGGAAGACCTGGGGGTTCTAGGGTGTATGTTTCCTTCGAGTAGAAGGAAGACCTGGTGGTATCTAGGGTGTTGTAATTTCTCTTCGGGTTGTGAAGAGAAGACTAGTTACGGCTGGGTGTGTAAGGGTCCATAAGGGGGACTGTACCCTTGGGAAGTGAAAGCCTGAGTTGTTGCTAAGGGACTGGACGTAGGACTCCTAAGGAGAGGAGATCCGAACCAGGATAAATCCTTGTGCAGTGTGATTGCCTTTGTGTCTTTTACCATTTATCTTTACTAACACTAACATCTATCGAAGTGTGTTTTTGTGTGACTATTTTGTGAACAGAATTTAGGTTCTCAATATTATTTAAGAATCTCATTCACCCCCCTCTGGGCTTGCTAGCTGGGCAACAAGTGATATCAGAGCTAGTCTCTTCGACAAAGAAGAAGATCCAACAATCTGAAGAGAAAAGATCAAATGGCAGCCCAATGTCACTCCGAAGGTCAGTCAGTTAACAGGCCACCTCTATTCGATGGAGAAGATTATACCTACTGGAAAATGAGAATGGAATATTTCTTGCAAGGACTTGATTATCAGATCTGGTCAATATTTGAAGAAGGAGATCTCCTAGTTACAAATGAAAAAGATAAGTGGACTGAAGACGACTTGAAAAAGATCTCTCTAAACTATAAAGCCAAGAGCATTCTATGATGTGCTCTTAGCAAGAAGGAATTCAACAGAATTTCCACCTACAAATCCGCCATGGAAATGTGGGAAAAGCTCAGGATCACATACGAAGACACCGACAAAGTCAAGGAAACCAGGATAGACATACTGGTGACACAATATGAAAGGTTTCAGATGCAGCCAGGAGAGTCAATAACCCAAATGTTTAGCAAATTTACAAACATCTTAAATGGGTTAGCTAGCCTTGGAAAGACTTACGAAATGGGAGACATGGTAAGAAAAATTCTGAGATCTCTACCATCTTCTTGGACTCCCAAAGTAACAGCTAAGAAGAAGCCAATGACCTGAAGAGGATGTCATTGAAGAAACTCGTTGGGTCCCTCATGGTCCATGAAATCAACATGGAGAGACTGGGAGAGTCTTCGAGCAGAAAAAAACACTCAAATGCTCTCAAAGCTGAGGAAGACTTGTCAGAGGAGTTTTTAGACAACAATGAAAGCAATGAAGACAACGAAGATGAAGAAGCGATGTTGTCAAGAAGGCTACAAAGAATACTAGCAAAGAAGAAAAAGTATCAGTCCAGTAGAAGATATTTCAAGAAAAATAAAGACTTTAAGAAGACAGAAGGAAAGGATCAAAAGAAAGCTGAGCCTACATGCTATGAGTGTAAGAAGCCCGGACATATGAGAGCAGAATGTTCGAAGCTGAAGAAAAGTGAATTCAGAAAGAAGGAAAGTTCAAGAAAACCAAGAATATTCAAGAAGAAAGCTATGGCAGCGGCTTGGGACAACAGTAGTGAATCAGACAGCGAGTCAAGCTCAAGCAATGAAGAAGAAGAAGAAGCCAACTTGGCACTCATGGCCAACACTGAAGAAAAGGTAACATTAGACTCATCTTTCTCTTCCTGTAATGATTCAGATTCAGATGATTTGGAAGAAGCTTTTAATGAACTTTATAGTAAATATAGAGAGGTATCTAAATTACTAAAAGCTAGTAAGAAAAATATTGCTTGCCGTGAAAATACCAATTCAGATTAAAAATCAGAAAACGAGCAAATGGAGAAACAAATCACTGAACTTAAAAGAAGAAATGATCTGTTATGCGAAGATCTGAAAGATAAAAATAAACAAATAATAAAATTAGAAAAACAAGAAACCTTAGACGAATTGAAAAAGGAAATTAACACACTAACAGAAGAAAATGAAAAACTATCTAGTACACTAGAAAAATTCACCAAAGGGAAAAATTCCTTAATATTAAAAGGTGCTAGATGGTCAGAAAAAAGAAAACAAGGATTAGGCTATACATCCCTAGATAATGAAGACACAATAGTATACCCTAAAACGTATCCAACCCCTAAATTTGTAGCTGAACAAGATACTTCATATAAATCAAACTTTAAGTATGTTCCGTATGAAAAGGTAACTAAATCAACATGCTGTAGCCATTGCAACAGGCTAGGTCACAGTAAAATAACTTGTCCAACCAAACATAAAAAATGGATAGTTAAAAGAAAAAATGATGACACTAACCAACCAGGACCCAAAATAACTTGGGTACCTAAAGCTTGATGTTTTCATTTCAGGGAAACCTTCGAGCATCCAAATGGTATTTGGATAATGGATGCTCAAGACATATGTCAGGTAATAGAAAGTTGTTCTCTCACCTCGAAGTTGAAGAAGGCATAGTGACATATGGAGACAAGGGAAAAGGAACAGTGATAGGATGCAGATCTGTCGGCAATAAAGAAAAAATGTTTATTGAAGATGTACTATGCGTAAAAGGTTGAAGCACAACCTAATCAGCATAAGCCAGCTATGTGACATAGGACATCAAATTAGATTCCAAGAGTCTAAGTGCAGCATCTTAAAGGACGGAGCAGTGATCTTCGAAGCTAACAGAGAAAAGAATCTGTACGTGCTTTACCTAGAAGAATTAAAGGATCAGGATATATGTTTAGCAACAAGTAAGGAGCAGTCAACTGAGCTGTGGCACAGAAGATTGGGCCACTGCAGTTTGGATGGCATGAGAAAACTGATCAAGAGAAGCCCGGTGGAAGGTCTACCAAAGGTCAGCACAAGAATGGACGGTGTCTGTAGACCATGTGCAAAAGGAAAGCACACCAAGTCATCTTTCAAGTCAAAGACTGTGGTAACAACCTCTAAACCCTTAGAACTCGTTCATATAGATTTATTTGGGCCAATGAGGACCACAAGTCTTGGAGGAAGGAATTTTAGATTCGTTATAGTAGATGATTATTCAAGATTCACATGGGTGTCCTTTCTAGAACACAAAGATGATACATTTGAAAGTTTCGTAAGTTTCAGTAAAAAGGTACAGAAAGATAAAAAGTACAGCATTGTTGGAATCCGATCAGACCATGGAGGAGAGTTTCAGAATGAAACATTTGCCAAATTCTGTGATGACAAAGGAATAGAGCACAATTTCTCAGCACCAAAGACACCACAGCAAAATGGAGTTGCTGAGAGGAAAAATAGAACCTACTGGTTATGGCAAGAACAATGTTGTCAGAATATGATCTGCCAAGGTACTTTTGGGCTGAAGCAGTTAACACAGCTTGTTACATTATCAACAGAGTGATGATCAGGCCTATCTTAAAGAAGACAACATATGAACTGTACAAGGGAAAGAAGTCGAAGATCAGTCACTTCAGGACATTCGGATGTCCATGTTTCATTCACAACAATGGCAAAAGAGATCTTGGTAAGTTAGATGCAAAATCAAATGAAGGTCTCTTCATGGGGTATGTTTCTAAACCTAAATGTTATAGAATATTTAATAAGCATACTTTGTTAATTGAACAATCAGTACATGTTATTTTTGATGAAACTAACCCTTCCTTGAGAAAGGAAGAAGATAGTGATATTGATGATACAGATGAATTGTCCAAGAAATTAAAGAACACATCCATTGAGGACAAGGAAGATCCACCTCTAGAAGACCTGCAACAAAAGGACATTTCACATAAAAATCTTCCAAACGAATGGAGATACAAGAAAGATCACCCACCTGAAAACATTATTGGTGATCTATCTTAAGGGGTAAGAACAAGAGGTAATGTAATCCCTTGCAATTATTTAGCTTTTGTCTCGCAAATAGAGCCTAGGACAGTCAATGAAGCTCTCACTGATGAATCTTGGATTTTGGCCATGCAAGATGAACCGAATCAATTCAAGAGAAACCATGTATGGTCACTTGTTCCTAGACCATCAGATCATCCAGTTATTGGCACCAAATGGGTGTTCAGAAATAAATTGGATGAAGCTGGTGTGATTATAAGAAACAAGGCTAGATTGGTAGCTCAAGGCTATTCCCAAGAGGAAGACATAGATTTTGATGAAACCTATACACTTGTAGCTAGACTTGAGGCTATTAGGATTTTGCTTGCATATGCTTCAGCATTAGATTTGAAATTATTTCAAATGGATGTAAAGTCTGCTTTTCTAAATGGTTTTATCAAGGAGGAAGTCTATGTAGAACAACCTCCAGGTTTTGATGACATTGATTTTCCGAATCATGTATTTAAATTAAACAAAGCATTATATGGTTTGAAACAAGCACCCAGAGCATGATATGTACGTTTAAGTACATTTCTATTAAACCATGGTTTCATTAGGGGTCAAGTAGATAGTACATTATTTGTTAAGTCTAAAGTCAAACATATTCTACTTGTTCAAATATATGTTGATGATGTTGATGATATAATATTTGGTTCTACTGATGAATCCTTTTGCAAGTATTTTGAAAAGCTCATGCAGGGAGAATTCGAGATGAGCATGATGAGGGAGCTCAACTACTTCCTTGGATTCCAGATCAAACAAGGAAAGGAAGGAACTCACATCTGTCAAACCAAGTGCGCTAAGGAGTTGCTAAAGAAATTTGGATTCGAAAATAGCAAACCACTGTCAATGCCTATGAGCACATCAACAAGAATGGATAGTGATATAGATGGTAAAAAAGAAGACCAAAAGATCTACAGAGACAGAAAAAGTACCAGTGGTTGTTGTCAATTCCTTGTAGGTTGTCTGATATCATGGTCCTCAAAGAAACAAAATTCAGTAGCTCTGTCAATAGCTAAAGCCGAGTACGTAGCTGCTGGAAGTTGCTGTACTCAACTCCTATGGATCAAGCAGCAACTTGAGGATTATGGGCTACATATCAAGACAATTCTATTGTTATGTGACAACACCAGTGCTATAAATCTAACCAAGAATCCAGTACAACACTCAAGGACTAAACACATTGAGGTTAGATATCATTTCATTCGTGATCATGTAGCAAATGGCAACATAAATATTTCATTTATTGATACAAGCAATCAGTTAGCAGATATCTTCACAAAGGCCTTACCTGAAAAGAGATTTACTTCTCTTAGAAGGGAATTATGCATGTGTAAATTGTGAAAGAATTATCTATTTAAAACTGAAATATTAATTTTCAGAATTTAAATTATTTTTCCTCCCAAAATTTGAGCAAAATTCAAATTATTACCTATCCTTTTAAATTTTCTTGACGGTTCATAATTTTTAAAGGAATTTATTTCCATCGAACTGGTCATTTTGTCGTTTTCTGCCATCATGTCGCCTCCAATTTTGAAAGGTCTCTTTATTTATATATCCTAAAATCTGTGTGGCAACGATTCACCTCCCACCTTCATCTTTCTCTTTCTTCTTGCCTGAGGCGATACTCTATCGACTCCGACATTGACTCTCTGAGATTTCAAAGCATCCAACTCCTTCCCGCCAGAAATTTCTTGAGGGTTCTGTTCCAATCCTCTTTCCAGTCCTCCAGAAACTCTTCCCATCCAAAACCATGGCCTCTTCTGGTGTATCCGGTAGTGTAGGGGCTATGGAGCTGAATTTCTCACCGCCGAGCAGCAGGAAAGGTTTGCGACTTTGAAGACTAAGCTGTGCGGTCACAAAGCAGTAGATGTGGCAGATTTATAGAAAAATGGAATGGGCAGCATCGTCACAGCTATGGATAGATTGGGGTGGAAGAAGATGGCTACCTTCTCATAAGTAAGTTATCCTGACCTAGTAAAGGTGTTTTATGTATGTCTGAAGACAGAAGAAGATGGGACCTTGACTTCCATAGTCAAGGGAACTCAGATTAGGGTCACACGAGAGTTACTAGCTTCAATCTTCGGTGTGACTACTTTTGGTCACAGTGGAGCTCACACTGTGGATATCTAGGCAAAAGGATTATGGATTGTTGGTCCTGAATACAAATTGAAGGATGGGAAGGTAGATATCAACTAGTTGAATGCATTTAATCGTCTTTTGCACTTTATAGTATGTCAAATTTTGGTTCCCAGAAGTGCTACTTTTTCAACATGCACCAAAGTAGACTCAAATTTAATGTTCTGGGCCATCCAGAATCAGGAAATCAATTTGGCCGAAATCATCATAGAAAGGATGAAATTTGCAAGTGTGCAAGTATGGGATAAGAAAAGTAAGCTAAATGTGTCTCTACCCTATGCCCATCTCTTAACTAAGGTATTTCAGTAGTATGGCATCAGTGTGGTAGGACATGTTTCTCAAAAGATGGGGCAGGCAATCCGCAGCAGGAACTTAAGGAAAAGCGGAGGGTGAGGCCATTATTGGCAAAGCCCAAGAAGTCCAGGAAGAGGTAGGAGAAGCAGCTGTAGCAGCAGCAATCCAAATGGTTCAAGAGGAATCACTAGTAGCAGCACCAGCAGCAGTACTAGCAGAGGAAGTTAGACAGTAGTTCCAAGTATTCCAGATCAGCAGGAACAAATTCCATCAATTCAGGAGGAACCAGAAGCAGCAGCAGCAGATGTTCAAATCAATGCAGCAGCCAACAGAATTGAGGATCTCTTGCCTGAGTAGATTGAGCCCGTTGGGCCATATTCAGAGATTGTTCCTCCCTCTTCCCGAGTAGCCTCAGTACTCAGGGATGTACTGGACTCCATCCAAAGCAATCTAGGAGAGCCAGTAATTAGTGATGATCAAGCAACAGTAGTTGTGGCATCAGGCCACACTGATGAGATCATCATGGAAGAAGCTCCTAGTCAGGGGGAGCAGGAGGGTGCTCATGAAAATGTTCAAGTAGATGATGCTCCCATTCAGGGGGAGCAAGGAGTTGAGAAGGAAGCAGCTCCTCAGGGGGAGCACACTGAGAGTGTCCCCGTGAATATTAGAAAGAATGATAAATCTGTGGAGCTCAGTGAAAGGGCAAGCAGCAAAAGGAAAAGAATTGCACATAAGAGGCCAACGAGGAAGCAGCTGAAGGTAAATTTGAAACCCATTATTAAAAGGCTGAATGAGCAAGGCAAGTCTTTCACATCTCTGAAGTCTGACATTCAGTCTTTCATTATCAGCCAGACCTCAGCAGCAAGCAAGATTGGAGCTGTGTCCACTGAGGTTCACAACTTGAGAGATGATTTTAGAATGTTCAAGAAATTATGCAGATGGATGAAAGGTGAGTTTGACAATGTCAAGAAGCTTATCTCTTCGAGGGAGCAATCCACCTCTGCCCCTCCAGCTCACTCACCTACTGAACCAGTTAGCAGTGCTAAGCCATCAAGGCAGATTCCAGAGGCATCTTCAGGGCCATCCGGGCCACAGATCATTGAAAAGGAATCAGTAGCAGTGGAAGCAGTTGATGAAGTTGTTGAAGTCCAGCCATCAGGACCAATTCAAGAGGATGTAAGGCCATCCGGGCCTGAAAATTCAGCGCAGAAGAATGAGGTTGAGTGTCCATCAGGGCCAGCTATTGTTAATCCAGTGCCTGCAGTAGAGTCTAGGCCTTCATGGCCACCAGAAGAAGAGTCAGGGCCATCCGGGCCAGTGGAGTCCGAGTCTGAGCTGCATCAGGTAGAAGAAGAAGCTGTTGGTCCAGCGCCCCCACCTCCTTCACCTATTCAGACACCAACCCCTCCTTCTCCACCTTCCTGCTCCACAGCACCACCAGCCCCTCAACCCTTCAAACAACCACTACCTAGAGCCATCTCTTCTCCTACTCCATTTCTTTCACACACCTCTTCATCTCCTGCCTCTACCACTTTTATTTCTCCCCCTCCTCCTTTCGTTGAGGTCCCTTCAGCTTCATCATCATCTGGAGCTTCCTCATCCTCTGGTCCCTCCTCTTCTGGACAAGCTGCCATATCCATTTCTACCTCTCATTCCTTTCTTCCTCCCTCTGCTCCACCCTCCTTCATTTCTATCATTCCGGAAAGTTCTCAAGTTGATGGCCCCTTTCTCCAGAAAATTAAAGATGAATTTGAGGAAGCTATCCTTAGCTCAGTCTTGAAAGAATGTCATCATGTCTATAGGACAGACTCTTCTAGCCCTACTCCTAAGAAACGAAAAATAACCTCCACATCTTTTATTTCCTCTGATCTTGCTATCCACCTCTGTGGTTTTCTCTTACAGTGGACAACGAAAAAAACCACTCTACAGAGAATTCCTTCAGAAGGTTGTTTTTGCTACCATCATCATCCTTCCTCATCTCAACCTTACTGCCCATCTCAATGTCATTTTGTCTTATACTTCCCTCCCTAAATCCGAAAAATCCAAAATCTTCTCTATGGCCGAAGCCAAAACCGAAGAGCAGTGGGCTCGGAGTCATAAAGCTCTCTACAATAAGTTTCTTCTTGCCAAATCAGCCATATTTCCTCCCAGGGATCACTCCTTAACCTTATCTGTGTGGTTCTAGATCCTTCACAAGGATACCTAGGCCCCTTTTATTCAGAAGGAAATTAAAATGATCAGGCATTTCCAGATGTTCAACAATTATCAATATATCAATCACCTCCCTGAAATCCAGCTGGGTCAGTTCAAGCAGGCCATTCAAGCACTTGGATTAGCTGCAACTCACACTGAAGCTATTCAAGTTGATTTTGCCTCCCTCCAAGTGTCTAATTCTGTGTTTCTTCCCCCTCTTCATTCTCTCGTCATGGAGTCCTCTGTAGGCTCAATTATTTTTGAGCGCTTTGCTAGAATCATGGGAAGAATCCATGTGCAGAAAGGTTCTATAGTCACATTCAACAGTTGTTTGTTCAGAGAGTATCACTTGGGTCATGTCAGTGCAGAGATTCTTGCTCCGCTTTTGTCAGAATGTGAAAGACTCTCTCCTACGGATTGGGCTAGATTCTATCCCTTGTCTGCTCAGCAGCTATCTGATCTAAATGAATCTCAAGCCAGGGAAGGTAAACCTCCATTGTCACCTGCTACATTTCTAAACATGAACTCCATTCACCTTGTTAATGATCCCTTTCAAACTTGGGTTGAAAGATACAAGGTTTATGTAGCCATGCGCCTGGACCTGAAGCAGAAGCAAATTTTCTACCTTGCCTCTATGGATCAGTTTCTTGCATGTGCTAGTTTTGGGAAGATCAGTCATTTTAAAACTTCCTTTCCACGCGATCGATATGCTGATTTCCTTGATGAGCAGTTGGTTCTTCATCACAAAAGGATGGCTCCCACCATGGGCCCCTCCTATTCTCTAGCTCCTGGGGTTTTCAGGTTGTATTTTGTGCAGCAGGAAGATAAGTGTAATGTAGCGCGTTTTTCAGATCATCGCGGATCGTGGATTAGTGGTAGTTCAGATCTGTGTTTATTGGTTTTGGTTTGGTGCTCATGACCAATATGGGGTCATTGGTCCTTGGTTGTGGTTTCCGCATGCTGTGTGGAGCTTAGTTGGTCGGTAGGTTAGGCCCGTGGTGCCGTTGGTTCACTGAATGTGAACGCGACGGGGGTGTAGCTCGTGTTCTGAATGCGACGGCAGTAGAGGTCGCGTTCTGGTTGCCGCCGATGGGGCCGATGTATGCATGTGCGCCGCGTGTCGTGCATGGAGTGGAGTTTGCTGACGTCAGGATTGGGAAGGCGACGCCTTGGTCCGTCGCGATCAGGTCGCGACGGGAAGGTACGTCGCGTTCCCAACCGCCGTGCGGTTTTTAAGAAGGTTGGTCGAACAGAGTTTTCACAAGCTCTGCTCGACCAGGGGGGGAGCTGCTGCGGCTCTGTTGGGCGATTCGGCATTCCGGTGTGGTGTTCGAAGCGCTCTCGACGCGAGGACGTCGCGAGGAGTGGGGGAAACGCCGTGCCATACATGGATTGTGCATTCTTCGTGAAGGTAGGGAGATTCCACCATGTTTGATTATGTGGATTGCATGTTAGCTTGTTTACTGCTTTTAAAACAGTAGCTACCATGTCTTGGAGGTGAAATGAGAATGACAACTGGGTTGGAACGGGATTTCGGGTGGTTTGCATGGAAGATCCAGATATGGTTCCCGGATTAGGGTTTTTGCCTAAGAAGGCGACGGACTCTACTGTCGCGACTAGATCGCGACGGGTCGACCCGTCGCGACAGGGTTTCTTATCGCGTCATATCGTGGTGTCGCGATCAGAAGGTGGTCATGGCCTCTGTCGCGATCACAGCCGAAGGTTTTGCTTTGCATGCTGTTGGTGTTTTGGTTATTCGATTATCGTTTAATTATTGTGCACGGAAATGCTAATGATGCCTTGGCACTTGTAGCACTCATTGAGCGTGGTTAGTGTGTTGTTTGTGTGTGGTTTACGTGTTTAAGGGTGGTGCTCGCGAAGTGAGCATGCTTTTACATGATGTTTATATAGTTTGAGTGTTGTGCATGAGTATGCATGGCTAGTGGTTCATATTGTGATTATTGTAGTATAGCTGGTATAGCTAGTATGAGGTGACCAGGTAGTGAAGGTTCACATATGAACCCAACCCTAGTCTATTAAGGTCTTTTAAAGAGTATTATAATGATATACATGTTAAGTAATGTGTATGGCGTAGAGGTCACAGGGTGACCAATGTCAGGCAAGGTGTGTGTATTATTGTGATGTATGTATGTATTAGTGTGAGATGGTTTGGAGGTCACATGGTGACCAATGATAGGCCAGGTATGGTTAACTTCCGTGATTTATGTGTGTGTTGTGTAGGATAGCTTGTGGGTCACGAAGTGACCAAGTCAAGCTAGTCCTTACGTTATATCGTGGATTGTAATAAAAATTATATGAGTTTATGGTGTGATTAGTGCGTTGCCGAGTTTGGTGGTCCGGCGCCTATTCTGGAATGCCTCTTCAGTTGGGAGCCCCAGGTTTTGTGTGGGCCAGGCACGTGAGTGTGCTCAGGGCTTGTCCCGGTGCAGTGGTATCGTCGAGGTCTTGTCGTCTTCCTGGACACCCTCACTCTCAGGGAGAGTTGTCGTCCGGTTGAGGGAAAGACAGCAGTGGGACAGTGACTTGTGAGAGTTTGTGTTTAGTCACTTGTAGCGCGCTCGTAGTTGGGGGTTACCGACACCAGTAGACGTACTGGGCCCTAGCTAGTCCTGTTACCAGTGCCTCACTTTAGAGAGCTCGGGCCAAAGTCTCTAAAGGTGCCAGGCATGGGCCTGCAGGGTGTGTGACCTGTAGGTTGTGGTGGTTTGGTTGGACTCCACAGTTCTTTGGATTTACTTGTGTTGTGGAGCTGCAGTTGGACCGTACGTCCGTGACTGCGAGACTGAGAGGTAGTTCTTGTGCTGTGTTGTCCGGGTTGGATACTGGCGTCATGAACCAGTAGTCTGTCCTGTGTGGTGGCGTCGTGCTTGCCGACTCGTGCTTTGCTATTGGCTATAACGTGTGTTAATTGTAGTTTTACCCGTTGAGGTGTGCCTTGGTGTTGGCACGGTTGTTATTGTGGTTAGTGAGCAGAGACCCACTAGTTGTGGTTTGCTTGTGGTGGAGTGCTCTCGTAGTGGCACAGTTGTGTTTGTGTTCTGTGGTGGTACCTCGTGGTGGTAGGTACTTGTACCTTTTGTAGGCACTAGTTTCTCGTAGTACGCTGAGTACTAGCCTTTTCAGGTGGTGAAGTGGAAGTCATGCAGTGAGACCTTCCACTTGTTGTGTTTTACTCTTCCTTGGGTAAGTTTCCGAATGTGATTGGCATCGTGATAGCCAGTCCTATTTCTTACATGTGACATACGATACATCGTGGTTTAAGGGTATAAAGGATTAGCTTCTGGTTAGCAATCCTATTACCCATATGTTTAGAGGCTTGCCAGTGAAGCTAGTAGCTTAGGCAATGCTTTGCCTGTGTGGCTTACAGCTTAGGCGACCAGCGGTTGAGGTGGTGTGCCTGTGAGGCTTGTGGCCTAAGTTTTATAGTTATTGAGTAGTTTATTGGTGCTATTGTCTCTTCGTCTTTCCGAGACTTGGAGCAACAGAGTTGATTATGTTTAGTATTGTTAATTATGCTTTGCTATGAGCATGATATGGTTTGGCTTCTGGTGTTGCCAGTGATACCCATTAGGGTTGAGGTTCTTCTGTGTTGTGAGAGGTTCTAGGTGGTTCCCTACTGAGCCAGTGACTTGTTTACGCTCACTCCCTTACAGTTCTTTCCAGGGTTTACCGTTGGTGTGGTGATAGCCCACGAATGCGTCGTTAAACACGTGACTAACAATCTCAAATAATCGGCCTACACTAAATATTTTAACAGGAGTTAAGTTGTGAGACCGAGTCGAATCCACGGGGAAAAAGATTTTAGAGTTGAAAATCTTGGGGTTTTGTGTAGGAAAAGAATGTGGTGATATTAAAATTAAGTTGCACTAAGTAAAACTAAACTAATTAAACTAAGTAAATAGAGAGAGAGATAAAGAGTGGATTAGAGACAAAGATCTGAAATTGCATTCCACTAAACAAAATGGTCAACAAAAACTATTTTATACTAAACGAAAAAAATCAACAACAACCCTAAGAAAATCTGGAAAATAGAGAGAAAAAGGAGAGAGGAAACGAGAGAGAGAGAGAGAACAAAAGATGAGAGAGAGAAGAGAGAGACGAAAGAGAGAGAGGGGATAGAGGAGAGAGAAGAGAGAGGAGCGGTGCGTGAGAGAGAAGAGAGAGAAAGCGAGAGGAGAGAGAGCGCGAGAAAGAGAGAGAGCACGCGAGAGAGAGAAAGAGAGAGAGGAGAGAGAGATGAGAGACACGAGAGGAGAGAGAGATGAGAGAGAGGGCGGCGGCTCCTCTACGTGCATGCAAAAGCATGCACGTGGAGGAGGAGGCAGGTGGAGCGCGTAGGGGGGCCCGGCGGGGCACGCGGGCGGGGCGCCGCTGGGCATGGCCTGGGCGCGTGGCGGGCGCAGCAGGGCGACGCGGTGGGCGCTGGCGGGGCGGCGGTGGCCTGGCGGCGTGCACACGGGCGCGTGCGGCAGGTGAGCGCTGGCAGGTACCTGCGCGGGCAGGCTGCTGCGGGCATGCACAGGCAGGGCAGGTGGCTTGCTGCTGCTGCTTCTGCGTGCCGAAGAGAGAGACCGGGCCAGAGAGAGATAGGAGAAGAGGAAGAAGAGAAGAGAGGGGGCTAGGAGAGATCACAGGAGAGTAAGAAGAAGAGAAAGAAGAAGAGGAGGAAGGGCTGCGCAAAAGAGAAAGAGAGAGAGAGAGAAGTGGGAAAAGAATAGCATGAGAAAGAGAGGGGGAGAGTTTATAAAATGTTAGAGAATAGAGAGGAAGGGGGAGAGATTAAAGGAAAGAGATATTTTTTTGGAAAATAGGAGAGGGGATTTTAAAAGTGAGAAAGTGTTTTTGAAAAGGAAGAGAGAGAGGGAATATTTAAAAAACATAGAATCTCTCATTATTCTCTCTTGATCCAATCAAATTTATTGGCTCATTTGACACTTTATTTCTTGGCCCATTAATCCTGCAAATACAACACATCAGAGATTTAATCAATTATCGTCCATGTAATCCAATGATAATAGAGATTTATGAATTTATCAAGTATTTGTCAATAAAATGGCATGATTATTCATAATAATTATGAGATTATCACATCCCCCAACTTACTCATTGCTAGTCCCTTAGCAATGCACACAAGTGAATAATTGAGACTAACAGGAACTCAAAACATCATTTTTCATGTCAAGAAAGTAGAGATGAGACTGATCAACACTAAGTATTTTCAGTTCTAGTAGCAAGTGTCAAAGATAAACATGTCAGTTCATGTTATTAGGCAGTTCCTCAAGATACACTGAAATTATCATTTCCTTCGTGAATGCACTTGTGATCAATAAGCATTACTAAGATAGTGCATGAGCTTTTTACCCATTACTTAGAGATGATATCAACTCTACACTCCTTAAATCCAATCCTCGAATTACAGGTAGCTTTCACTCTGCCTTTTCATTTTCATCCTTCATCATTTTTTTTTAAACTTGGATATCCTTTCACTGTTTGACGCGAACTTCTACACTTCTTGCAGTGCCGAAGCCCGGTTACTAAGCTAGAAATTTCCTTCTTCATTTTGTCATCATTTTTTTTTTCATAACTTGCAGGCAGGTAGCTTTTTCCCCACGATTAGTTTTCAATAAGAGTGTAGAATGTCAATCCTCAACATGAGTAATAGGTAAAATTCTCATCACCCTCATGAATGAAACTTATTCATCATCTAATACATATGTGAAGGTTCAATAAAATTCCAAATGTAGTTGAGGAAAATGCTAAGAACATAACCACAAAATTCATCCTTTAGCGTGCCACTAGCACAAGTATATACTTAGAGTAAAATCATTCTAGAATGAGGTATTCTTTCCATGAAAATGATACATGAAGTATAATGTTTGGGATGTTTAGCAAGATTTAAAATTTGAAAGATTTCCATCCCTCAACTTGAATGACATTGTCCTCAATGGCATAAAAGTAATGAACATAGAATAAAGCCAATGTAAATTAAGAAAGGAGAGATGCAACCTGATGATGACATGAGGGTAGTTGCACACTAGCTTCATCAAATGTAATGGGCCTTCAAAAACCTAGAACACAATAGAAAAGAAGAAATAAATTAAATCTCCTAAAAATATTGGGTTGCCTCCCAATAAGCGCTAAGTTTAATGTCTTCAGCCAGACACATGGAGCTAACAGGCTCACGTAACACCCCCAATCAATTGACGCCAAATTTTTTCTTTGTAAGGTATCACCAACCATGGTGGGTCAAGTGGTTCAAACGTACCTTGCAGATCAGTAAGTGATAAAGAAATTGAGGCACTCAAGATCATATCTTCAATTAAGAAATTTTCATTTGTACACTTAAGATCTTTGTATGTGTTGAACACATCAATGCAGACTTTATTATTTTCACCATTTCTACCCACAACTTCCATTTTTAGATCCTCATTCATGATGTTGAGGTCAGATTGAGTTGAATGCTCATAGGATTGCTTGAACTCCACAGGCTGACTTGTGTCAAAAATAGTAGCATGATCTAGAATGAAATGGATATGACTTTCAGCACAAGGATGCTTAAAAGGTTCAAGTGTAGTTGACCAATCAGCTAGTGGTAGCCTGTCCATGAATATATTGGATTTGCCAGGGTCAGGGAGAGGTAGGCGTTCCATATGTTTCTCGAAATCACAAGAGACCCAATCAATGTGGACTTCAGGCAGAATTTCTAATTCATCTCTTACCCAATAAGAATGATTGATAACTACACCCAACTCTTTCTCCACACTCACCTCTTCTTTGTTACTCACTTGAAACAATGTCACATCAAACTTGGACCCAACATCTAGATGAAACTCTTTCTTTTCTCCCCCCAACTTGAATTCAACTAATTCACTAGAGCTGTCCTCAAATATGACATCATGGATGGAGTCTTCTTGATGGTCAGTTTCAAGTTGGGCCAAGACAATGGATTGATTCTTAGTGGCACCCATCTCCTCTTGATTTGACTCATTAATATTATCTCTCATCTTTAAAATGGGCATGTCCCTAATCATATTGGACTGAGAAGTTTCAAATGGAATTTGAGAGCCACATTGTTGGTCACAATCAAGATAAGGATGTGCATGATTGTCAATGGGTTGGCATGGTGACTGACTATCTTGCCTCCTTCTGATTTCCTTTAGTTGAGTAATCAAGATGTCAGTTTTGACAAAGGATTGCTCTAATTCTTGTTGTTGTTGGGTGAATGTTTGCTCAAAGAATTTTGGTTATCATGGAATTTTTGCATAAATTGCCCAAATTGATCATCAAATAGGCCTGATTGAGGGAGATGTATGAGTGGATGTGGATAAACATGTTGTCCCTCATGATGGCTTTTGTCATGAATGTCAATGTGGCATTGGGCCCAATGTTGAAAGTTGTGGATAGGTGGACTTTGGGCTTGGGCCAGAATAGGTTGATCTCTAAGTGTTAAATGTGGCATTACTTCTCCAAGTGGTTGGAAGGGTGTGCCTTCAGGAGCATCTGTTAAGCACACCGGCAGATCAGTACTAAAGAATCCTTCATTGAACCATGAGATGATTTCAGCACCAAGAAAGGGTCCTTGAATTTCCCCTTGTGGATCTTGGTAAAGCCAACTCAATTCTGTAGGAGGGACATATTGTTCATCTTTTGGGTAAGGAGTGGAGGTGAAAGGCCCTTGAAAATATTCTGTTTCTGCTTGGGTGAAAGATGGCACATTATGGAACAAATTAGTATGGCGGGCCTGATCTTGGGTAAAATATGAGAGTTGGGCCACCCCAGAGAATGTACTTTCATAGTGGACTGACAAGAAATGTGTATTTTCAAAGTAGGCTGGGCCACATTGAATGAGAGATGAAAATTGGTTTGGGCCATGGCCTATATAATGTGCTAGGTTGGTCCACATATGATTGTGAATGAGAATGATGAGACTTTTTCTCTCTTTTTTTATTGTAATTTTAGATTTTTTTTTTTTTTAGGCAGAGACAAATAAGTTGCAAACAATTAACCTAAATGACCTAGGGATCTGGGATCTAAAAGTAAGCTTTCTCACAAGGTGACTTAAACCCAACCTAAGTCCACTAACATGTATGTCCACTGGCCAGGTAAGAGGTGGGGTAGTGGGAGGCTCCCCCTACTTCCGTAGGGACCTAATTAGATAACCACTTTCCCGCTTTGGCATTTGCCACTTAACCTCTAGCCTTAGACACCAGTTTCTAAAACTTGATAGTGGGACTAGGTGGACCAAAATCTCATTGTGAACCCTAGGTTCAATGTCTACTGCCTTTTATTGGGCTTGGAAATGCAAAAGATGTAGGAAGTTCTTGTTTGTGGGCTAAGGAAAGATGATCAAATCCCCACCTTATCTTGTTAAGAAAATTGCCCTTAAATTATTTTAGAAATGATGTGCACACCACAAAATCAAGCAAGGGGTTCTATGCAAGTATGGCAATACATGATCATGCTTTCTAAAAAGTTGAGATTCTCACCTTGCCTCCCGCAATCTTCGACAAGAAAGAAAACTTTTCAAAAAAAAAAAAAAAAGAAATTACCTAAAGATGGAAATCTAAATGATATATGTCATAAAGACGGAAGGTTTCTAATCTTGACATGACATCTTTTATTGGATTCAAGTGATTGATTTTTTGGATTTTGGATTTTTTTTCTTTTTTTTTATTAATTATCTAAACATGGTAACTAAGAAAGGAAACTAAATCAAGAGGTTTAATGGTACTTACCTCCAACGCAATCCCTCGTTCTTTTAGAAATGAAAACAAATGGAAAGTGTGAGAGAGGGAAACTCACCACACTTACCCCTTTTTTTTTTCTGATTTTTCCTGCAATTTTCGGATTTTTCTTTCAAAACAGACCCTTTTACCTACAGATTGCTTTCCTTAGCGACAGTTTTCTGCACAGATCCACTTTTACTGACAGTTGTTTGTCTTCAGCGACAGATTCTATTTTTCAGAAGATTTTTTTTCTGATTTTTTCTTTTGTTTTGACACCTGAAAAAGGAGAGAGATGTGAGAATCAATATATACAAAAAGAACCAAGATTGGTGATATTAAAATTAAGTTGCACTAAGTAAAAACTAAACTAATTAAACTTAGTAAATAGAGAGAGAGATAAAGAGTGGATTAGAGACAAAGATCTGAAATTGCATTCCACTAAACAAAATGGTCAATAAAAACTATTTTATACTAAACGAAATAAATCAACAAACAACCCGAAGAAAATCTCGAAAATACAGAGAAAAAGGAGAGAGGAAACGAGAGAGAGAGAGAGAACAAAAGATGAGAGAGAGAAGAGAGAGAGAGACGGAAAGGGAAAAAAAAAAGAGGGGATAGAGGAGAGAGAAGAGAGAGGAGCGGCGCGTGAGAGAGAAGAGAGAGAAAGCGAGAGGAGAGAGAGCGCGAGAAAGAGAGAGAGCGCGCGAGAGAGAGAGAGAGAGAGAGAGAGAGAGAGAGATGAGAGACGCGAGAGGAGAGAGAGATGAGAGAGAGGGCGGCGGCTCCTCTACGTGCATGCAAAAGCATGCATGTGGAGGAGGAGGCATGTGGAGCGCGCAGGGGGGCTCGGCGGGGCACGCGGGCGGGCGGGCGCGGGCGGGCGCCGCTTGGTGCGGCCTGGGCGCGTGGCGGGCGCAGCAGGGCGACGCGGTGGGCGCAGGTGGGGCGGTGGTGGCCTGGCGGCGTGCACGCGGGCGCGGGCGGCAGGTGGGCGCTGGCGGGTACCTGCGCGGGCAGGCTGCCGCGGGCATGCACAGGCGGGGCCGGTGGCTTGCTGCTGCTGCTTCTGCGTGCCGAAGAGAGAGACCGGGCCAGAGAGAGATAGGAGAAGAGGAAGAAGAGAAGAGAGGGGGCCAGGAGAGATCGCAGGAGAGGAAGAAGAGAGAAAGAAGAAGAGGAGGAAGGGCTGCGCAAAAGAGAAAGAGAGAGAGAGAGAAGTGGGAAAAGAATAGCATGAGAAAGAGAGGGGGAGAGTTTATAAAGTGTTAGAGAAAAGAGAGGAAGGGGGAGAGATTAAAGGAAATAGAAATTTTTTAGAAAATAGGAGATGGGATTTTAAAAGTGAGAAAGTGTTTTTGAAAAGGAAGAGAGAGAGGGAATATTTAAAAAACATAGAATCTCTCATTATTCTCTCTTGATCCAATCAAATTTATTGGCTCATTTGACACTTCATTTCTTGGCCCATTAATCCTGCAAATACAACACATCAGAGATTTAATCAATTATCGTCCATGTAATCCAATGATAATAGAGATTTATGAATTTATCAAGTATTTGTCAATAAAATGGCATGATTATTCAGAATAATTATGAGATTATCATGTGGCTTGAGGAGGTGTTCTGGCAGACTTGTACCACCAGCAGTAGTGTTAGTAGAGTTGTGTGAGCTTGTGCTCCCTCGAGGTATGCCCCAGGTAGTTGTACTCTTTTTAATTTGGACATGTAATAATGTAGTGGGATAGTTGTAAATTATATATGCAGATATGAGTACATATCCTTTCTTGTGTCTCTTACTGTTGTGGTTTGTCTTTTATATTCTTCCTGGACACGTGTTCGAGCTATCCCTTGCGAGACTCCGGTCCGTTCGCGGGAGACGGATCTGGATTTGGACCCTTGTCAGGTATAAATATCCAGGGCCGTTACAGTTGCTATCAGAGAAATTGTCCAGTTAGAATATGAAAAGATATTAAGATTACAATGTCCCAATATATGATTTAATATCCACTGCTTGTAGTAAGTCTGTAGTTTTCTGTGCTTTTTAGTACGGTTTCCATATGAGTTTTGGTAAATGAATTGTATGTATAGTTGGTTAGATCAATAGTTGTGGGTAATAGCAGATATGATTGGTGATGTAGTATGAGTGATTATTGGATTGTGGTTAAAGTATAATTGATTAAAGATTCTTTATTATAGAAATTGAAAGAATTAGTGTATTCAGTTATGAAATTCACTAGAAAAGTGTTTTAATGAGAATCAGAGCTGGTAGAGAAAGGTATAAAGTAGTGATGTGATGAAATAATAGAAGAAATTGTATCATGATGAGAAATAGGGCTTTGTGAATACAACTGTTAAATGGGTAAATTGTGGTTGAGAATTGCAGTAGAGATAGTCATTGTGTTTGAGATTTATATTAATAAAGTGTTAAGAAGTTGCTTGAATAATAGTATGATTAATGGCATGTTATGTTTGAAATGATTAAGTGAGGTAGTCTAGCTTGGGATGAGAGGTTGGTAAGCAGAGGAGCAGTAATCAAGATGATTCTTAAGTGTGATTTGTGATTAGAAATAATTGCAGTAATGAATTTAAGGGTAGTGTTGATATGAATAATAAGGATAATAGAAAGTTTGATATAGAAACTCATGTAAGTGAATATAAAGGTGATCGGTTGGTTAAAGAGAGAGTAAAAGAGTAGTGGGAAGTTAGATTTTTTCCGAGAATTTTATAAGAGAAAGATGTTTGTTAATAAAAGGCAGTGGATAAAGATTTCGCAGAAAGATTTGTATAAGGTTGTTGCAGTGTTAAAGATAAGAGTAGTGGTGCCAGCATTTGTGTATAGATTGTAGAAGCAGAGAAGGGAAGTTGGTGTTAGAGGCAGATTGAAGTTAAAACTAAATAATTAAAGTAAGTTGAAGCTATGTAAGTTAGAATGGACAAGGTTAAGTCCATTGAAAGGTAATGGGGAATGGCAAAGTGGATTATGAATGGATATTTGTAAATGAGCTCTAACAGTGAAAATGTTTGTATTTGGTGGTAAATTAGTAATATGGAATAAAGAAATTAAGTAGAATAAATCATTGTGTTTTAAAGAAGTAATTTTAGTTTATAATTATGGTGGAAAGTAAGAAAGAATGTAGCATAAATGGCACCTGGAAATTAGTTAACCAGTAAATTAGCTAAGATAAATATTTTGCAGAAATGGTGTTATGTTATTGATAGTAAAGATAAAGTTTGGTATTAATGAATAGGTAAAGAAAAAGAATATGATTGATTATTGAATATTGATAATTAAATGATTCAGGAAGTGTGCAATAAGAATTTGCGTAATGATATGCAGTAAGGTGATTTGGATGAATAAATGAATTTGTTATAAGAATATTTCTTGAATTTGAAGTAAAGTTATAATAAGTCAGTTAAGGAGTAGTGAGCAGATTAAGGTATAGTGAAAGAGAGTAGAAAAGAGAGAAGCAATATAATCAGTTTAATGGTAAAGAAATTTCGAGATTTGATGTCATATAATTAAGCAAGGCTTGAATAAAGGTAAAGGTAAATTTTCGGGTATGAGTAGCAATGAGAATAGAAGATGTGAAATGATATGAATTGGGTTTGTTAAATCAATTAGAGAATATTGTTTAAAGCAAAGAATATATATATAAAGAGAAAGGTATATCAATATTGATATATGCTAAGATTTAGAATTTAGTGTGAATAAGATATAGCAGAAGATAGAATATGAGTGGAGTCAATTAAGTGATATTGATGTATGATAAGAGAAATGTAAAGTTAGTTGGAAAGTATAATTTGAAGCGAGATAAGTTATTAATGGATTAATGGAATCCAGAATTCATGAAATATTTGGTGAAAGGTTTTAGTATGATCAGAGTAGTGCATCGGAAGCGTGGAAGATTTAATATTCATAAGTTATCTGAAATTTAAGTAATTAAAGGAGAATTTAAAGTCTTGTGCGCAATTGAGCCAATTGATGGTTAGTGGTGATAAATAAATAGTGAAATAACATCAGGAAATTTGAAAATTTAAATAATGTAAAGTGAAAGGATTTAAGCAAGAAAATGATCCAGAAAGAAAGGTTGCAAACATAACCAGGAAAAATGTGGAAATAGGTTCAGTCCAAGGAGATAAAACGCTAATAGCAAGGTAGAATCGCTTATAATTGAAAGGTAAGGAATGGTAGAATGGATCCATAAAATAAAGTAGTGGTGGAATAAATTAAAGAGAAAGAGAAGGCAGAGCAAGTATGAGAATGAGTAAATGATTTGAAAGAAGGATGCAGAGGAAGTTCTGCATATGGCTTTGTTTCTTTTTAGGTGATAGTATGGTTTATTGTCGCTCGTTTTGAATGTTGAGGACGACATTCCTTTTTAGGTGATAGTAATGTAACGTAGCGCGTTTTTCGGATCTTTGCGGATCGTGGATTAGTGGTAGTTTGGATCTGTGTTTATTGGTTTTGGTTTGGTGCTCATGACCAATATGGGGTCATTGGGCCTTGGTTGTGGTTTCCGCGTGCTGTGTGGAGCTTAGTGGGTCGGCAGGTTAGGCCCGTGGTGCCCGTTGGTTCACTGAATGTGAACGCGACGGGGGTGTAGGTTGCGTTCTGAATGCGACGGCAGTAGAGGTCGCGTTCTGGTTGCCGCCGATGGGGCCGATGTCTGCATGTGCGCCGCGTGTCGTGCATGGAGTGGAGTTTGCTGACATCAGGATTGGGAAGGCGGCGCCTTGGTCCGTCGCGATCAGGTCGCGACGAGAAGGCACATCGCATTCCCAACCGCTGTGCGGTTTTTAAGAACGTTGGCCGAACAGAGTTTTCACAAGCTCTGCTCGACCAGGGGGGGAGCTGCTGCGGCTCTGTTGGGCGATTCGGCGTTCCGGTGTGGTGTTCGACGCGCTCTCGATGCGAGGACGTCGCGAGGAGTGGGGGAAACGTCGTGCCATGCGTGGATTGTGCGTTCTTCGTGAAGGTAGGGAGATTCCACCATGTTTGATTGTGTGGATTGCATGTTAGCTTGTTTACTGCTTTTCAAACAGTAGATACCATGTCTAGGAGGTGAAATGAGAATGACAACTGGGTTGGAACAGGATTTCGGGTGGTTTGCATGGAAGATCCGGAGATGGTTCCCGGATTAGGGTTTTTTCCTGAGAAGGCGACGGACTCTGCTGTCGCGACTAGATCGCGACAGGTTGACCCGTCGCGACAGGGTTTCTTATCGCGTCATATCGTGGTGTCGCGATCAGAAGGCGGTCATGGCCTCTGTCGCGATCACAGCCGAAGGTTTTGCTTTGCATGCTGTTGGTGTTTTGGTTATTCGATTATCGTTTAATTATTGTGCATGGCAATGCTAATGATGCCTTGGCACTTGTAGCGCTCAGTGAGCATGGTTAGTGTGTCGTTTGTGTGTGGTTTACGTGTTTAAGGGTGGTGCTCGCGAAGTGAGCATGCTTTTAAGTGTTGTTTATATAGTTTGAGTGTTGTGCATGAGTATGCATGGCTAGTGGTTCATATTGTGATTATTGTAGTATAGCTGGTATAGCTAGTATGAGGTGACCGGGCAGTGAAGGATCACATATGAACCTAGCCCTAGTCTATTAAGGTCTTTTAAAGAGTATTATAATGATATACATGTTAAGTAATGTGTATTGCCGTAGAGGTCACAGGGTGACCAATGACAGACAAGGTTGTGTGTGTTGTTGTGATGTATGTATGTATTAGTGTGAGATGGTTTGGAGGTCACATGGTGACCAATGATAGGCCAGGTATGGTTAACTTCCGTGATTTATGTGTGTGTTGTGTAGGATAGCTTGTGGGTCAGGAAGTGACCAGGTCAAGCTAGTCCTTACGTTTGTATCGTGGATTTTAATAAAGATTATATGAGTTTATGATGTGATTAGTGCGTTTCCGAGTTTGGTGGTCCGACGCCTATTCCAGAATGCCTCTTCAGTTGGGAGCCCCAGGTTTTGTGTGAGCCAGGCACGTGAGTGTGCTCGGGGCTTATACCGGTGCAATGGTACCGTCGAGGTCCTGTCGTCTTCCTGGACACCCTTACTCTTAAGGAGAGTTGTCGTCCGGTTGAGGGAAAGACGGCAGTGGGACAGTGACTTGTGAGAGTTTGTGTTTAGTCACTTGTAGCGCGCTCGTAGCTGGGGGTTACGGACACCAGTAGACGTACTGGGCCCTAGCTAGTCCTGTTACTAGTGCCTCACTTTAGAGAGCTCAGGCCAGAGTCTCTAAAGGTGCCAGGCATGGGCCTACAGAGTGTGTGACCTGTAGGTTGTGGTGGTTTGGTTGGACTCCACAGTTCTTTGGCTTTACTTGTGTTGTGGAGCTGCAGTTGGACCTTACGTCCGTGACTGCGATACTGAGAGGTAGTTCTTGTGCTGTGTTGTCCGGGTTGGATACTGGCATCATGAACCAGTAGTCTGTCCCGTGTGGTGGCGTCTTGCTTTCCGACTCGTGCTTTGCTATTGGCTATAGAGTGTGTCAATTGTAGTTTTACCCATTGAGGTGTGCCTTGGTGTTGGCACGGTTGTTATTGTGGTTAGTGAGTGGAGATTCACTAGTTGTGGTTTGCTTGTGGTGGTGTCCTCTCGTAGTGGCACAGTTGTGTTTGTGTTCCGTGGTGGTACCTCATGGTGGTAGGTACTTGTACCTTTTATAGGTACTGGTTTCTCGTAGTACGCTGAGTACTAGCCTTTTCAGGTGGTGAAGTGGAAGTCATGCAGTGAGACCTTCCACTTGTTGTGTTTTACTCTTCCTTGAGTAAGTTTCCGAATGTGATTGGCATCGTGATAGCCAGTCCTGTTTCTTAAATGTGACATACGATACATCGTGGTTTAAGGGTATAAAGGATTAGCTTCTGGTTAGCAATCCTATTACCCATATGTTTAGAGGCTTGCCAGTGAAGCTAGTAGCTTAGGCAATGCTTTGCCTGTGTGGCTTACAGCTTAGGCGACCAACGGTTGAGGTGGTGTGCCTGTGAGGCTTGTGGCCTAAGTTTTACAGTTATTGAGTAGTTTATTGGTGTTGTTGTCTCTTCGTCTTTCCGAGACTTGCAGCAACTGAGTTTATTGTGTTTAGTATTGTTAATTATACTTTGCTATGAGCATGATATGATTTGGCTTCTAGTGTTCCCAGTGAGACCCGTTGGGGTTGAGGTTCTTCAGTGTTGTGTGAGGTTCTAGGTGGTTCCCTACTGAGCTAGTGACTTGTTGAGGCTCACTCCCTTACAGTTCTTTCCAGGGTTTACCATCTGTGTGGCTTGAGGTGGTGTTGTGACAGACTTGTACCACCAACAGTAGTGTTAGTAGAGTTGTGTGAGCTTGTGCTCCCTCGGGGTATGCTCAGGTAGTTGTACTCTTTTTAATTTGGACATGTAATAATGTACTGGGACAGTTGTAAATTATATATGCAGATATCAGCACATATCCTTTCTTGTGTCTCTTACTGTTGTGGCTTGTCTTTTATATTCTTCTTGGACACGTGTTCGAGCTATCCCTTGCGAGACTTCGGTCCGTTCGCGGGAGACGGATCTGGATTTGGACCCTTGTCAGGTATAAATATCCAGGGCCGTTACAGTTGCTATCAGAGCAATTGTCCAGTTAGAATATGAAAAGACATTAAGATTACAATGTCCCAATATATGATTTAATATCCACTGCTTGTAGTAAGTCTGTAGTTTTTTGTGCTTTTTAGTACGGTTTCCATATGAGTTTTGGTAAATGAATTGTATGTATAGTTGGTTAGATCAATAGTTGTGGGTAATAGCAGATATGATTGGTGATGTAGTATGAGTGATTATTAGATTGTGGTTAAAGTATAATTGATTAAAGATTCTTTATTATAGAAATTGAAAGAATTAGTGTATTCAGTTATGAAATTCACTAAAAATGTGTTTTAATGAGAATCAGAGCTGGTAGTGAAAGGTATAAAGTAGTGATGTGATGGAATAATAGAAGAAATTGTATCATGATGAGAAATAGGTCTTTGTGAATAGAACTGTTAAATGGGTAAATTGTGGTTGAGAATTGCAGCAGAGATTGTCATTGTGTTTGAGATTTATGTTAATAAAGTGTTAAGAAGTTGCTTGAATAATAGTATGATTAATGGCATGTTAGGTTTGAAATGATTAAGTGAGGTAGTCTAGCTTGAGATGAGAGGTTGGTAAGCAGAGGAGCAGTAATCAAGATGATTCTTAAGTGTGATTTGTGATTAGAAAAAATTGCAGTAATGAATTTAAGGGTAGTGTTGATATGAATAATAAGGATAATAGAAAGTTTGATATAGAAACTCATGTAAGTGAATATAAAGGTGATCGGTTGGTTAAAGAGAGAGTAAAAGAGTACTGGGAAGTTAGATTTTTTCCGAGAATTTTATAAGAGAAAGATGTTTGTTAATAAAAGGCAGTGGATAAAGATTTCGCAGAAAGATTTGTATAAGGTTGTTGCAATGTTAAAGATAAGAGTAGTGGTGCCAGCATTTGTGTATAGATTGTAGAAGCAGAGAAGGGAAGTTGTGTCAGAGTTAGATTGAAGTTAAAGCTAAATAATTAAAGTAAGTTGAAGCTATGTAAGTTAGAATGGATAAGGTTAAGTCCATTGAAAGGTAATGGGGAATAGCAAATTGGATTATGAATGGATATTTGTAAATGAGCTCTAACAGTGAAAATGTTTGTATTTAGTGGTAAATTAGTAATACAGAATAAAGAAATTAAGTAGAATAAATCATTGTGTTTTAAAGAAATAATTTTAGTTTATAATTATGGTGGAAAGTATGAAAGAATGTAGCATAAATGGCACCTGGAAATTAGTTAGCCAGTAAATTAGCTAAGAGAAATATTTTGTAGAAATGGTGTTATGTTATTGATAGTAAAGATAAAGTTTGTATTAATGAATATGTAAAGAAAAAGAGTGTGATTGATTATTGAATATTGATAATTAAATGATTCAGGAAGTGTGCAATAAGAATTTGCGTAATGATATGCAGTTAGGTGATTTGGATGAATAAATGAATTTTGTTATAAGAATATTTCTAGAATTTGAAGTAAAGTTATAATAAGTCAGTTAAGGAGTAGTGAGCAGATTAAGGTATAGTGAAAGAGGGTAGAAAAAGGGAGAAGCAATATAATCAGTTTAATGGTAAAGAAATTTCGAGATTTGATGTCATATAATTAAGCAAGGCTTGAATAAAGGTAAAGGTAAATTTCGAGATTTGCTTTCACATCGATTTCTTAAGTGAGAACAACGATTTGCTCTCACATTGATTTCTCAAGTAAGAACAATGATTTGCTCGTAACGACTTGAATTATAACGATTTTCTTATAGAGTCATAACGATTTGTCTATATAACGATTTGCTTATAGAGTCATAACGATTTGTCTATATAACGATTTGTATGTGCATCGGTTTGCTTATAAGTGCACAATGACTTACATGGATATCGACTCATTTGCATAACGATTTCATAAGTCATGCATGTAATGATTTCATGGAATATAACGACTTGATATTTGAACTCATTTCTGAGTACGTTGAAAAGTCAAAGTCTTCACGTACATCTTTCTGACAACCATGCATTTATTATGAATGAACGTATCACCGCAGTGCATGCAAACGATATCTTCCATTACCATGCATATTCTGTAAACATCTTTTTAGAAGAACGGAATGGAACTTCTATTTTTGTATAAAATCATTCTAACGTTGACTGACAACAAGAGACATCCTAGCTGTTTATTGTTTTAGCATTTAATGCGTGCAGGTCTTTGACAGCGCACCTCAATACAACGTTAGACAATATGGAAGATAGAGGATATCAAAGAAGATCCTCTCCTTTTGTTGCGTACATGGAAAGCTAAAGACTGCTCTACAGTGGCATGCAGTCTAACGTAAACAAAAGCTTAGAGACAACGGGCACTTCAACGTTCAAATTTCAAATAGAAGATATATATAGAAGACTGAAGCTCTAGAAGAAGATAACTTTGGCATAGGAAATACAAACGACTATTCTTTACAAGCTTTTCTGCGAGCATCTAGAACAGCTAAGCCTCACTCCTTTGATCATTTATCTCTTAGCTCTCTGCATTCATTGTGTTAGTCTTGAGAGCTTCTGTAAGCTGATAGTGTTCCTCACTGTAGAACTTTCCCTCTCGGTCTTAGCTTCAGATCTAGCATTGTATAAGCTTGATTAAGGGGCTTGATTTCATTGCCTCATTCTTATGTCCCCTTCGTGTTGAAGAAAGACCTGGGGGTTCCACGGTGTGTGTTCCCTTCGAGTAGAAGGAAGACCTGGTGGTATCCAGGGTGTTGTAATTCCTCTTCGGGTTGTGAAGAGAAGACCAGTTGCGGCTGGGTGTGTAAGGGTCCATAAGGGGGACTGTACCCTTGGGAAGTGAAAGCCTGAGTTGTTGCTCAGGGACTGGACATAGGACTCCTAAGGAGAGGAGATCCGAACCAGGATAAATCCTTGTGCAGTGTGATTGCCTTTGTGTATTTTACTGTTTATCTTTACTAACACTAACATCTATCGAAGTGTGTTTTGGTGTGACTGTTTTGTGAACAGATTTTAGGTTCTCAATATTATTTAAGAATCCCATTCACCCCCCCCCTCTAGGCTTGCTAGCTGGGCAACATGCATTGCTTCCTCTCCTTATCCTTCTCATCTCTCTGAGTTTCTCCTTGCTTGGTGTGTCTTCCTCTCCATCGGCATGAAGGAGGAGGTCGAGCTCGTTCGTGGAGCTTGGGAGCTCGGAGGTGGAGGGGTGCTTTCCTACGAGAAGGCCCTAATAGGGTGATTCTTCAATTGGAGGTAGGGTCCCCAAGCCATTCCCTAGTTCTACATGCTAGGTCCAAACCCTCTTTCTCCTCTAAGCCTAGATGGCATGTTTAGGTGCGTGGAAACTTTCTGGATTTTGGGTCTTGCTATATCGCGACCTCCATCTCCGTCGCGATCGTCGACGCTCTGTTCACCGCACTCGGTGACTGTGGATCTTTCAGATGCTTCACAAATGTCGCCGCCCCCTCGTCGGCGTTGAAGGTGAGCTATTTGACTTTGTTGCCTCCTCGTTGACAACGTTGACCAAAAGGAAAAACAAAGAAAATAGCAAAAGAACAGGAGAGGTTGTGATTGCCAGTGCCTTACCTGTACCCAAGGAGTGTTGTGATCACGCCGGTGACGTGCCTCGCACAGTGGACAGTGGTGGGACTTCAACTTCTCCCTCTTCGGCCGGCCAAAGAAAGAGAGCTCCACGGTCTTGTCTAAGTGTTCCTGCCACAAGAGAAAAACTCTATTAGACTCTAAGAAGTGTAGTGAACGTCCAAAACGAAGAGAAAAGGCCCAAAAGGAGAGTCCCGTATCGGTTACAGGCTTGAGAAGAGGGGTGGCCAAGTGCTATGACCACCCTTCTTCCCTCCGTTTTTGGTGGGAAACTTTCTAGGTGTGTAGGAAGGTGCCCTACGTGCCTAGGGTGTGTGTGAGTGTGTGAATGACATGCAAAACTAAAGGAAAGAGAGAAGGGAAAGAGAGGAGGAGGAGGGAGATGATCCTCATTGCTGTGGTTGATGGCGCCTTAGTGGACTCCTCCAGCACTTGATGAAGCCTTTAGGAGGTTCAAAGAGTTGAGAGGGAGAGAGGAGACAAGGATTGGAAGCTTTGAGTGAGTTTTCTCTCTCTTCTCTCTAAGTAGTATGGTATGGACGTCCAGCATCTCCCCCCGCCCCTCTCTTAGAAGGCCAAGGGGGACATAAATAGGCAGTGGGGTCGGAGCTTCAGAGCCTTGGATGCTACAGTGTGAAGAAACACACTTGCACACTTGGCAATCCATGTGTTTATGCTCCAACCAATGAGGGGAGGCCAAGTAGGATTTTTATTGGGTCAATGGGGTGCTAAGGTGGCCCATATACCCGTTGGGAATGGCTATATGCATTGCATGGCTGAGAGAATGGTGCTAGTGGGCTGGAATCTCGTGCAGTTGTGCAGACCAGGTAAAACCAGGTTGACATCAAACGATGCTGCCACCAACCCCATGCAGGCGTCAACATAGGTGGATGCCAACTAGAGTCGACGTCTAGGGGGATTGCCGCCAACATGTAGTTAGCGGTAGTCGATGCTGCCGTCTACATGGGATCTGAGGCAAGTCAACAAATGGTCAAACGGGCCTTATTGGGCCATGGAACCACGCGGGGATGGGCCAAATCTCACGTCTACAAATGCCCCTCCGAGACATCCGGTCTTGCAGGGGAGCTGAGCGGACTGAAAGGTTTGTGTCTCGGTAAACAAAGGATGCGGAGATTAATGGAAGGGCCATCTCTGAGGATAGGAATTCTAGCAAGCCGTACGAAAGATTTAGGCTAGAAACAAATGACGAACCATCTGAGAGACAAATGAGGATAAGAGGGAGAGTGATCTACCCGTGTAATTACAGCTGCAACCCCATGTTAGGGTCCCTGGCGTTGCCGTGTTGGACTTTGACTAGTTTCTGGTGTGTCTGAGTCAAATGAGTTGTAATATGACGGTTGAATCGAGGGAGTCTCATAACCGGAGTCCGTCTGGGCTCACTGACCTAATTAGGATGTCTGTCCAGATTTAGGGGGTTGTGGAGACAAGGGATTGGTTGATCTCTCAAAGGACTATCAAAAGATTCTAACTGAAATCAATGTTTGGAAAGCCTGAAGTCCAGAAATAAGCTCATGACTGGCGAAGGTTCACGTGAACTCAACAAGGCTGCTTGATTACTTGTGATATGCACATTGGGACAAGTTCCCGAAAGGGGACAACAAAGGCCCGAAATTGGCTCAAATATTCAAGAAAGAGGTGCTGACCCGGTAGGCCACTTGAACTAGGGAGCCACAAAGTGATTGAGGAATATCTCCATTTTTTTTTGAGTTAGCAAGAAAGCGGTTAGCGGTGCATGCTGGTGTGGGTTTCCTATCTAAAATGCAAGTTAGAACCAGAGGAAAATTCTAAGGCCATACGAATAACTGAGAGATCGCAAACCCGTCATTGTTTTCAGTAAAGGGGAACTCGGGGTTCACGGTCGTCAAGTTATTCGCCTCTGGTGGGGTCCTATGATAGACATACCTGTGTAACACTCAAGTCACATGAGTGTTCTGAAGTTGAAGCGCGGCTTGTGCTTAAACATCTGCAAAACAACTTGAAGCACAAGATATAGAAATAATAATACATATGAAACTTTAAAAATTCTAGGATGTAAACATCCACCTGGATTTCCACCAATTTATAGTTAACGTCCACTCTTGTCGCCCCTACAATAGTAGACGTCAACATACGCTGCCGTTAACAGTAAACTGACATCCAATTAGATGGATGTTTATTTGCCAGCGGATCAGGCCGAAAAAATAGGTATTGGGAGTCCACAAGGACTCTTCTATCTTCTTCCTCCGTCCTCTCCTTTCCCAACTACGAACCAGAGGACCCAAGAACGGACTGAAGCAGAAAACATGGCCTCTTCATCAACCGGAAAGTCCATGAGCATGAACCCGAGGATTCTGAGCGAGGTTCCGGGGCATCTAAGCACCAGACTGGCTAATGGAGAGGTAAGTAATGTATGTTTCTGCTCTTGCTTGGGCTAAAAACGCCCCAAACTCTGTCTGACAGCACTTCTGGATGCAGGAAGTGCCTGCTTTCCCGAGCCAAGGCCAAGTGCGGGCCTTCTCCTAGCTAGTGAATCTGATGAGTGCCATTACTCTGGATATGAGGAGTTTCATTGGAATGTGGAACTTGAATTTCATGGTGGTGCTGGCGAAGAATATGAAGGAGATGTGGTGGGGTTTTGATGCTCTGGGAGCACTTGTAGAGCGGTGGCACCCACACACGCACACATTTGTGTTCCAGGGGTTCGAAGCGAGCGTGCTATTAGAAGAGGTGGAATTGTTTCTGGGGTGGAGGCGCTGCTTGGAGTACGATGTGACGACTCCTCTTCTCCTGTGGGAAGAGATTCTGGCGGACATCGTGCAGGACAAGAAGGAGGTGCTAAGGATGACGAACAAGCATAGGATCTTCCTGGACCGGCTGGCCTGGTGGTTGATCCAGCATGCGAAGGAGATTGGAGGTGAGCGGGCGACCCGAGGACTGACACTCTGCCTGGTTGGCGTGTTCTTGTTCCCCACCAGTGGCGACTTCCTCCTCTATGAGCACGTGGGGATTCTATCTCTTCTATGGCGCGGGCAGTCACTTGCCCCTGCAGTGCTGGCGCACCTTTACAGTTCCCTGACCACGATGAGCCTAGGCGGATGCACATGCGGGAGCTTGTTCCTGCATCAGGTATGGATGGAAGCTCATTTGAAATTTGATTTTGCTGAGAATCAACCTACCCCCTCCAGAATCTTCCTTCGAAGTTCAGTGCACTATAACAGCGCATGGTATGAGCCAGATGATGAGATCAAATATGAGGCATCACACCTGAAGAGAAGAGATGCCTGGCGAGATCACTTAGCCTACCTTGTAATGGAGGACTTCATAGTAAGGCCACTATTCATGAGGACCATTGAATTTAGAGTTCGAACCAGGGAGGACAGAGACTTATGGTTCATCGAGGCTGATCGCATGGTGGTGTACCAGCCACATTGGTGCCATTGTCAGCTTGGAATTCCACGGGGAATTCCAACTTCATCCTACTGCACTGACATGATTATTTCCGGGAGAAATGAGAAACTGGTGAAAAAGGCAAGGAAGACCTGGGAGAGGTACACAGTGAGCAAGAAGGTGGGACTGGCAGTGCAGAAGAATCAGGAAGACATTTGGAAGTATGAGGAATTCAATGACACAATTTGCCCAATCTCCTCTGTTTTTTTTATGGCTCGTAGAGCGAAATGATGTACTTTCCTGCTTTCAATAAGTGTGACACAAGTTTAGAATGAATGAACAATGAGTTGCATTGTGTTCAATTGTTTTGAATTGTTTGAATGGAATGAATGGCCTGAATTGGCTTCAAATGGCTTCAATTATGTTGATTTGAGTGCTCTGTGAAGCATTGAAAATGACCAGTTGGCGTCCACATCGATGGCCACCGATGACATATCGACGTCCACAAGGTGGCCGTTAAGGGCCAGACAAAGAATAGACGTCCTGATAAGTGGCTGTCTACTTTAAAGTAGACGTCCACACCCCGGCTGTCGCACAAAATACGGGGTCTGACGGGGCGCCTTAGGGCCAAAGCTCAATGTCAACGGGTGGCCGTCCGCAAGAAATGAACGGCTACAAGGCTGCCGTTAACCACTTGTTAACGGCCAGGGGTTGACGCTAAATTTAAAATGCAGCTTTTTCAAACCGACGCCTCATTCCGGCGCCTCTTCACTTTCAAACCGACGGTAGCTTGCTCCTTTTCACCCCTCTTTTCTCAAACTTCCTCATCCTTTGATCCTAACACTCAAAACATATTCTTCCTTTTCTCATCAACTCCTAATCGGACTGACCGTGTTTTGGGCTTCTCGATGACGAGAGGAAAGCACCAAATGCTACGGACTCGCCCCCAACCGATGGAGGAGGAAGAGGTGACCGAGGAGGAGAGCCCGGCGGAGGAGGAGATAGAGGTGGAGGCCGGCGCCGGTGGTGACATTGTGCCAAAGGGAGAGGAGGACGCCGGGAATGATGGAGAGGGGGAAGAGACAGAGGCGAAAGCAGTGCAGAGGCATTCACGCCAGCCAAAGGTAGGTCGCCCAAACCTTGAAAACCCCTGTGGATGTGTTGTAATCAGTGGAAAAGAGAAACAGAGGGGAGTTCGTCTAGTTTAACAGAAACTCAACGTCAACATCCGTCAAGTGGTGGAGGCCTATAGATGATTTAGACGGCACACCCATGGATGCCTATTCTTTTTAAACGGCATGCCCCTTGCTGCCAATAACTTATTAACGACAATTGATATTGACACTCATTTTCTGTGTGTTTTGCAGAGCAAGGGCAGAATGAGGAGCAGAGTGACATGGGACTTGTGTTGGGCCTGGTACCGGGCGCTACCGGAAGCCCAGCAGAGGAGGATTGGCCGGATGGGTTTTGGGCATTTTTTGGCAGTGCGGCCTTTCCACGTGGATGTGTCATAGCTTGAGGCGCTGAGGGAGAGGTGGGAGGGGGATTGCATGGCATTCATCAAGCCTTGGGGACATATGATACCCACGTTGGAGGACGTGGCGTATCTGACAGGGCTATTGGTTCAGGGAGAGCCGGTGGTCGGACAGGAGAGGAAGGACTACTACGACAACATAGTAGAGTTGCGGGGCCGGAGTTTGTGGCCGGGAGGAGGAGACCGATCCGGAGCATCTTGCTCGGATCGTTGTCGGAGGCAGTAGGGCTGAGAGGGGGGAGGAGAGGACCCCTAGAGACCTTGGACGAGTTCTATGCTGGGGTGCAGAGGTCGATCCAGCTGGGAGACCAGAGCGAGGAGAGATCGGTGCGGATCTTCGTCACTTATCTCTTCGAATGGCTCCTTTTTGCGACGTAGTCATCCCAGATGAACTGCAAGTTCGTGATTCTTCTTCGAGACCTAGGGCAGGCAGGGCGGTACGCTTGGGGCGCCATGATGCTGGGGCATCTCTTCTCACTCCTCCCCAGCAGCTCGCGATGTTCTCAGAGCACCGGGGGCGTCACCCCCTTTCTCAGGTATGCAGTTTTCTTTCATTTAATGTTCGTCATTGAATTAATTTGATAAACTACCTGGCTGACATTTCTTCTTCTCTTGCAGATCTGGGGATACACTCGCTTCCCCATGGGACGCGGAGTACAGAGGGAGGGGAGCCAGGCCATGGTGCCTCTCATGGCGAGGTGGGAGGTGACGCCGGATCCGAGGGTGACGGACTGGCGCGCGGAGGATGTGAGAGCTGCACTTGACCACTACCCCCACGACCAGGTATGAATCGACTAGCACTCCTTCTTTCTTGCTTGCTCCTTTGGTGTGACTGACCAGTTTCTCTCTTTGCAGGTGGTTTGGACCCTGTACCTGGGGGAGACGGACGCGTCCCACCCGGCGGTGGCAGCGAGTCGTCCACTGTTCGACCGCCACCTCCTCCTTCTTTGCCTGGGGACGTGCGAGCCCCTCTACCTAGAGTTGGTAGTACGTACTCTTGGCTGGCACCAGCCGGCCGTAGAGGTACCTTCTCTAGGGAGAGAGGGACACTCCCGCTGACGGTTCTTTGTCGAGGACCGGGACTGGGGCGAGGAGCATGGGAGCACAGTCGCCTACTGGCGAGAGGGAGGAGAGCGGGTGCTTCGATTGATGGACCTCCAGGACAGCTCTATGTACTTGGAGAGCTACAGGACGCGCTATGCCGGGCGACTCCGGCTAGACCGGCGAGTGGTGAGTGAACTTCTAACTCTATTCCTTGTCATTTAATTGATTAAATTCTAGCCTTGAAGTGTGAATGACAGATGCTGAAGTCCCAGGCGGTGCGACTGCTTGAGGGGAGGCTGGCGGAGCAGGAGGTGGAGATAGAGAGACTTCACGTAGAGATGCAGACGCTGGTAAGCCACATCTCACCAATGATTTGAAATTTGAAATTTGATTTGATTTCTGACCAAGGTATGGTGAATGTACAAGGGAGAGCTAGAGAGGGTGCAGGCGAGCAGAGACGCGGGGGCGAGTTCATCTGCACAGTCGGCAGAGGGGACCTGGCGGTCTGGTTACAGGAGGCCCTGGACCGGGCGCAGGCAAGGGTCCAAGAGCTCGAGGCGATGACTCGGGAGCTGGAGTCAGAGGTGAGATACTGAATCACTACCTTTTCTGCACATGATTTGTTTGACCTGACATGTTTCTCATTTATGTGCAGCAATAGGGAGGAGTGGCTCCGCTCCAGGCGTAGATGGAGAGTTTGCAGTTGGAGTTGTCGAGGGTGGAGGGTCGCCTGCTTGAGGCGAGGGAGCAGGAGAAGGAGGCGAGGGAGCGAGAGAGAGATGCAGAGAGGGCTCGGGCAGAGATTTCCATGAGCTATGAGATTTTGAAGGACCAGGTGCTAAAAAAGCACCGGGAGCAGCAGCGGCAGGCCCACCAGGAGGCGCAGGGGAGGACGGGGTCGGCCTTCGCATCACTTGACGACATTGTGTCCCTAGTGTTGGAAATCGACTTGAGGCATCACATGCGCAGCGGAAGTAAAACAAAAAATCGATTTCCATCTATGTACTTGATCGGGCTATGATGTACGGTGCATGTAACATACATACAAATAAGGCATGAGACAATCTCACCTAGGGGAGATCGTATATCTCCTGAAGCGCAGAACTAGTCCTTGCTTGAAGGAGCTCTCGCAAGACTCCCTCTAGCGGTATCCACACAGTGGATGATCGGCGATGACGATGACCCCTCCTACACCGGTGGTTCCACTCCTCCTAGTCGTGCAACATCACACAGCAGCCAACAGCAGCAAGTAGCAGCAACAACAAGAGGGCTCGGCCCTCCAAGTTCTCCTCTTGCCTAGGGAGAACACAGGAGGGTGAGACGGGAAGGGGGGATGAAGTAGGTGGTTTCTCTTCTCATGCTCTAGCCCATAAACTTCAAAGAGAACCCCTTCTATTTATAGAGAGCCTAAAGGACACCTCATCAGGGACACCTCATCATGTCATGATGACAAGGGACACCTCATAGGGACACCTCACCATGTCATGATGACAAGAGGGACACCTTGCAAGGACACCTCGTCATGTAATCATGACAAGGGACACTTCGCAGGGACACCTCACCATGTCATGATGACAAGAGAGACACCTTGCAAGGACACCTCATCATGTAATCATGACAAGGGACACCTCGCAGGGACACCTCACTATGTCATGATGACAAGAGGGACACCTTGCAAGGACACCTCGTCATGTAATCATGACAAGGGACACCTCGCATGGACACCTCACCATGTCATGATGACAAGAGAGACACCTTGCAAGGACACCTCATCATGTAATCATGACAAGGGACACCTCGCAAGGACACCTCACCATGTCATGATGACAAGTGGGACACCTTGCAAGGACACCTCGTCATGTAATCATGACAAGGGACACCTCGCAGGGACACCTCACCATGTCATGATGACAAGAGGAACACCTTGCAAGGACACCTCATCATATAATCATGACAAGGGACATGTCGCAGGGACACCTCATCATGTCATGATGACAAGGGACACCTCACAGGGACACCTCACCTTGTCATGATGACAAGAGAGACACCTTGCAAGGACACCTCGTCATGTAATCATGACAAGGGACACCTCGCAGGGACACCTCATCATGTCATGATGGGTAATGATGAAGTGTCCTCCTTCTAGAAGGGGTGCGGTGGCATGATCCTGGTAAGCTCCCTTAATGGATCCTTATCAAGGCTTATTGGGTCTCACCCAATAGGTCCATAATGGGTTAAATAAGGCTTATTGGATAACGTTTATCCAATTCTCTATTCATCGCGTTATCCACCTTATGTGTGTAACCCTCTAGGCCCAATATCGAGCTGGCCGTGAGTTGTACTCGTCAGAACTCCTTCTATCTTAGTGAATTATTATCTCCATAATAATTCACTCAACTCATCGATTATGAACATACTAGGCCACTATGCCATAATCCCCAGGCGATACGAGTGATCAAATCCATTGGACCTGTTTGCCAACAGTTACCGTGTACCTGTAGTCCCTCATCCATCTATTATCCCAGAGACCATATATTAGGCATGGTGTTGTCAGGTCTATATGGAATCTGTTAAGTCAAACTCTTATCGGATTCTCCCAGAGAACTCCTTCTCACTAAATCCAATTGACCCTGGCCAGGGATTTGCCTGAGTAAGACAATATGGGATATTCCTCTCACGATACCGAGTGGATGATCCTTTATTGACACATAATTTCCTTGTAAGGTTGACTGCCATTCCCAATGACTGGCTATACTAGGCCTGGAACATCCAGACCTATAAATCAAGTATCAAAGAATGGAGTACTCAAACAAGACATCTTTGGTGTCTCATGTCTAAGGACCAGTTACACAACTGAGACTACGGAATCTCTATGTGACAATCAGGTATCATTAACCAAATAGCATTCCGAGAATGGATCATTCAGAGAACTCATTCTCCAATAAGCACCTGCACCATATCCCTAGTTGTCTCCACACAAGCAGCTATGAGACCAGCTACTTCCATCATATGGACAGGTATATGGCACACCGGTCTTTCCGGTCATCTCAATGTCCTTCTTGAGTAACCTATGACTAGGAATATTTAGGATCTGTGTTTAAAGAGGTTCGGCCTCATTATCATGATCTCATCATGATCCAATTCCCATTGCACAGACCCATAGACATCACAGTATACATATGCATGGAATATACAGTGAGAAAATACCATTATAATATTACCAAAAGATATTGTACATAATTACAAGTGCCATCACTCACGTGAATTGGATTGCAGGGCACCTATAACTAGCAATCTCCCACTTGACCTAAAACTAATCACCTACATGTCTGATTCCCATCAGACCTCGGTGTCGCTCAAAAATAATTTGAGTCAGTGGCTTTGTAAGTGGATCCGCAATGTTATCATCGGATGAAATTCTTTTTACTGCTACATCGCCACGGGCCACAATCTCTCTGATCAAGTGGAACCTCCTTAGAACGTGCTTAGACTTCTGATGAGACCTCAGTTCCTTTGCTTGAGCAATCGCCCCATTGTTGTCGCATAACAAAGAAATTGGCTCTTTATGGCCACACACCACTCCTAAATCTGTGATGAACTTCTTCATCCAGACAGCTTCTTTTGCTGCTTCTGAAGCAGCAATGTACTCCGCCTCGGTAGTCGAGTCAGCAGTAGTCTCTTGCTTGCAACTCTTCCAGCTTACTGCTGCTCCATTCAGGGTAAAAACATAGCCAGAGTTAGACTTACTATCATCGATGTCAAACTGGAAACTTGAGTCTGTGTAGCCTTCAACCTTGAGGCTACCTCCTCCATATACTAGTAAAAGATCCTTAGTCCTTCTTACGTACTTAAGGATACACTTTACTGCCTTCCAGTATTCTAAACCTAGATCTGCCTGATACCTGCTCATAACACTTAGAGCATGCACTATATCAGGTCTAGTACATAACATTGCATACATGATAGATCCTATAGCAGACGCATAGGGTATTTTATCCATGTATGCCCTTTCTTCTAGAGTCTTTGGAGACATACTCTTAAAAAGAGAAATTCCATGTCTCAGTGGTATGAGACCTCTTTTGGAATTTTCCATGCCAAATCTTTTGACTATGGTGTCTATGTACATGGACTGGGACAAGCCAAGCATCCTCTTAGATCTATCTCTATAGATCCGGATCCCCAAAATGTAGGATGCTTCCCGTAAGTCCCTCATAGAGAAGTTCTTGGATAACCAAGTCTTAACTGTGGATAGCATTCCAATATCGTTTCCAATGATGAGAATGTCATCCACATATAACACCAATGATGAGAATGTCATCCACGATATTGGATAGCATTCCAATATCTTCCTTCATGGAGAAGTTCTTAACGAAGTCATAAGGTCTGATTACCTCATCAAATCTTATGTTCCAACTTCGGGAAGCTAGCTTTAGTCCATAAATAGACTTAAGCAACTTGCACACCTTATCAGGATTTTTCTCGGAAACAAATCCATCAGGTTGTATCATATACACCTCTTCCTCGAGGTTGCCATTGAGGAATGCGGTTTTTACATCCATCTGCCAGATCTCATAATCATGGTATACTGCAATAGCCAATAAAATTCTGATAGATTTTAGCATGGCGACGGGCGAAAAGGTTTCGTCATAGTCAATACCTTGCCTTTGACGATATCCTTTTGCCACAAGCCTTGCCTTAAAGGTCTCTACCTTTCCATCTACTCCAATCTTCTTCTTGAAGATCTATTTGCACCCAATGGGTACAATACCCTCAGGTGCATCAACTAGGTTCCAAACCTGGTTGGAGTACATGGAATCCATCTCAGAATTCATGGCCTCTTGTCATTTCCTGGAGTCTATGCTCATAATAGCCTCCTCGTAGGTTTGAGGATCAATATCTTTGGAGTCTTGTCCCTTGATATGTCCCACATATCTTTCAGGAGGAATAGGAACTCTACTTGACCTACGAAAATTTGGAATTTGTGTGATAGGTACCTGAACAGACTCTTCTTGCAGAATGGTGCTTGAGCTAGGTTCCCCAACCTCACTCAATTCTATCACACTCCCACTGTTTCCACCAGAATGTGTTCCTTCTCAAGAAACACTGCTCTTGGCAACAAAGACCTTTTGGTCCTCGGGGTGATAGAAATAATACCACAAGTTTCCTTGGGGTATCCCACGAATATGCACCGTTCTGACCTTGATTCTAATTTATCAGGATTTGTCTCTAATGTGGGTAGGGCAGCCCCAAATCTTAATAACTTTAAGATCGGGTTTCTTCCCTTTCCAATCTCATATGGAGTAGACACTACCGTCTTAGTTGGAACTCTGTTCAAAAGGTAAGCTGTGGTTTGTAGGGCATATCCCCAGAATGACATGGGTAGGTTGGCAAAACTCATCATGGATCGCACCATATCCAACAGTGTGCGATTCCTCCTTTCCGATACACCATTGAGCTGAGGTGTATAAGGAGGAGTCCATTGGGATAGAATCCCATGGTCCTTTAGAAATTGGGTGAACTCTGTACTCATGTACTCTCCTCCTCGATCTGAACGAAGAATCTTAATACTCTTTCCAGTCTGATTTTCTACTTCATTCTTATATTCTTTGAATTTTTCAAAGGCCTCAGACTTGTACTTCATTAAGTACACATGTCCATACCTTGAGAAGTCATCAGTGAATGTAATGAAGTAAGGATATCCTCCTCTAGCTTGTATGGACATAGGTCCACATACATCAGTATGTATGAGTTCTAGTAACTCAGAAGCTCTCTCTCCAGTTCCACTAAATGAAGAGTTGGTCAACTTTCCTTGAAGGCAAGATTCACAGGTTGCATATGATTCATAATCAAATGGGTCTAAATATCCATCCTTTAATAACCTTTGAATTCTACCCTCATGGATATGACCTAGCCTACAATGCCATAGGTAAGCCTCATTCACCTCATCTCTCTTTCTTTTAGACGTACTAACATTCATGACGTGAAGCAACATCTAATGTAAACAAACCATTGAACAATGTTCTTTTACTAATGATCTCATCATCCAAAATCAGTGAACAACCATTGTTCTCAAAAACAAACTTATATCCATTTTTAGTCAAACATGAAATGGAAATGATGTTTTTGATGATAGAAGGAACAATGTAACATTTATCCAACACAAGTGCGGCTCCACGAGGTAGTAGTAGGTTGACTTCGCCGACAGCAACAGCAGCAACTTTTGCACCATTCCCCATTCTTAAGTCAACCTCACCCTTTGCCAGTCTCCTACACTTTGTCAGAACCTGCAACGAATTGCAAATATGAGATGAACATGCGGTATCTAATACCCATGCATTATCATAATTTTCTGACAAATGGAGATCAATCATGAATATACCTGAAGCTTCTCCATGCTTCTGCTTTGCCTTTTCTGCTAGGTATTCCTTGCAGTTCCTCTTCCAATGCCCATCCTTGCCACAGTGGAAGCACTTTACTTTATCCTTTGCCGGGTCTTTCTTGGCAACCTTTGCCTTGCCGCTTTATTGCCTTTTCTTTTGCCCTTCTTAAGGGTCTTCCGTGCCTTCCTCTTCTTGTTGATCTCATCAACGTGGAGAACTGGCTTCTCCTTCTTAATGGAACCCTCAGCTTCCCTCAACATATTAAGGAGCTCAGGCAGGGTTGCCACTATCTTGTTCATATTGAAATTCATAATGAACTGTGAAAAGGAATCTGGAAGGGATTGAAGTATTAGATCCACACACAGGTCATCCTCGAGGACAAGTCCTAGACTTGTGAGCTTCTCGATCCACTCAATCATCTTCAGGACATGGTTCTAAACCGATGCCCCTTCTGTCATCCTCATCCTGAACAGACTCTTTGATATCTTGTATCTTTGAGTCCGTCCTTGCTCCTCAAACAAGGTGCGAAGATGCAGCATGATGGATTGAGCATCCATCTTTTCATGCTGTCTTTGCAGCTCGGGAGTCATAGAGGCTAACATATAACATTGAGCAAGAACCGAGTCTTCCTTATACTTCTTATAGTGAGAAATAACTTCCTCACTAGTCCCTTCCACTGGCTCGGCCACGATCTCATCGAGGGTATACACAATTTTCTCTGCAGTAAGAACAATTCTCAGGTTTCGAAGCCAATCAGCATAGTAGGACCAGTGAGACGATTGACATCTAATATGCTACGGAGTGGGTTTGCAAGCGACATTTTTCTGAAAAATAAAGATGTAGCAGAAATAAACAACATGCAGACTTTTGGATTTGTAGAAAATTAAGACATGGATTTTTATCTCAATTTTATCCCACTATTTTCTCACAAGACACATGACACCCTCTAGGATATGAATTGGAAGTTTCCGACAAACTTCTAGTGGGGATCGGGATCCAATTTGGCATCTTGGCAAGACCTCGGGGGACTCGACCAATCATACCAAGCCCAAATGGTAGGCAACTCTTGTCAATCACAACTCTTATGATTCCCGTCATAATTTGGCCTCCAAATTACCATGGCCCAGAGGGACTCCGCCAACCATGATGTTTGGTTAAGTCAACACCATCATTACTAGATGAGTTTGATTCAGTGATATGTTCCCGAGGGACTCGGCTAAACATACCCTGTCCTCAAGTCACCGGTAACATCTCCATGTCGTAGGCCAGATATCAAATTCCAATATAGGTGAGCCCGGAGTGACTCCGCCAACCCACTCTATATCAAGAAAGACGTATACCCTATAATGATGGAAGGCCACGTGAGTCAATCTTATTGCTACACGCTTGCCGACTTAATATATTAAAAGCAGAGGGGTTTTTATTTTATTTGAGTGGTCTCATAGCTAAATAATACACGTCCCACACATATATTTAGCATATACTTACATCGCATGCTAATATGTACCTAGTAGGTGCGGAAATGAATATAAATCATATATATAAATAACCACACCAGATGATCATGGACCAAATTCTAGTGTGATCAAGCCTGAGCCAAAAGACTTGATCACTAAGCCCTATGTGTGTTCCCAACACATCCCATGCACGGTGTTCGTCCTCCTCTTCGTCATTAGCTCTGTCGGTGATTCCACAATTCCGCCGTGCCTCCGAGAGTGATTTCAAATAATTACAACAATTACAAATGACTATAGACACGCTGGCCCATAAATGTACATTTAATAAATTAAGAAACCTTGATCATATCAAGGGGAATTACACCATTGGGAGAGGTAGAAATACACAACGATTTTAATGAGAAAGAGAAGGGGGCTCGCAGACCCCAATGAATCACCATCCACACATAGGTCCATGATCATCCGCCCACAATACACACATCACATGGATATATATAAGCTACTAGAAATTAATTAAACACTTTAACTAATAAAATTATTAGATTAACTCTTAATTTAATACATGGATTAACTCGTAATCGATCTGAATTGATCAAAATATCAAAAACCCGAACATCATAGCCTAACCTTGGCTCTGATACCACTATTGGAAATCGACTTGAGGCATCACATGCGCAGCGGAAGTAAAACAAAAAATCGATTTCCATCTATGTACTTGATCGGGCTATGATGTACGGTGCATGTAAACATACATACAAATAAGGCGTGAGACAATCTCACCTAGGGGAGATCGTATATCCCTTCAAGCGCAGAACTAGTCCTTGTTTGAAGGAGCTCTCGCGAGACTCCCTCTAGCGGTATCCACACAGTGGATGATCGGCGATGACGATGACCCCTCCTACACCGGTGGTGCCACTCCTCCTAGTCATGCAACATCACACAGCGGCCAACAGCAGCATGTAGCAGCAACAACAAGAGGGCTCGGCCCTCCAAGTTCTACTCTTGCCTAGGGAGAACACAGGAGGGTGAGACGGGAAGGGGGGATGAAGTAGGTGGTTTCTCTTCTCAAGCTCTAGCCCATAAACTTCAAAGAGAACCCCTTCTATTTATAGAGAGCCTAAAGGACACCTCATCAGGGACACCTCATCATGTCATGATGACAAGGGACACCTCACAGAGACACCTCACCATGTCATGATGACAAGAGGGACACCTTGCAAGGACACCTCGTCATGTAATCATGACAAGGGACACCTCGCAGGGACACCTCACCATGTCATGATGACAAGAGAGACACCGTGTAAGGACACCTCATCATGTAATCATGACAAGGGACACCTCACCATGTCATGATGACAAGAGGGACACCTTGCAAGGACACCTCGTCATGTAATCATGACAAGGGACACCTCGCAGGGACACCTCACCATGTCATGATGACAAGAGGGACACCTTTCAAGGACACCTCATCTTGTAATCATGACAAGAGACACCTCGCAGGGACACCTCATCATGTCATGATGACAAGGGATACGTCACAAGGACACCTCACCATGTCATGATGACAAGAGGGACACCTTGCAAGGACACCTCGTCATGTAATCATGACAAGGGACACCTCGTAGGGACACCTCATTATGTCATGATGGGTAATGATGAAGTGTCCTCCTTCTAGAAGGGGTGAGGTGGCATGATCCTGGTAAGCTCCCTTAATGGATCCTTATCAAGGCTTATTGGGTCTTACCCAATAGGTCTATAATGGGTTAAATAAGGTTTATTGGATAACGTTTATCCAATCCTCTATTCATCGCATTATCCACCTTATGTGTGTGACCCTCTAGGCCCAATATCGAGCTGGCCGTGAGTTGTACTCGTCCGAACTCCTTCTGTCTTAGTGAATTATTATCTCCATAATAATTCACTCAACTTATCGATTATGAACATACTAGGTCACTATGCCATAATCCCCAGACGATACGAGTGATCAAATCCATTGGACCTGTCTGCCCACAGTTACCGTGTACTTGTAGTCCCTCATCCATCTATTATCCCAGAGACCATATATTAGGCATGGTGTTGTCAGGTCTATATGGAATCTGTTACAGTCAAACTCTTATCGAATTCTCCCGGAGAACTCCTTCTCACTAAATCCAATTGACCCTGGCCAGGGATTTGCTTGAGTAAGACAATATGGGATATTCCTCTCATGATACCGAGAGTGGATGATCCATTATTGACACATAATTGCCTTCGTAAGGTTGGCTACCATTCCCAATGACTGGCTATACTAGACCTGGAACATCCAGACCTATAAATCAAGTATCAAAGAATGGAGTACTCAAACAAGACATCTTTAGTGTCTCAAGTCTAAGGACCAGTTACACAATTGAGATTACGGAATCTCTATCTAACAATCAGGTATCATTAACCATATAGCATTCCAAGAACGGATCATTCAGTGAACTCATTCTCCAATAAGCACCTGTACCATATCCCTAGTGTCTCCACACAAGCAGATATGAGACCAGCTGCTTCCATCATATGGACAGGTATATGGCACACTGGTCTTTCCGGTCATCTCAATGTCCTTCTTGAGTAACCTATGACTAGGAATATTTAGGATCTGTGTTTAAAGAGGATCGGCCTCATTATCATGATCCAATTCCCATTGCACAGACCCATGGACATCACAGTATACATACGCATGGAATATACAGTGAGAAAATACCATTATAATATTACCAAAAGATATTGTACATAATTACAAGTGCCATCACTCACGTGAATTGGATTGCAAGGCACCTATAACTAGCACCTAGGGGACCCGTCAGTGGTGTGAGGAGGGCTACGACCCGAGGCGTCGGCGGCCACGAGACCTCCTCTCCCAGACCGGCGTCGGGAGAGAGAGGAGGAGGAGGTGAGCAGCTCACGTAGGCAGAGGCCTAGTGAGGGAGAGAGGAGAGAGGAGTGAGTTGTACCACCAGGGGTATGCCCCTGTCATGATATGTACAAAACTTTATCCTTTATAGTGGGCTTTTGTGGATTTTGTGCTTGTTGTGCTTTGAATGACACTTAAAGGGAAAAAAGTTAGCGTAGATCTGTCTTTAGCCTCTTTCCTAAAAGATGTACCTTTCTTGAGATTTGGTCAAGGGGTTAATTTCTAATTAAAGATAAGAACACAAATAAAATAATGAAGGGAAATATGTACATGCATTTTTTTTTTTAGTAAGAAAATAAGGAAAACGTTAGTATATATACATGATACCACTAATTTTTATTTTTTTAATACATGGTAAAACTATATACATCGTGAGACTCTTTCTATCTTTTGGTCTTTTTTTTCATTTTCATTTTTTTTTTGGATTTTTGTACTCTAAAACACATATTCATCACAAATCAAGGTATAAGGTCCTCATAATCTACTTAACCACATAAGCCATGAGTAAGGAGGATCGTGCATGGAATCCTTGATATTGGAGACTGCCCCTAGCCTTCTTGATATTTTCCACTATGGAGGGTCTTATAAGGTCAAGTTGCCCTTAGAGGGAGAAATTAGAAGAAATAAATAGAAGGTCATGTGAGGATTTGGTTCAAACCACTTTTGTTTCCAAACCAATATTTTACACTAAAAAACTTGGTCAACAATTATTTGCAGGGGTATTTTTCATTTCATTTTATTTCTGGGGTGGAGGTATGTACTATTTTCTACCTCCTTGATTTGGTCAGCCTTTTCCTGGGTACGTATTTTTTGCTACCATTTTTTGACCTTCTTGGCTTTTCTTTGCCCCTTTTAGGCTTTATTTATCATTTTGCCTTTTTGCATTTTATTGATTGTCCCTATTTATGGTGACCTTGTCTCTTAGGTGAGAGTGGGTGGTCCCCTACTCATGGTTTGCGCCTTTTCCAAACTTGACAGAGTAAGAAGAGAATAGGGTTATATTGACCAAATAAGACCATCTGAGCGTACTTATGATTTTCCAGCTAAAGAACATTACTCCAACATCGTGTGGTGTGTGCGGGGACCCTACCTTGCTAATGACCAAGTGAAAAGTAGAGTCTCAGACCCATGACATCGACAAGTGATGAATAACAGACTTGACCGACTGACTGACTACAGGTAGAACTTCTTGAGGTAGACTGCATTCCAAGGATGCGACAACTCAACTCCCTCGGAGTCCACTAACTTATAAGCGTTTCCCGAGTACGCTTCTTTGACAACGAATAGACCTTCCTAATTTTCTTGCAATTTACTCCTAAGACCTAGTGCTTTAATGATTTTTTGTTTTAGGACCAATTCACCCACTTCAAAATTTCTCTCAAGCACTCTTTTGGCATAAAAATGTGCAATTCTTTGGCGATGGTCAGCCGCTATCATTCACCTTTCATCTAAGAGTTCAAGTTGTGCCAACAAGGCCTCCCGACGTTGATCGGGGTCAAGCTCGGAATCCAATTGAACTCGAAGTGAAGGGACGAAGACCTCATATGGGAGTATCGCATCTGATCCGTATGTCAAAGCATAGGAAGTTTGCCTCGTAGGAGTTCAGACCGAGGTGTGATAAGCCCAAAGAGCCTCAACTAAGCCGTCTGGCCAGTCAGCATTGTTATGAGATTTGCAAGTTTTCTTTATGATTTTGATGAGAGTTTTATTAGTAGCTTCCGCTTGTCCATTACCTTGTGGATAATATGAGGATGAATGATGCAAATTAATGCCATATTTACCACACATGTCGCGAAGCTCCTGTGAAGTGAATTGCGGTCCATTGTCGGTGATGATGTCCCGAGGCACGCCGAATCTTGCAAGGATGTTGCGCTTGATGAACTTGACGACTGTTGAAGCTTTGACTTCTATAAATGCTTCCTCTTCAGCCCACTTTGTGAAGTATTCGGTGGCGGTCAGAATGAAGGACTTCTTACGGATTTCTCCGGTTCTATCCGTGAGTGGACCGGCCACATCGAACGCCCACATGGCGAAAGGCCATGTAGCAACGAGAGGGTGAAGAGAAGAGGAAGGAGCATGGATTTTGTCACCGTGCAATTGGCATTTAGCACAATGATAGACAAAGTGACTACAATCTTCTTCCATGACGGACCAATAATAGTGTCTTAGAAACTTTTGGGCAATTGCTCTACCATTGACATGGCCACCACATTCACTAGAGTGAGCAGCTTCAACAATGCTTTGGGATTCGATCTCATCAAGGCAACGCATATAGACCCCACTGAGAGATTTCTTGTAAAGAATGCCACCAATGAACTTGTAATGCTCCGAGACACGGCAAATGGCTCGTCTGTCAGAAGAGGTGGCATAATCAGGAAAGGATCCATCTTTGAGAAAGTTTTCGATGTCAAAGTACCAAGGATGGCCATCTTCGAGATCGATTTCAGGCTCTTTTGAGAGGGCATGGACTCGAAGGGAGGGAGACTTGAGTTGAGTGAACCAAGGATCAACATGAGAAGGGACTTTTAACCTTTGAATAGAGATGGTTTCAGAAGACCTCCCTAACGGAATAGGGATGGAAGAAGCTAGGGAGGTGAGTGAATCTGCCAGAATGTTTTGAGCCCTAGGAGTGTGGACTAGGGTGAGCTTCCTAAACTGTCGGACTACCTTTCCTACCAACTCTTGGTATGCTTTCAACTTGGGATCCCGGGTCTAATACTTGCTGAGAGACTTCCGGAGTATCAACTACGAATCTCCAATAATCCTTAACCTCTTGACTCCGAGCAGTAATGCCATTTTCAACCCAACTAGGAGTGCCTCATACTCGGCCACATTATTTGTGGAGGGGAAGGTTAATTGATAGGCGTGCGGAATGACTACCCCTTCCGGTGAGAGGAGGACTGCCCCTATTCCATACCCTTTGGAATTGAGAGCTCCGTCAAAGTAAAGTATCCATGAAGGTTCACCATCGATAATGGCTCCTAACTCTTCATCCGGAAAGCTTTCATCGACAGGAGAGTATGAAGGTAAGGGGTGGTGGGCCAAGTGCTCGGCAATAGCGTGCCCCTTGATTGACTTTTGGTTAACGTAGGTGACATCAAATTGATTAAGGAAACTTTGCCACCTCATCAACCACTCAGTCAAGATGGGCTTCTCAAGCAAGTATCGAATTGGGTCCATGCGCTCCAGAAGTTTTACCTCATGAGCCAGAAAATAATGCTTTAACTTCTAGGCAACCCAGACGACGGCCGCACACGTTCTTTCCATGGCAGTGTACTTTTTCTCAGCCTCATTGAACAACTTGGATAAGTAGTACACCACTCTCTCCTTCTTCTCGTCGTCATATTGGGCCAGAACTGCTCCAGTTGAATCTTCAGTGGTTGACACATGGAGCAATAAAGGCCGACCCGGGACCGGAAGAGCGAGAACAGGGGGATTGAACAAGTAACTCTTCAATTCTTCAAAGGCCTTTTGACATTTATTGTTCCAATCAAACTTAGCCTCTCCTCTAAGCATCTCATAGAAGGGCTTGCAACGGATTGAATGCTGAGAGATAAATCTCCTAATAAACTGAAGTCTGCCAATTAGCCCTCTAACTTCTCTGATATTCCTAGGAGGAGGCATGTTGATTATTGCTTTGGCCTTGTTGGGGTCAATTTCAATTCCCCGCTTGCTAACTATGAACCCAAGCAACTTCCCAGAAGATACTCCAAAGATTTTTGGGGTTCATTTTGAGCTTATGTTCTCTAGCCCGTTGGAGAACTGCTCGGAGGACCTCAGTATGGCCATGTCGAGTCTTTGATTTAACCAAGACATCGTCCACATAGACTTCCATGTGCACATGCATCATGTCGTGAAAAATTGCCATCATTGCTCTTTGATAGGTTGCTCCCGCATTCTTCAATCCGAAGGGCATCACAACATAACAATAGGTCCCCCAAGGCATTGTGAAAGAAGTTTTCTCCTGGTCTTCCTTGGCCAGATGGATCTGGTTATACCCAGAGAAACCATCCATGAATGACAACATCTCAAAGTCGGTAGTATTGTCCACTAAGACATCTATGTGTGAAAGAGGGAAATCGTCCTTTAGGCAAGCACGATTAAGGTCACAGAAATCTATATAGATCCTAACCTTACCATCCTTCTTCATCACAAGGACGATATTAGCTACCCATTGTGGATAAAGCACAACCCTAATGAATTTAGCCTTATGCAATTTGTCAACCTCCTCTTTGATCTTGAGTGCAAGCTTGGGATGCAGCCTCCTTAGCTTTTGTTTGACGGCTTTTGCGTCGGCTTTTAAGACCAACCGGTGCTCGACCAAAGAGGTGTCAAGCCATGGCATGTCTTCATAGGACCAGGCAAAACCATCAGAAAATTCTTTGAGGATAGCTACAATGGCTTCTTCTTCTTCGACACTCAAGTTGGCACTAATCAAAACTACCTTCGGAGATTCTTCGGTGCCAAGATTGACCTCTTTGGTTGGCCCGTCTGCAGCCATGGTTAGCTCGTCGAACATTTTTGTGCCATCCACATAGGAGCTCACTGGGTCCTCTTCTTCCGACCCAAGATCTCCTGGCTCATCTTTTTCATCGAAATCTAGCAGATAGACTCCTAAACCATCATCTACAGAGTCTCCTTCTTCAAAATCAGCCTCTACAAGGGCAAGCTCTTCAAGAAACTCCGGGACTTTACTCAACTTAGCACACCTCTCAGCCAAGGCCATGACATAACAGGCAGGAACTTGCCTACCCTTCTCTTTACGAACACATGGCTGAGAGGAACTAGACTATTCTACATCTAGACCTGACTCTAGACTTGATTCTAAGCCTGAATCTAAACTAGAATCTAAACTACTATGCACAGGACTACTATGTACAAAAATATGTACAGGGGAAGTGCCCCTAGGCGTGCAAGAGTGAGAGTCTAGGCTGGAAAGTGTCGGCCCCTGGCCGAATGGAAGAGACTCCAAAGAGGAAGGGTGCTCGACAGAGACCTCGCATTCCCACCTTTCAAAATTGGCATTTTTTTTGGGAGTCAAGGCTAAGACCATGAGTTGCTGACCCAAGGCTGCCCCGACTGGCCAGGTGAGGAATGGAGAAAGGACGGATGGAGAAAGAAGGGGGAAGGGAGTGGTTGAAGAAGGAGAATCGGGTGCCGGACATGCCTTAGTAGCGGGAGATTGTGAAAGAGATGGAGGGGATGAAAGTGATGAGGAGGGAGATGGAGAGTCAGAACCAAAGAGCGAAAGAAGGCCGAAGTCCTCGCAGACTTTCTCAAATTCAGCAGCTTCCTCTTCTTCTTCGCTCTTGGGGTCGGACAACTCCTCTATCACAGGCTCGCGAGTTCTGGTTGGAGGGGTCCCTGAATGAAGTGCTCCTTCAGGGTGCAAGTGAGAGGGGTATAGGGGATGAATGGATCTGGGTGAACTGGGTCCGGATGAAATCCTAGACCAGCCCTATCTAACAACCTTCTTGACTGAACACTACGGATAGGACCCTGCTCGTTTCTACCCAACCCTCGGCCATGAATATAGTCAACCTTAGCCATCACTTCCCAACCTTTCCCTTGGGGACATGGGACATGCTCGAATTCTTCATCCACCATGGGAGGTTGGTTCAAATCATGGGGAGAGGGGAAATCAAAGATGGACATGACATGCTTCTTCCCCTTGTCCGGAATGAAAAGGTGCGGCATCTTCTCCGAAGTGATAAAATTGTAAGTTTCCAAGGTAGGAATGCTCTTCATTTTGATAACCCGCCCATTAAATGGAAATTTGAAACATTGGTGGGCGGTGGAAGGGACCCCTAAAGTTTGTTCTAGCCAGGGACGACCAAGAATAGCCTTATAGGCCAGATCGACATCGAGGACTAGAAACTTGGAAGACATGGTGACGGGTCCAACCTCCAATTGAAGAGCAATTTTACCTTTGGCAACTCTCTTGGAGTTGTCATAGGCAGTAATGGTGGAGCAGATTTTCTCCAGATTATCCTCCCCCAAGCCCAATTGCTTGAGGGTCTTCATCGGACACACGTTAATGGATGCCCCAGTGTCAATGAGGGTGGAGTCTACCGAAACCCCGTTAAGGGTAATAGTAAGACAGAGAGGAAGTGAACGACACTCGGGGGCAGCAAGATCTTTATCCGAGAAAGAGATTGAGGGTCCTTGGGTAAGGGAGAGGATAACATTGGTGACCCCACTGGGAGGAAGGTCATCATGGACCATGATTTTCTGGAGGAATTAGAGGTGGGTGGACTGATGAGACGGCGATCTCCGAATCAATTCCAAAATAGACACCCTCGCGGGGGTCTTATCCAAGTGTTGCAGAATGTCATATTCGGTGTCGGCAGGGGGTGGAGGTCCACTATCCTCCTCATCTTGGGATGGTCGCGGGGGTGGAGGGACAATCCGATGCCGAAGTGTGACATGAATGTCCTCCTGAGACCTAGGAAGAATAAGTTGAGGGGTCTGGTGCCATGGGTGGACGGCTCATAGGCAGTGGGAATGAAGGGATAGGCATCCTAAGGAGGAGGTCGGATGAGCACTAACGGTCGCTCCTCTAGAATAGCATCTCCTGAGACTCTACGGAGGGACACGGGTACCACTCCTCAAAACCTTCTACTTCCCATTGTTGCTTTCTCCTCCAAGGTATGGACATTTTCCTAGGACTTAGAGGAGGAGAGATTATTGCTTTGGTGGTTGGGGAGATGGTTTTGGACAATACCAAGGTCCCTTTTGGTGTACCTAGACTTGGCTATGGCCACCTTGACGTCCACCCAATTTATCCTACCCTGATCGTTCATGTCATACACCAAGTCATGGAAGGTGAAACAGTTGTGGAGCTCATGACCGTGGGTCCTATGATAAGGACAATACTTTGAGGTATCTTTCCTCGGATTGACATTTTCTCTTTGTAGGGGGAGCCAGATAGCGTCACAAGACATGAGGGCGAAGAATACATCCTCGAGGGTCTCAGGGAGAGGAGGGTAATGAGACCTTTTGGGACCCGGACGAGTATAGCAGGAAGGAGGAGGAACGGCGGAATAAGGCTTGGAGGGGTGTGATGGGAATTGGTGAGGATTGGAAGGAGGGTTGGAGGACTTGTTAGGGGGGCTCAGCGGTTGACTGCAAGCACTAATGGACTCGTTGACGGTCACCCCTTCGGTGGTAGGTGCCGCAGGAGCCTTACGTCCCTTGGGCTTCCCTTCGAAGAATGGCAGAAGAGAGGAGTCCTTGATCTGATTTTGGACCACCCTTGCTCGGTTGTAAAGATGTGAGAATGAGGGGAACTCGCTAAGCATCAGGATAGAGCAGAGCAAAGGGGTGGTATTGGTGACTAACATGGTTATGGCTTGGGACTCCGGGATGGGTACGTCGGCTCTTGAAGCCATGGATCTCCATCGGTTAACAAAGGTGACAAAGTCTTCGTCTGGCCCCATATTTTCCGCCACCAAGTCTGGAAGTGTAGGGACTTGAGTGGCCATGTAAGAGAAATGAGAGATGAAGCGTTCAGAAACTATGCCAAAGTTAATAAGATTCGACGTGGGTAAGGCGGTGAACCATCTCAAAGCCTCCCCTTCTAACGATTGTTGGAAGAGGTTGACTAAGAGGACCCGATCATACAGCCACCGATGGGAATCCATAGTGAAGCCAGCGAGATGGAATTGGGGGTCAGTGGTCCCGTCATACTTGCGATATTTCGGGGCCTTGAAACCCGGAGGGATGTAGGCGTTGGGAAGCTTGCAGTAGTTCTAGAGGGAGTGAGTCTTGGAGAGGGACAAAGACTCCGCTAAGAGCTTCCTAATGAGGCCCTCCATCTCGGACCGAGAGATGGATTCGGATTGAGCGAAAGGAGTGGGCTTAACATAAGGTGGAGAGACGGACGGAGGGGTTGGAGCGGGAGTAGGTAGAGGAGTAGGAGGAGAAATAGGAGTGGAGATGGGGATAGGGGAGATAGGAACCCGGGAAGGAGTAACAGGCCTAGGAGTGGGCCTAGATGAGGAAGCATAGAAGGGAGAAGGGGATGGAGAGGAAGGAGAGGCCGCTTCCCGGACGGTATGCTTAGAAAGCATTGAAATGATGTCCTTGGGTGAATAGCAGGAGAGTAGCTTGGAGAATTCGGGGTCTTCTTGAACATCTTGTGCATATGTGGGGTTGACCCTTAGACTCACAGTCCCCTCATTGTCAGCTTGAGAGGAGGAGGATTGAACCGACTCTTCAGGTTGCATGTCAGTGTTGACCATTCCGACAAATTCATCATTGATGTTATCATCATATTCGAAAGCCAGATTGTTAGACATGTTGTAGGAGTTCAACCAAGAGTCCATTAAAACACACAACCTACTGATTTTAGAATGGTTAAGTTGATTAACTACACTGTTATTAGGAGAAATATGTATTTCTACCAAACAACATTATCAAACAACGTCCCAAAATTTTAGAAGTTGAAGTTGTGTGTTACTTAAGCTTTTAAGGGTGGTTCTCTCAATCCTCACTCAAAGCCGAGTGAATAGGCAAACTAACTGAAGGGTAAAGGTTCTCCTACCCCTTACTGTGAGGGAATCCACGGAATTTAGGGACTTACGGAGTTCCCCTTGGAACCAACCCGATTTACCCGAGAGGGAATCCCCGAGTAAAAGGTTGTAAACCAAGGAGGGGCTATCCTAGAACATGTGGGGAGGCTAGAACAGAGAAGAAGAAGGACCCCCTCGTGACACAGAACTGTCAGGGATCAAACAGGAAGCAAACAGAAAGAAAAACAGATCAAAACAGTCAAAAAACAGGTTTCTGTGGAGTAAACAACAAGAATATGGACACTCAGTTCATCAGAAAGCAGTTGACGGCATGATCGATGGATGCTGACATGGAGTAAACGACTAACTAGATGGACGTTAAACAGAACTAAACGGCAGGAAAAGTGGACGCTTACCTGGGTAAACAGCGGAATCCCTTTCCGTTTACCTAGATGCAGACTGAAACCGTGGGAGCACTGTGTGTCCCACTGTGATCGCCAAAGAAGAGATATCGACGATCCGTTCACCGCACCCCGATGACTGTGGATCTTCCAGATGCTTCACGAACATTGCCGCCCCATCGTCGGCATTGAAGGCAAGCTATTTGACTTTGTTGTCTCCTCGTTGACCACGTTGACCAAAAGGAAAAACAAAGAAAATAGCAAAAGAACAGGAGAGGTTGTGATCGCCAGGGCCTTACTTGTACCCAAGGAGTGTTGTGATCACACCGGTGACGTGCCTCGCGCAACGGACAGTGGTGGGACTTCAACTTCTCCCTCTTCGACCGTCCAAAGAAAGAGAGCTCCACAATCTTGTCCAAGTGTTCCTGCCACAAAAGAAAAACTCTATTAGACTCTAAGAAGTGTAGTGAACGTCCAAAACGAAGAGAAAAGGCCCAAAAGGAGAGTCCCGTACCGGTTACGGGCTTGAGAAGAGGGGTGGCCAAGTGCTATGACCACCCTTCTTCCCTCCGTTTTTGGTTGGGAAACCCCTTTCTAGGTGTGTAGGAAGGTGCCCTACGTGCCTAGGGTGTGTGTGAGTGTGTGAATGACATGCAAAACTAAAGGAAAGAGAGAAGGGAAAGAGAGAAGTAGGAGGGAGATGATCCTCGTTGCTGTGGTTGATGGCACCTTAGTGTACTACTCTAGCACTTGATGAAGCCTTTAGGAGGTTCAAAGAGTTGAGAGGGAGAGAGGAGACAAGGATTGGAAGCTTTGAGTGAGTTTTCTCTCTCTTCTCTCTAAGTAGTATGGCATGGACGTCCAGCATCTCTCCCCCCCCCCCCCCCCCCTCACTTAGAAGGCCAAGGGGGACATAAATAGGCAGTGGGGTCGAAGCTTCAGAGCCTTGGATGCTCAAGTGTGAAGAAACACACTTGCACACTTGGAAATCCATGTGTTTATCCTCCAACCAATGAGGGGAGGCCAGGTAGGATTTTTACTGGGTCAATGGGGTGCCAAGGTGGCCCATATACCCGTTGGGAATGGGTATATGCGTTGCATGGCCGAGAGAATGGCGCTAGTGGGCTGGAATGTCGGGCAGTTGCGCAGACCAGGTAAAACTAGGTTGACGACAAACGATGCCATCGCCAACCCCATGCAGGCGTCAACATCGGTGGATGCCAACTAGAGTCGACATCCAGGGGGATTGCCGCCAACATGCAGTTAGCGGCAGTCGATGCTGCTGTCTACATGGGATCTGATGCAAGTCAACAAACGGTCAAACGGGCCTTATTGGGCCATGGAACCACGCGGGGATGGGCCAAATCTCGCGTCTATAGCGATCAGATCGCGACGGGGTATGTGTCGTGTTCAGAAGGCTCGGCTAGATGAGAGTCGCCTTCTGGTTTCCTGGTCGCAACAAGTAGGATCGTCACGTTCTGGTCGCGACGTATCGCTACATCGCCTCTCCGACAGAGAGGGACTGGCGACAGGTTTGGCTTTCTGCTTCCGTTGCGACTCGGTTTCTTTTGCCACCTGTGCTATTCCTAATGCAGTGCTACTCTAGTCTCTTCGCCCGGTGCTAGGCACTTGTGGGCTTGTCCACGAGATAGGTTGTTACCGTTACCTGGGACCCCCATCCCCGGGCGCCTGTTAGAGGCAGTTCTCCAGGCGGCGGGTGTGCTCGTGTCACTGACTCGGAGCGGTAGGGGAAAACGGTGGGGACAACAGCGTAGTGTCGTTTGCAGAGCTCTCTTAGCTGGTCTGGCTCTTCGAGGTAGTTGTGGAGCTCGTTCGGTGCGGATGAGTTAGCCCTTTCTCACTGCCTCACTCTATGTGGTTCCGGAACCATTAGAGAGGTCAAGCGTGGGACCGTAGTCCGGCCAGACTATGGCAGTCGTGTTGTTTTTAGTCCACGTGTCTCACTCCAACGGGAGGGGAGATCGAGGCTTGTAGTCGAGGGTAAGGCGCATGGCGCAACTGACTACGTGACTAGTGCAGTGTACTGTAGCTAGTGTGCTTGTCCGGCAGTGTTTACTGTCTGTGTTCACAGCTGGGTTTTGTGGTGCCTTGGTTTACACGAGTTTTACTGGTCCCGACTGTTAGCGTAGACCGACGACCGTGTAGTTACTTTCACACTTCTGCACTTTACTCTGTCTAGTAGAATAGAATTTATTGCTTTATTTAATTATTTGCACTTAGTTCTATTCTGTTGTTAGAACCAGTGGGAGATTGGTAGTCCCTACTGGGCTTCTTTGTGAAGCTCATGCCCTTCCTTTTAGGTGAGGCTTCACAGCTGCTCCCTATGCGGCAGACTGAGGAGACGGGCCCGCAGTAGTCGGCCTCTCTAGTGGTAGTGTTCCCCCAGCTCTTGTACTTCCCCCTCGGGGTATGCCCCTAAGGGACGTGTTCCTTCTTTTTACTTTTGTACTTGTACTTTACTTACTTCGGGATGTGTACTAGACTGTTTACTTTGAGATGGACTCTTTCTTCCACTTGTGGTGCACTTTAGTACGTTGTTGTTATTTATTTCTATTGCATATCTTGTTAGACCAATCTGTTTGCCCTTCCGGGTCTCCGGACCCGTGGGCGGCGGTCTCGATGTTCGGATCCTCGGTGGGAGCTAGGGACTCGGGCGTCGGGGTCGTTACACTTGTGCTTTTGCTTTAAGACTGAGCAAAAACACACTTAATTCAAAAAGGCTAATAGATCAGAGATGTAACTCAAATCCTTTCTGAAAAAGGTCAAGGTGGACTTCAAAATAAATGCAATTACAATTGCCACCCGGACACAAGACTTCTGTAAAACTGAGAGAGCTTTGAGAATTTTACTAAAAGGGAAGCTCTCCAACTTGTGGCTTGGAAGAAGGCTTGTGAGATTTCTATCATGAGAAAAATTCTAAGTGTGGAGCTCACTGGAGTTGCAATCACTTTCTAATTGTTGTTCTTTTCTTTCAAACTTCAGCTTCTTTTATATTCTTCCGAATATAGCCGTTTAAAAGATGGCCGTTGGAAATCTGCCCGTTTGAAGAGAGATCTAGATCCTTTGGATTTTTCTAAGCTTGTTATCCATGGGTCCTTTTATCTTGCCTCTTTCCAAGGTCTTCAGACTAGGGTTACAGCTTCACAGCTAGAGGGTCAGCTTCTCATTAAGTGGACTGTGAAAGCTTACATGCTGAAAACGTGCTTCAATAAATGTCTGTAGTAAAGACAGAACAAAAAGGAAGAGAGTCTCCATGCCTTTGAGGTAGGTGAGTCAGAGAGGAATAAGACAAGCATGGAAACCTCGTATAGGCATGCTTTCAGACCACAAAACAAGAGATAGACAGTTGTGCTAAAAAGTAAGGTATGGGTTTGATAGTGGTAGGTGAACCTTTGTCAGATACCCATGCGCCTGAAACACAATAAATGCATTATATCTTCTGTATTCAAGAAAATCCAGACCATTGACATGAAGCAAAATAAGCTCAGTTTGAACAGAAATTACAGAAATAATCTGAATATATTTAGATGAATATTTTAAGTATAATATGTCTTATCATGTCAGAAAAATAAAATAATGACAATCTGATGGATTATTAAAATATTTAATCATTGAAGATTTCACTCGAAATTATATCAGACATGATAAGGAGATAAGATTATATGAGTTGTTAACTTGGAGACTTCATCAAAGCATAAGTGCAGAACTATCAGTGAAGTCGGATACAAAAGAGTTTGCAATTCGACTCTATGAGTCGGAGTTAGAGATAGATTCGACTTCAGAAGAAATTAAGAGAATTTTACTTTAGAAGAAGTTACAATTCAACTTCAAAAGAAAGTGCAATTCGACTTCATAAGAAAGCCTTCATGAGTCGGAGTTAGAGATAGATTCGACATCAGAAGAAATTAAGAGATTTCGACTTTAGAAGAAGTTACAATTCGACTTCAAAAGAAAGTGCAATTCGACTTCATAAGAAAGTCTTCATGAGTCGGAGTTAGAGATAGATTCGACTTTAGAAGAAATCAAGAGAATTCGACTTTAGCAGAAGTTACAATTCGACTTCAAAATAAAGTCTTCATGAGTCGGAGTTAGAAATAGATTCGACTTCAGAAGAAATTACAATTCGACTTCAAAAGAAAGTGCAATTCGACTTCATAAGAAAGTCTTCATGAGTCGGAGTTAGAGATAGATTCGATTTTATAAGAAATCAAGAGAATTCAACTTTAGCAGTCGGATACTGAGGAGTTAGATTTATGAAGCATTCGATTGTATGAGTCGAAGTTGACAGTCGGATTATATATAGTTGTGTGGAGTTAGAAATTTTTGATATGTTTTGACTTTGATTCTGAAGGAGTCGAAGATGACAGTCGGAGTATCAAGTCGGATTCAGTATGACATAGGGACTTAGAAAATATTCTGAGATGGAGTTTGTTTGACTACTATATGTATTATTATTATTATTATTTGTGATATGAAATTGATACATTTAATTTGTAGAAAGTCTGTTTAAGATTTTGTCATAATAAAAACATGATATTATGCTAATTTAAAAATGTTAGATTTTCTAAGGGGTAGTTGCTCAACAGCTTGTGTTTACATCTAGGTGGATGCCTAATTTCATGGGCTTCTAAAAAGTAACATTCAGTAGCTCTATCCACTACAGAGGCTGAATATGTTGCGGCTGGTTATTGTGGCACTCAAGTTCTTTGGGTGAAACATCAGCTCCTAGACTATAATCACAAATTGGGTTGTATTCCTAATTTGTGTGATAAACTAGTGCTATTAATTTGTCTAAAAACCCAATTCAGCATTCACGAACAAAGCATATTGAAATAAGACACCATTTTCTAAGGGATGCGGTCGTTAAGAAATCTTTTGAACTTCACTTCATTGAAACTAAAAAACAAATTGTAGATATTTTCACTAAGCCCCTTTCAGAAAATAGATTCTCATATTTAAGAAGAGAGCTTGGTTTATGCAAATTTCCACATTCTTGATATCTTCAATCTCTTTTTGCAAATAAAAGACTTCCTGTTCTTGCAAATAAATTCCTCACTCTCACATTGCATTGACATTCTTGGTATATCAAATGGTAATTTGAAGAAAGACAAGTCAGACTTGTCTGGACACTTTCACTATGCATGAGTATATGTCTCCGCCAAATATCAAGAGCCTTATATGTAATTGTTGAGGGGGAGTCCTTGTCTTTCAATAAAACATTCTTGTTCATTCTATTTTCACTTCATTCCATTCCTATTTCTTCAATAATCTTCTTGTTCACCTTGTGAGGGGGAGATACATGAAAGGGGGAGTCATTGTCACATTTAGTGACCTTACTTGTCTATCTTGAACCCCAAACTCATCAGAATTTTTGAGTCCTTATGCTATTTTCTTATGAGAGAATTAAGACATTGAAACTAAACTCATTGTGCATTTAGTTTAATTTCAAAGATTTATTATCATTTCAAGGTTAAGCAATCTTAATACTGAATGTCTTTAAAATGACTTGCAAAACACTTGTAGGCACATGAGTGGTTTTACTATTTAATATGTGCATGTTTAAGCTTCATTTTTACCACATGTTAAGAATAATTTTTCTAAATTCGTAGTCATGACTTTTCTAGTCAAAGCAAACATATTCCTGTAAAACATCAAAAGAAAATGATCAACAATCTGGAAAGATATAAACAAAGGAATGCAAATTCATGAACCACTGAGTAACCGGGTCATCTCACCTAAAAAGTGATTTGTTTTGAGTCAAAAAGTGGAAATCAAAATTTTCAACTCTGTATAAGATAATGAAAGTTAAACCACTGAGTAATTAGGAGGTCTTACATCTGATCAATGTGATCTCTTGCACTGAAAAGTGAGATTTAACTAATTTATTCTTGTATTCTTTTTCAATTAAAAATGAAATAAAATCAAATTGACAGGATGACAAAGCTTAAGACCTTAATAAAGTTCATGTATACTGAGTTTAGACCTATTATTCTATATTGTGTTAAAATTAAAGCTCCTAACATCCTTGTTAAATACTTCTGCTCACTCATATAGGCCACTTCACTTCACATTTGTATCATTATTTTAACTACATTCAGATCATTATATCTTCCTATACCTTGTGTTGAGTGTGTCTTTATGATTAAACTTTATTGCACAATACCAAACACACAATATCTTCTCTCATATGTCAATATCACTTTGCCTCACTTATTTTGATCATTCCTGAACCTTCATTTCTACAACTGCATTTCTTGATCTCCTATCATTCTTTGTTCTCTTTCATGAATATCATTTTTATGTTGTCAAAAAAGGGAAGAAATTGCAAAGACTTAAGAGGGAGAAATTGCAGACATGGAAGAAATTTGTATTTATTTTGTCATCATCAAAAAGGGGGAGAATGTTGTGTTGAGTGTGTATTTGAAATCTTTTAATGATGATTTTAATCATGACTAATTGGCATCACTTATAATTTGATTTTGATGATGACATTTTGTACATATTAAAATGAAGACTTTTTTTTTTGGCGAATACCTAGAAGAGGTAGAGGGAGAGTGCTCAGCCCTTCAGAGAAGGAATGAGGTTACCACTCCACCACCACACAAATATTAAAATGATGACTAAATGACATGTTAATACTTCATATGTTGATGATAATGACTTATGTTAATGGTTTACACTTCATATTTTCAGGTTTACATAACTTTGTCACAGTGGTGTCGACACAGTCTGCATGTGTGTCGACACAGTCTGCCAGTGGTGTCGACACAGTCTGCCTGTGTGTCGACACTCCCTGTCCCTCCCAGAAGCCTGCTCTGAAGCAGTAGCCAGTGGTGTCGACACAGTCTGCCTGTGTGTCGACACTCATTGTCCCTCCCAGAAGCCAGTTCTGAAGCCAGTGGTGTCGACACAGTCTGCCTATGTGTCGACACACTTCGATTGAAGCTCAAAAACGAGAATTTTTCTGGACACGTGGCTGCTTAGGAATCAAGGGATTTGACCTAGATTTTTATGCCCATGCACCCCAAGGCACATCATGGACACATGGGGCTATAAATACCCATGACCTCGTACCCCAAAGGCAAGCAAGCCCATACCATTTCCAGAAGAGGATTTTGGCGACAAAAGGGGCTCTTCCAGATCTTGCTCCATCTTTAGAAGCTGCAGACCATCCTTTCAAGAGGAAGGACATGGGAATCAAGGACAATCTCTGAAGAGAAGTTTGATGTACTGAGAAAAGGAGCAGATCCAACTAAAGAGCAGCAGCAGAAGAAGAATTTCTAGCAATTCAGATGCCATTGGAGCAGAGCATCGCAAACTGAAGGGGATCTTCATCGAATTCTTTCAAGTCTCTTCAATTCGAGCCTCTGCAAGACCTCTTCACCAAAGAACATCCAATTTACATTTATTTTACTCATTTCTTGGAGTGTTCTTCTCACTTTCGTCTGTGAGATCTATGCATGAAGTTCTGTACAGATTTCTATGTGCGATTGAGTCTGTGAATCAGATCATTGCTAGAGGATCTGATTTCTTTTGTGTTTGATCTAGCCTTTTGTGGTTTGAGTCGTCGTGCTCAATTTGGAGTCGTTGTGCTTCTGTTGTGGTTTGAGCCATTGTGCTCAGTTTTTGGAGTCGTTGTGCTCTAGATTGTGTATTTGAGCCGTCCAGCTCATGAGGGTTTGGAGTCGTCGTGCTCCGGTGTGAGTTGTACTCATTTGAGTAGTGAAGCCTCACTGTGTGAGGGGTGGATGTAGGAATCACTAGTGTGATTTCCGAACCACCTAAAAATCCTTTGTGCAATGGTTTGATCTGCTTGTCTGCGCTAGATGCTTGCATAGGATTTCACTCTCTCTACTTGTACAATTCCTTTACACACTCTATTCACACAATTTACACATTCATACTTTAGATCAGTGAATTATTTGTCTGAATTGATCTCTGATTTGAAGTAATTTTGAATTGCTTAAGCTTCCACAATAATTGGCGTTAGATCTATTCAACCCCCCCTTCTAGATCTAATCCATCCACTTATTCGATCCTAGAATTTGGTACTTTTAGTGTTGTTGTTGTGACTTACTCTTATTACATATCTTGTTAGACTGGTCTATTAGCCCTTTTGGGTCTTCGGGCCCATAGGCGGCGGTGCCGATGGTCTGATTCTCGATGGGAGGCAAGGGCCCGGGCGTCGAGGCCATTACAATTGTGCCCCTCGACCCTTTTTCCATTGTGTTGGCGTGTGGGCTCTCTTCCTCCACCCCCCCCCCCCCTTTTCTGTGGTTTTGTAGCTTAGGGGACTGTGGGATGGCCCCCATCCTAGGTTTGGGCTTCTGTCTGAGGTCGCGATAGGTTATTTGTCCCGACATCAGAAGAAGGCGACGAGGAACCTATCGCGTTCTGGTGGTGACAAGTTGGTCGTCGTATTTCCCTTTGCCCTTATGTTTCCCCTTTTTCAGTCTTGGTGGGGGTGGCCCGTGACCAAGTTGGTTAGAGGGAGGTCTCCCCAACTTGGCATGGGGCTCGTCTTCTAGTTAGCGGTCTATCTCCGTGGTTTCCTTCGGTGTGGGCCTTGGGGTGGTTCTACCCCAATGGTCCCGCATTTAGATGAGGAAGATGATGGGTCCATACGTCGTGCTCTGAATCTGAAGGCCGTACCCTCCTTGTCGCGTTCTGGTCACGACAGGGTTCTTGTCTCGTTCATGTTGCCCATTCGGTTTCCTTTTTTCTGGGCTTCGCAAGGGTGGTTTGTGCCTAAGTTGGTTAGTGGAATATTTCTTCCCCAACTTAGGCACATGACTAGTGTTCTGTGGTTGCCATTGTGTCGGGTTGTGGGTGTGGGTCTCGGGATGGTTCTTTCCCAAGGGCTCTATCATCAGATGAAGAATGCGACAGGTTGATACGTTGCATTCTAAATCTGAAGGCGACACCCTGACTGTCACCTTCTGGTCGCGACAACGTCTGTGCCGCATTCTTCTGCTGATCGTGACAAGCCTTTGGTCGCCTTATCGCTGTTGTGCTATTGGGCAGCCTTTTCTATAATTTCGTGTTCCAGGATGTGGTGTGTGCACCTGTGTTAGTCGACGGCCCTCCTGGGGGTTTCTGGGAGGGGTGTCGTGCGTGCCTATGCCTTCTAGGCTTGTCTTGGTTATGGGCCAGCTATGTCGTTGCTTGTTGTGGTTGCCCCGCCTATTCCCAGTTCACCCGGTGCTTGGCACTCGAGGGCTTGTTCCATTTAGAGGTTGTTACCATTACCTAGGACCCCTAGTCCCCACGTCGGTTGAGGAAGTTCTCCAGGCAGCGGGCTAGCTTGAGTTACAGATTCTTGTAGTAGAGGGGGAAACGGTAGGGGATAGTGGCGTAGAATAATTTGCAGAGCTCTCTTAACTGAGTCTGGGACGCCGAGGTGGTTTGGTTGTTCTTTCGGTGTAGATCAGCTAGTCCTTCTCATTGCCTCTCTGGGCGTTGGTTCCGGAGCCACGCCATGGTGTCAAGCGTGAGGCCGTAGCTCGGCCGGGCTGCGGTTGTTTGTGTGTGGTGTTCTCGATGGTGGCTCGCTGACCTCACTCTTCCGGGGAGGTTGTAGGCAGGAGCCGGTGGCTGGCGAGTAGAAGGAGTGGCCGGTGTGTCCTCCTCTTGACTTCCAGTGGCGGTGGCTTGGTTGTTGTTGTTGTGATGATGATTTCCTCCCATGTTTCCAAGTGCATCTCGTTGCCCTAGCCTATAGGATGGTTGTAGTCTGGCTATGTCTAGTTTTTGTGGGCATCGTTGGTTTGGCCTTGTTGGTCATACTTCTGGTGGCTTCCGCATTGCGTGTGCACTTGAGGTGCCTTGTGTAGGCACCCTACCATCGTTTTGTAGTTCCGTTTCTTGGTGCCAGTTCGTGTTGGCACCGGCTTGTGTGGTTCCCGACCTCACGGTGTGTCCGGGGTTCGGGATGGTTCTGCTTGTCGGCCCTCAACCCTGTGGAGGTTTGAGGTGACTGTGCTTGTGGTGAGGCATCCTTCTCACGTGGTCGCTCTGTGTCACTCATAGTGACACCTGTTTGTGCCTTCCTAACCTCGTGAATATTTGGGATGATGGTGCTTGTGTTGTGAGACTCTAGTCTCACGTGGTTGCTTCGGTGTTCTGTGAGCTCTTTGTCTTGGCGTGTGTGTGCCGAGGGTTGCCTCCTCATCGTGTCCGACTCCGCTGTTTCTGTAGGAGTCATGTGTGGCCCGACCTGGTTGGAGGTCGTGGCATTACTCTGTTTCCGTTGTTTTACAGTTTAGTAGTTTTCTTTAGTTACTGCTTTCTAGTGTAGTTTGCTTCCGTATTCTTTGGAGTTCCTACTGCTCTGGCTAGTAAGGGACTGGTTATCCCTACTGGGCCTTCTTTGCGAGGCTCACCCCCTACTTTCTTCAGGTAGGGACTCACTGTCACAGGAGTTCGTTGCAAGACAGTTGTGGTGGCAGTTTGTTACGCCGTGTGTTGCCTGCAGTGTGCGTGCGTGAGCATGTGAGCTCTTGTAGTGTGTGAGTTGAGAGTTGCCTTTTTGCAAGTCCTCGGGGAATGCCTCTTAAGGATTGCACTTTTCTTTCTGTACTTGTACTTTTATTTGGGACATGTTGTACATAATTTCCTTATTAATGTATGGACTTTCTTGTTATAGTTATTTGAATTCATTACTTATCTCACTGGACTAAATTCTAACCCTTCTAGGTCTTCCGATCCGTGGGTGGCGACGTGACCTTCGGGGTCCTTGGCAGGGGTCTGGGAGGTTGGGTCGTTACAGTGGTGTCTGAGCTCAGGGGTCCTATGAGATTTGTAATGAGTTAATAACTATGGCTGTCCAAAAGAAAGGTACTAGTACGCTACTGGCATGTCCGTGGTTGTTAGTTTTAGTTGTGAACTCTTCATTATGCATTACGGGTGCGTGGGTTTCCAGCTACGCACTTTTGTGAGCAACGGGTGTGTTGTTGTTGTTGCTGGGTGTGCGTACGACGAGCATTTTCGTTTGGTTCGCTCATGTTGCGGTTGGGTTCATCGTCGGCTGGCGCACCTGTGTGGGGGTGTCATGTAGGCTGAGACAACCTACGTGTGGTGTGGCCTTTACCAGTGTAGGGTTGTTTCCTATGGAACCGGTCGAAGGTGTCCTTGCCTTGTTGGTTGTCCCCTTGTTGTTGAGGTGTGTGTTGTGTTGGTTGTATAAGTGGCCTCTCGTGTCTGTGCACCGTTGTGCACTGTGCTCTACTCAGTCGGCGTCATTACTTGGTCTAAGCAGATGTTTGTATGCTATGTTTACTGTGAAACCCCCAAATTTTTGTTCATTTTATATTGCGCATGTGGTATTTACTTGTTATTATGCATAGTGTGTATTAACATTGTGCATATTATAATTATTTAGTTACTTATAAGCATAGATATGTATAAATATATATGTGTTATTTCCGTGCATGTAATGTATTTATTTAAATATGCATGTAGTATCTAATTATTGATGATCATATTGTATTTATTTATTTCATGCATATTGTGTGTAACTATGTTGTGTACATATATATATATATATATATGTTTATCTTGTGCATATGATATCTATCTATTTTATGTACATATTAAACTATTTATAGTATATATTGTACTTAAATAATACTATGCATGGTGTATGTATCTATATAGTGTATGCATGTGTAATTATTACTGTGTTCTGTCTGAAATGCCAGCTAACATCAACATACATTGACGTTGATTTCATGTTGATGGAAGCATGCATGTCGTTGACTGCATGGCCAGGTGAGCTTGACATCCAGATCAATGGACGCTAACTCCCTGTTCGAGGTAGCAAATGTTGACGTCTATTTCCCAATTTTGTTGCGATTTCAGATCTGGAAACGCCTGCGTTTCCTCCGGTTCCTGTTTAGGAAACCTAGCTCTAATGGTAGGAGACCTACCCTAATGCGTACCCCAACCCACCTAGTCTATAAAACCTTGAGTTTTGGCCAAGCTAGGTCTCTTTTTGGCTGGGAGAAACCCTAGAGTTTTCTGTGAGAAAACCCGATCTTTGGAGAGTTGGATTCGGTGACTGGAGGAGTCTTTTGGTGTTTTGCATCGACTGGAGGATACACCAAGAATCAAGGAATCATCCCCGACTCCAAGAATCGAAGCACATCGGCAGGAAGGACCGGATCTGAAGTGGTTTTGAGCGCCCTCTTGGCTTGGCCGAGGAGGGCTTCTTCGGGTTAATTAGACCATTATAGAATTTTTATAAGGCAATTGATCTAGGGATCGCATCCCTACCCATATCCTCTAGGTCTTAGGCATTTTTTTGGATTTTTATTCGAGTCCTAGAACCCGCATTTCTCATGTATTTCCATATTCAGTCTGCCCTTCTGTAGATAGTAGGTTGGCAGCCACTTATGTGCTGCCATGTTCTTGAGTTAGTGGCAACATCGTGTGCCGTTAACCCCTGTTGGCAGCAACACTTGTGCCGTTAAGTTCTTCAAAGTCTTACAGAATGACTATTTGATCTCTTTGATGTGTTTATTGGACTTCTGGGTATGCGTGTATGCTGTAAAAATTTCATGTGGTCCGGAACAGTCATTAGGTCATATCATGAGGATAGGTCGAATTTTTATATTTAGTTCTATTTATTAAAATTTCTGTAACTGGACAATGAGCATGAAATGACCATGAAAATTCTTGAATAATTAGATCCATTGTATATTAAACTTTTATAAATTTTCAATGTTCATATGATGACTGTTTTCATGTTTTGGAACTATTAAATACTATTATTTTTACCATGAAACCTGATTAAGTGAAATTCTCGATAAATGTGCCTGAAATCTATTTTAATTGCTATAATTAGTTTGAAGATCCAAAAAATCTAAAAAATTTAGTATATGACATGTTATCTGTTTAGAACCTGTGATAAAAATTTGACATTGATGTGATAACAGTAGGTACTATTTGTGTTATAAGAAGTGAAATTGACCATAATGAGCATGTTTAGTTGTAATCATGTAAATTTCAATGTTAGCAGCATGTTAGTATTCTATTATGATTTATTTATCACTGTTAAATAGCATGGTCAAGTTCTATAATCTGAAATGTAAATCTTATTCAAAGTGCATGTGAAAAAGACTTAAAGCGTGTATATAAGTGAGTAAAACAATGGGATAAAATGTGATAATGTGCTTAATGTGTAAAATTGGGCCAAGATTGACACTGCTACCATAGAGGTCTGAGAGCCCTACTATAGAAAGGTCCCTATGGGAAGGCTCAACGTTTAAGTGATATCCTAAAGGCATTAGGATGAAATCCTAGAGGAGGACAAGTACCACTCGATAGGGTGGAGAGGGCTTCTCCTGGTCTGCGCAGTTTACCAAGATTCGTCACTAGTTTGCCTAGGTGGTAAGTGTCTGTTATGTGAAGTGAAGTGAAGTGTGAAGTGATAAGTGTGTGTTCCTCTAGATGGTAGTTGGGTCTATGTGTCACGACAAATTAAGTGTAAGTGCAAGTGATGTGATGAGTGAAAGTGCAAGTGAAAAATATGTGAAAGTGTGTGAAACCATGTGTAAGTGAAAGTGAATGTAAATGAGTGAGTAAATGCATGTGAAAAGCCAAGGTAAAAATGTGAATATTCATATGTTAATATGTGAAATGTAGTATCATGTTATGTAGTTTAATAACATCCATGTTCTAATGTTAAGTGAATATGAGCAAATTTGAAAAATGAATATGTGTTAGTGTAGTATGAATGTGTTAGCATGTGAAAGGATGTGTGTAAATGTAATTTATTCATATTAAAACAGCAAGCTAAATGTGTGAAAAAGTGATATAATTTCATGTCAAATTGGTTAGATATCATGTTAGGAGTGTTATTACATCGTGTTGAGAGACTGCAATTTTTCCTAGAGAGAGATGGTCTGTAATTTTTCCTAGGTTTTGGTTGCGACGTCGCCGCCGGCCCGTGGGGCCTGGTTGGCCATGGCCGGTGCGGAGGATCCGTCTGCCCATGTTGGGGATGCGGCTGCAGTGGGGGGGACTTCAGCAGGCGGCCCTTCGTTCGCGCGAGTGGTCGTGACTTCTTTGGAGCTGCCGCCGGTTTGCACCGACGTGCATGAACCAGCGTTCACGAATAAAGGAGAGCCAGTGGTTTTTTTCTCAAAGTATGAGATGGAAGCGTCATTAATTCCCTTTCGGTTTTCTGTTGTGGCAAAGACTGCCTATGGTAGACCTCCTTTTCCTGAGATCAGATCCCACCTTATGTCCAGGTGCAGTATTAAAGACTCCTTCCTCATCAGTGCGCTGGATAATTGGCATCTTCTTTTCCGATTCAAAAGTCAGGACGACTACCTCCGGGTGCTTCTTCGGGAATCCCTCTACGTCCAAGGCAAGCTGTTTAGGTTTTTTAAATGGACTCCTTTATTCAAGCTTTCTGAAGAACCTTCGATTATACCTGTGTAGATAGACTTCCCTGCTTTGCCGGTTAATCTCTACCAGAAGAAACTATTATCCTCGATTGCGGCGAACGTGGGACCTGTCCTTCAAATAGCCCATGCAACGGAGCTTCTCATCAACACCAAGGCGGCTAGAGTTTGTGTGGAACTTGATCTTCTTAAACCGTGTCCAGACAGAGTTTGGATTGGGATGGGAGATCTCGGTGGGTATTGGCAAGAAGTATCTTATTTAAACCTACCACATTATTGTTGTTCCTGTTACCGGCTTGGTCATCACAAAGATCAATGTCGCTCAGCCAAAGAGGTTGTCAATGTCCAAAGTCGTGCGTTACCTATTACCAAGGCTATAGAGAATCCACACAAGGTTTGGGTTCCTATGGTTACTGGTGGTGAGAAAGAAGCTTCACTTCCTCCTGTTGAGGTTCCGTGTTCGAGTATTCCTAATATTCCTAATGCTCCTGCTTCTCCAAGGATAGATGGCGTTCCAATGCATGTTCCTTCGTCCTTGTTGCATGCTCTTAATCAGGAGAGGGTCCCGGATGGCGCTACAGGGGTACTGCTATCTCCTCAAGTCGATAAAAATATCCCCTTAGTGCCTGTTCCAAGTGTTCGTGTTTCTGCATCTACTCAGTCAGATCCTGATGGCAAGGCTATCCCGGAGGAGTTCCCAAGGCAGGATGGTGATAGTGGATGTTGTGAAGGTGGTCTTGATGGTTGTGGTAATATCGAATCTTCCATTCCTAACCAGGTTGATGATGATCTGTCTTGCAGAGCAGCTTTGGGTTTCTTTAAGGATCGTGGAACAGTTAATTGTTTAGACTCTGTTTCTCTCGCTATCATGGATAATCACTTGATGCCTTTGAATTCTGTTGTCATGGTGGATAAACCCCGTAGAGATCGGATTACTATGAGAGTTCGCTCTCGCTCGGAGGATAAGGGTAAGGATTCTGTTTTACAATGAATTCGGCCATTTTTTGGAATATTCGAGGAATCGGGAATGTTTCTTCCAAAAGGAGTCTTAAACAACTGGTTTCGAAATTGCATCCTTCTATCGTGGCTATTTTTGAACCCAAGCAATCCACTGATAAAGCTTCAACGGTGTCACTTTCTATTAAGTTGGATAACAATGAAGGCAATATCGATCAAGATCCTAAGATCTGGGTTTTCTGGGACTCTTCTCTCCCTCTGCATGTGGTAGAAAAATCTGATCAGTACATAACTTTGGGTCTTCACACTTCCTTTTCTTACTCAATCTTTATCACTTGTGTTTATGCTTCTTGTGAATGTGGTCAGCGGCGTGCTATGTTTGATGACCTGTTGCAATTTGGTGCTTCAGTGGATGTCGCCTGGCTGATTGGCGGGGATTTCAACTGTATTGCTCATCCGTCTGAGAAAATGGGAGGATCCTTTGGTAACTCTACTAGCATGATCGATTTTAATGCTTTCATTTCTGCTGCTGGTCTATTTGATGCTGGTTTCATCGGTTCTTCTTTCACTTGGAACAACAATCGTACTGGGAGTGCAAATATTCATGCCCGTCTTGACCGTATTCTCATCAATCATAAGCTGCAAGATTCTTGGCCCAACCTCTTAGTGAATCATTTGAAGAGGGGTCTGTCTGATCACTGCCCTCTTGCCATTGCTTCTGTTTCTTCTTCTCGGGGGCCTAGCCGTTTTGTTTTTCAAAACATGTGGACAACCCATGATTCCTTCCTGCAAGACATGTCCAAGGCCTAGCACAGTATTGATGTTAATCATGTTAATCCTCTGATTCATCTTCAAGCGAAGCTTAGGGAGACTAAGAAATACCTTAAAGTCTTGAATAAAGATGTCTTTGGTCATGTTGCTCAGATGGCTATCTTGGCGTCTGAGGAAGTGGAGCGTCAGCAACAAGTCTTTGATGCCTCGCCATCTGAAGGTAATAGATCGGCTTTGTCAGCTGCTAACGCCCAACGTATTCTCGCCTTGAATAGGGAGGAAATATTTTGGAAACAAAAGTTGAGAGTGGATTGGTTGGTTAATGGGGATAGGAATACGTCGTTTTATCATGCCACTGTTAAATGCAACAGGAGAAAAAGTTATATTCACATGCTTAAAATTCTACCCACAGATGAGTGGTGTATGGAACAGGACACTCTTAAAGCCGAAGCAGTTAAATACTTCCAGAATCTGCTTACTACTGAGCCTCATGAGGTTGATTCTAACCTTCTCTCTAATATTCCTTCCTCCATTACCTTTGATCAGAACGAGCAGCTTTGCATGGTCCCCACAGATGAGGAAATTAAGGATATTGTATTCTCTATGAATGAAAATAGTGCTCCAGGTCCTGATGGTTTTTCTGGTAAGTTTTTTACTAACTGCTGGAGTATCATTGGCTCTGATGTCACTGAGGCGGTCAAGGCTTTTTTTGCTGGTTTTCCTTTACCCAGAGGTTTATCTTCTTCCCTCATTACTATCATCCCCAAAGTGGATGATCCCAGAACATTTAGTGATTTTAGACCCATTACTCTTTGCAATTTTGTGTACAAAATCATCTCCAGGATCCTCTGCGGGCGTTTAACCCCTATTTTACCTAGTATTATTTCGGATCATCAAAGTGCTTTTGTCCAGGGTAGATATATCTTGGATAATGTTTCCCTTTCCTGGCACATCCTTCGTGACATTCATCGTAAAGTCAGAGGGCATAATATCATGCTGAAGCTAGATATGGCTAAAGCTTAAGACTGTATGGAATGAGATTTCATTCTTCAAGTTATGCGGAGGTTTGGTTTCTCTAGTAGGTTTATTTCTTATGTTGGTATGCTTCTCTCCAACTACTGGTCGTCTATTATGTTTAATGGCTCCATCTCTGGTTATTTCAAGTCCTCCCGGGGTATCCGCCAGGGCGATCCTTTGGCTCCCATCCTTTTCATTATCGCCTCTGAAGTGCTAAGTCGTGGTCTGTCCAACCTGTTCAATAATGGTCTCATTAAGTATTTCAGCGGCCCTAGAGGCTGTTTGCAGGTGTCTCATCTTCTGTATGCTGACGACACCCTCATCTTCATGAATGCTGGCATTAGAGGTGTGAAGAATCTGCTGCGTTTTCTGCAGTCTTATCAAAATAGTTCTGGCCAAATGGTGAACGCGGAAAAAAGCTGCTTCCATATCTCGAATAAGGCGCCTCCTTCCTTGGGGTCCCGCATTACTAATGCGACTGGATATAGGCCCCAAAATGGTTCGCTGAAATACCTGGGTATTCCTCTGAAGGCTGGCAGGTTGAAGGTTCAGGATTTTAAATTTCTGGTTGATAAGGTTACTCGTAAGTTAGCTGGGTGGAGAGCCAAATTGTTATCTCAGGCGGGACGTGTTGTTCTCATTCGCTCTGTCCTTTTGAGTCTTCCTGTTTATTTGGCTAGCTCCATTTCCATTCCTTCATCTATTTGCCATCAAGTCAATCGAATTTGTGCAAATTTCTTTTGGCAGGGGGCGGATGGCTTGCATAGACGCCACTGGGTGGCATGGTCTTCCATGCAAAAATCTTATGTGGAGGGTGGTCTAAATTTCAGAAATCTTCATACCCTTCAGGTTGCTGTGGCGGCTAAGCAAATCTGGAACATTATTCATGGTGCTTCTCTTTGGTCAACTTATGCTAAACAAAGGTTCATCAAGCAATCTCATCTCAGTGACATTAATACTCCCTTTCCTTTTGGTATTTCTCAGAAGATTTTCCTTAAAGCTAAGGAGGTTGTGTTAGCTAACAACAGGTGGATTGGAGGAGATGAATCCAATGTTCATTTCTTTAAAGATATTTGGATTGGTGATAAAACACTTGAGCATGACCTTCGTGGTCTTGTCAACATTGACCATCAGTGTGCTAATATCATGGTGAAGGATATGGTTTCTGATGCTAATAACTCTGTCTGGAATTATCTGGGTGTTTCCCCCCATCATGTTAGGGGCCTCCTCTCAGGGAATTTAGATAAGTTCATTTGGGCTGCTAATGCCCAAGGTACTTTCACTGTCAAATCAGCTTATAGTATTGCAACTGCTCATGGTGTTTCTTGAAGCTCTTGGTTGAAATTGTGGCATCATGCTATTCCCCCTTGTTCTGCCTTGTTTGCCTGGAAACTTCTCCATAGGGCGGTTCAAGTGGACTCTAGAGTTATGGACTGTGATATTCCATTGGCATCTAAGTGTGTTTGCTGTAATAATCATGACCATGAAACCTTGGATCACTTGTTTATTTCCAGTGATATTGCAAAGGTTTTGTGGAGATGGATTGCTCTTCTTTTGGATAACAACATTAACTGGAGTCCTCATGTTACTACAAGACTGTGGAGTGTTCTTGCTTGTACCAAGTTGCATTCGCCCCTTCATTTTGCTGGTATGGTTTTTTGCCTCCTCCTGCTTTAGGATATTTGGAAGTTCAGGTGTGCTACTCGTATAAAGGGTATTTCTCGTTCTGTGGATACCATCAAGTAGTCCATTTTGTCCACTGTGAGAAAGATCATGGGGTCTGTCAACATTAATGGTTCTCTTTCCCCCAACCACGCCACCATCCTTCTTTCTTTTAATATTTAGGTGTCGGTTAGAATAAAGGCTCCCATTGTTGTCAAGTGGACTCCTACGTCTGTGAATTATTCTCTCAATGTTGATGGAGCTTCCAAAGGTAATCCAGGTATTTGTGGGGGTGGTGGCTGCATTAGGGACATACTTGGGAACTTCATTGGTGGCTTTGCTTTCTATTATGGTTTCTGGAGCAGCATCTTGGCTGAGGCTAGAGCGATCCATGATGGGCTGCGGCTAGCTATTGAGCGACATTATCAAATTTCTATTTTATACTCTGACTCGGCTATCCTTCTTCATGCGATTACTTCGGGGCATCCTCCTCACTGGGCAGTGTTCCTCTGGTGGCGTGGGATCTGTCACATGATTCAGCTATTGAAACCTAACATTGTGCACACTTATCGGGAGGGAAATCAAGTTGCTGACTCGCTTGCCAATTTTGTGTGTAATAATGGTTCCAGCTCAGTTTTTTCAGATGTTCGCAGTCTCCCTGCTCTATCTAGGGGCGAACTGTTGGTAGATAAGGTTGGCCTCCCTAGTTTTCGGCAATAGCCACTGGGTGCTTGGGTGGCTATGTTTGTTTACGTTGGTGGAAGTTCCTCCTGGAGTCGGGTGTACTGTTCTCCCTCTATTTTATTGGAATAAAATTTACCCCTTTGGTGATCGCCGAGTGGAGTGAGACCATCTTCTCCTGATGGGAGGAGGTGCACTCTCCTTGTTGTTGACCCATTGGTGGCTTTTTGGGAAAAAGAAAAAAAACCTTGTACATGTTTCCATGAATTAAATTGGTAGAATTGTGTAATGATTTAAATAAAGTATGAGACCATGAATCATGTTATATATGTTGTATGTGGAAAGCATGCTATAGGTCATTCATGGATACGAAGTATGATTTGAGATATGAATCGTGTCAATTAGCATGTATAGAAAGCATGTTTAGGCATTTGTTAATTGTATAAAGCATGTGCCATGTAATACACTTAGTGTTTAAAAGATAGTATGTGTTTTCTTATTGTTTAATAGTTTAGTATGTGTGTGATATGTGTAAGGATGCTATTTTTAGATTGCTTGTTGGGTCTTTAAGACTCATACTTGCTTCAGCATACAGGTGAGGCAGGTATTCTTGTACTTGAGGAGGGCATAGCGAGGAGCGACATCGAGCAAGAGGAATAGCTGCTAGTGAAGAATTCTAAATAGTTGTTTTATTTCATAGTATGTAATAATGTTATTCATATGGACAATGTTATAGACTATGTTTTTCATTTGGGAAATGTAATAATGTGGACATTTGTCATTTGCATTTGCTATATAGACTGTGGAATGATGTGATGATGATGGAATGAGCTGAGTTATTTCTTTTATTTCCGCTGTAGTCATTAGTTATTCATGTACATATCAACCTATCATTTAGTGTTGGGTTAATATCCCACTGCAATGATACCCTTTGTACCGACGGGGATTGGTATAATCGTACCGGTATGAAGAGGGTCGTTACATTTACACTTGTCTGTGGTTGTTGTTGGCCTTGGGCTGACTAGTTGTGAGCATTGGTGAGGTGCTCTCAGAGTTCTTCTCTGTTGGTTCTGGTGGAAGTGAGGTTTCCCCATAACTGTGTTGTGCTCATTTCTGGTTGCTGTTGCGTTGCCCTTTGGGTTGAGGTGCATCTCTTGGTTGCCCTGTGTTCTGATGAGGGTTCCCAAAACTGTTCTTTGTTGTCTTGGTGAAGGCTTTTCCCAAGACTATCTATGTGCTCATTGATGTCTTCTGTTGTGTTATCTCTATGGTTTGAAGTTAGTTGTTGGTTGGGTTGCACGCTCTGGTGTTGTTCTTCCAAAGTTGCTCCTTGTTGTTCTGGCGGAAGTTCTTTCCCTAACTATCCTGCCTTGTGGTTTCCATGTTGTTCGCTTCCAAGTTTCATGCTTGTGCTGGTGGGACCGCGGGTGTGTCCCTGTGGTTTAGTTTCCGCATTGTTTTTCCATGCCGACGTGCTCTTGCAAATGGTTGTTTGGTGAGTGTCGTGAGTGTTCAACTGGTTGTGCCTCTTGTGTGAGTGCTAGCCTTGTGCTGCGGTTACTCTTTCGTGTGCGGAAGAGGCTTGTTGCGTGTCTTTTTCCTATGCTTTTCATGGGTTGTTCGGGCTGGTAGTGCTCTACCATGGCATTTAACACCGTGTTCCGCACCGTGGCGACCTTTTTGGCGAAGGTCCCATCCCTTGAGCTGTCTTGAGGTTGAGCTGGTTGTTCCCCTTGTGTGTGTCCTTTCCTTGTGGCACGATGGGTCGTTGTGTACCTTTTTTGTCGTCTTTTGCGGGATTGGTTTCTCTTTGCCTGACTGGAGGATGTAGGGCAGTGTGTCTTATGTTCAGTATAAGGTAGCACCGATTTTTGTCTGCTTGGCTTGCTTGTGTAGTCATCGTTCCGATGTGTGTTTTGCCTGTGCCTCAGCTGTGCTTTGAAGGCACTTGTCGCCGTTTGGTGTGTGGCCCTCTCTGCCTATAGTGGTAGGAGCAGTGTCTTGTGTTTGGGTGCTTCTAAGAGCCGATGTGCCTGTTGTGCTCTTGAAGTTGCTGGCTTTCCGCGTGTTTCTCTTGTGGGTCTTTGGTGGATAGTTCCCTTCGGTTGGCCCTGTGTCGTTTCGGGCCGTTGGTGCGGTTGTGTGCTGCACCTTGAGCGTTTCTCTTCTTCAGTGCTCCGTGTCCTTGTGCCTTAAGGGTTCGGGGCTGGTGTTGCCTGTTATGCCCTTTCAGGCTTGCAGTTCCTTGCATGTGGCTTTTAGTAGGTCTCTTGTGGAGAGTCCTTCCTATTAGCCTGTGTTGTTTCGGCCGCTAGTGCACCGGTGTTGCATCTTGCCTGGTTTTGGTGCTTGTGGTGGCACTATGTGCTCATGCTCGAGCGTTTTGGTTTTGTGATGTCAGGAGGCTTAGTGCATTGTGTTGTACTTTGGGTGGATCTCGGTGCTTGTGATAGCACCGTGTGTTGTGTCGTGTGTCCTGATTGTATGCTTTGTGTGTCATTTCACGAGTTTGCTCGGTGTTGGAGGCATTAAGCTTTCTGCCTTTGGGACACTTTGTGCTGGCCTATGCTTTGTGGTTGTACCGTTACTGCTATGGGGTGGCTGCTTTGCCTTGTCTAGGTAGCCCTATCGGTAGTACGCCAGGCTTTGGCCGTGGCCTGTGTCAGGGCTTTCCCTCTTGCTTGGGAGTGAGTGTGTTCGGTTGTGGTACCTTGCTTTGGTCTGGGTCCCATTGAGGTCGACGTGTTGTTCTTGACCTCTACATTTGTTTTGTTTCTTGTGCAGTTTGCCGACGGCTTGTGTTACTAGGTTTTGGCCCAACCTCAAGCATCTTCCTTGGTTTTGTCCTTGCGTACTATGCCTGTGTAGCATTTGGTTTAGATTTCGTGGCTCTACAGTCTTTGTGTGTGCTTGTCGAACCACGAAGATGATCTGGGTGAGATCGAGTGGTGCCGACGAACACTATTCTACGTGTCATGGTTTTCTCCACATGCGTGTTACTGCTTGGTTTCAGGTCACCATTATGAGACTCTCGTTTGGCTTTGTGGCAAGTGCTAGCTATTGCTAGTAGTGTGGAGCCGTTCAACAAGTTTTATGGCTGACCTCTTGGTGTTTCCTCGGTTTGCCATAAGTAGCTTTGTCCTCTGTCGAGCCACTAGTGACAGAGTGAGTTACTAACCAGTTGGTCTCAATAGTGTGGTCTGTTGAGGGCTCAATCGTGTGGTTTTTGACTGGCGGTTTCAGTTATTTTTGGGGTCAGATTGGTGCGCGATGTGTCTATGGAGTTGTCAACATCTGCTTGTGTGCTCCGCGCCGTTGGTGTGCACTCTGTGAGATGTTGGTTGTCTGGTTAGGGACTCCATTCATGGTAGGGTCGTGGTGGTGACCACCGGGAAGTCGAGGTACGACTTAGTGGTCTCTTTGCCTTCTTGGTTTCTCCGATCAGGTTTCGCTCTTAATTTCAAGGATGAAATTTATTTTAAGTTGGTTAGATTTGTAACATCCTGAATTCTGGTTGCCTTGGTGTTGATCATGGGATCACGATGGGTTGATGTGTCATGTTCTGAATGCGACAGGATCTATAGCACCATAGAAAAATTAGTAATTTAAAATTTAGAAATAAATGGAAATGGATAATTTCCATATTATTGAAATAAAGAAAACATACATACCATTATCGTATGTACAACAACATATCGTAAAATTCCATAAAAATCACGATTCAACTTTAAACAATATACCCTAATGATCTACGAAGAAATTCGTGTAACAAAAAACTGGATTGGCCAAGTATAAGTCATGTTGAGACTTATTATTAGAATTAGGAAACAATTTGGAAGTCCATTATCATGTGTATAAAACATGATCATAAATTAATTTAAAATGATGGGAAGACTCCTAACAACATATATTGATAGCCCATTATCATATTTGGGCCAATGGACAACTTCTGGCCCAAGAATAAAAACAAGCAAGAAAATACACTAGAAATTTGTAACCCTAATTGAGCAGAAAATAGGAAGTGGCAATTAGGGCAAATACCAAGGCAATTAGCCTTACATGGCAACCTAAATTTGTGCCTAACCATACTAGAGGATTTCCTAATGGCCATTACACACTATTGGGGATGAGAATCATCAAAACATGGAAGGGTTACACCCAAAACTGCAACCCTCCTTTCCTAGTTGCATTAGGACCCCTAAACAACCTTAGATCTTTATATACTCGTTAAAGAACCCTTGGGGACGAGTTTACCATTAGTTATTTCATGAGGAGCAGAGCTTGAGCACTAGAGGAGGAGGAGAATGCCCCCAACCGGAGCCTTCTTCTCCTGTGGTCGTTCTGCATCGCCCTGCAGGAGATCTTACATAGCACCGATCAAAGGTAGGTTATCTCAGGCCAAACTTAAGCAAACTATATACCATCGTGTAGTTCATCAAGTCTACTTTCATGTGCATTCATTTTTCCTAATTTTCATTGAGTATACACGTAGTATTAAGCGTTTTGTCAAGGCTATGCTTGAATATAGATTTTCACATTCATGGTAGTTTCTCACGCATCCCGAGACCAAATCTCATGAAACCAAAGCCATAGTTATCTTCTTCTCCTCGTACCCAACAAGTTTCATGTTCATAGTTTTGTCTCAGGAGCCCTAGTTTGTGAGATATAAATGTTGCATGCATCGCTGTTTAGTTTTTCATCATTTTCGGGGCAGAACCCTAAAACGTGACCAGTATAGACGTCGCGTATTAGACACTGGTATCGCGATAGGTTAACCCGTTGCGATTACCTAAAAGGCGACAACCTATGTCATCGTGGTTTTGGACCTGTTCTGATAGGATCTGATTGCATCAAACTATGTGTAGCATCCTTTTCAGTGCATGTCAAGAACACGACCATGTATGTCGTCGCTATTCTACTATTTTCCTGCCCTTGGTTTTCATGTCTAATTCGTATTTAAGAAGGTTTGCATGAATGCGTCATACATGCACGTCGCGTTTCTGCGTCAACAATCGATACCCTACATCGATTACCCCTAAATGAGTTCATCATGACAGTCGCGTTTCTGTATCGATTTCCATGAAATGCGTTAGTGTAAATCGTCACGTTTCTATTCTGAATCGATTACCTGTATCGGTTGTTTTTTAACGCGTTCGTGTAAACCGTCGCGTTTCTGTTCTGAATCGATTACTTGCATCGACTGTCTCTAATCGCGACCGTTAGACCCGTCGCGATTTAGAAGACTGTCTGAACACGTGTGTTCACTATTTTAAACCTTGTAAATAGCGATGACTATGTCCGTCGTGATTTAAAGAGCCTACCCGATACCTATTTTGATCTGTCTAGAGGGTAAGGTATGCATGATATGATTATGGCATGTGTGTACAGTCTGTCCAGTGGCTTAAAACCTGTAAACCCATGAAAATGCCATAACAACATGAAGGTTTATTCTATTTACTCTTAAATGACATGATCTATTCTTTGCAATGATTGATTAATCATCTTGCTGATCTATCTTGTTAACGTGAATAAATGTTATCTGAAATACTGCAAATCATGTCTAGTTAAGTGCATGTTTTAATCTTATGTCATCATGTTACTTTCTTTCCGCGTTGTTTTAAACCGGTGGAATGTGGACTGAGACACGTACTACACTACACACTTACACTTATAGGCAACCCTTTCTTGGGGGATTGGAAAATCACGGTCGAACATTCCATATCGGTAGTCTAGTGACCTTTCTCTTAAGACCTTCGTAATTCTCCGTACTCCGTAGATTCCCTCACGGACACCGAGTTGGTTCTACCATTGAAGTTCCCTGGAGATAGAGTGCACTTCCTCTCTCGTCTCGTTCTCATGAGTGTGATTTATAATTTGGACTTAAGCCGTTAATGTAAAAGGTTAACTAATGTATAAATTGTGTCGTTATGCTGCCGAAATTATCTCTCGACCATTGTTATCATGAAATCATGTTCACATGACATGCTATATCTTGACATCTTCATCATGAACATGATATTAAAATTGCTTACATCTTGAAACTCTTTTTATTGGTCATGAATGACTGTGGGTATCTACATTTGAAATTAAGTGAGATGTTGATCGGGCACGCGAGTGTCCAAGGGCTCCATTCTAGCCCCAGTGATGGAGAGACATAAATATACTGTTAACCATGGGGAATAATGATTACTGGCGTTGCATCTGCGCTGGGAGTACTTGTGTGTTGAATGCTAGATACAATAACCACATACATGTGTCCTATTGTGCATTTCAAGGTGGATCTTTCCTTGGTGTACTTTAGTGTCTTCTTGCTTGATTAGTGTTACATGGTCGTACTCATGCTTGCCTGCTTGCGTGGTATGGCCATCCTGCATTTAATTGCAATTAGTGATATCTTGCGTTCTTGAAAACTATTGACATCAAGTGATATCTTATGTGCTTGTGTAAAGTGATCTATTGCTAGTTCTATCTTGATATCTTGTTCTACATCTTGCTCCATCATTATCGTTCAATCTATCTTGTTCATGTAACATGTTTAATGAGTTTTATTCGCACATGCATATCTTGATAATCATACTTACCTAGTCTAAATTGTTAATCACTTATATCATTCCTCGCACATTGAGATATAAATTCTACTGGGCTAGTTTACTCATTCCCTACTTTTAACCTTCTAGGTGACTATGAAGTTCAAGAGGAAGAACAAGTTGAGGTTGGGAATGCGTCTGAGTGAAGAGCATTCAAACTTATGTGTCTATCATTAGTTAGAATGAGTGTTAGATTGATGTAATAGGAAGTGAGATCTTATGTAATTTTCCCTGTATTGAGTCTTAGTCTTGTGGTACAATAATGAAAGAGTTGAATTAGTTATTTTGAAATAAAACAAGTTGTTGAGATTGGAATACAAGTTTAGTTGTGTTCATTTTGTGGACCCTATTATGAGTGTGTTGATATCACATCTATTGCTCGCTAGCTAGAGGCTTATTTGCCGACTGTTCACGTCTCAGAATATCGAACATATTCTTATCACAAATATATTTCTGCTGCGTAATTCTCGAGACGTGACAGGATCTATGTCACCTTCTGGTTGTGAAGGTGACGACCTCTGTGTCACGTTTCTGTGGTCTATTTGTGGCTGGTGTGCCACGTGTCCGCGCCCATTGTGTTAGGCAACGTGCCAGTTGTCACATTCATCTGAGCCACATGCAAGTGTGACATGTGGTCTAGAGGCTGTCTGTCTATCAGAAGGTATGCCGGAACTTTTAAGAAGGCGAAAAGGTACCTGTCGCGTTCTGGTGAGAACACGATGCTCTCCTAGTCGCAACCTACGTCTCGAGGCCTTAAGGCATGCAATCGCCTCTTTCTTCTTCTTTCTTCCTCTTCCTCCTTCCTTCTCCCCCTCTCCACGATGGGGATCTTCCCTGCTCTTCTGAGGTGTTTTGGGCATGGTGGAGGTGTCGGCGTGCTCGTGGTGGAGCGTTGGAGCAGCGTGGAGCGAGGAGGAGGCGGCCAATCCAACATGAAGGGCCCCAACCGGTCTGCCTCGTCATTTCTCAGTAGGGATCTCTTGCTCTCTCTAACTGTCTTGAGGAGATGGAGCTTGTTTTGAGCTATCCTCCCCGTGCTCGAGGCTTACTTGTCGTTTTGCACGGGAGAATGCTTGACGGTGGTGCTCCCTCTTGTGTAGTTTCCTTTTCTAGCGGTGTGAGGGAGAGGAGAGGTGGCATTAGTGCCCCTCGAGCCTTTTTTCGTTGTGTTGGTGTGTGGGCTCTCTTCCTCACCCCCCCCCTTTTTTCTGTGGTTTTGTAGCTTGGGGGACCGTGGGATGGTCCCCACCCTTGGTTTGGGCTTCTGTATGAGGTCGCGATAGGTTATCTATCGCGACATTAGAAGAAGGCAACGAGGAACCTGTCGTATTTTGGTGGCGACAGGTTGGCCGTTGTGTTCCCCTTTGCCCTTCTGTTTCCCCTTTTCGGGTCTTGATGGGGGTGGCCCGTGTCCAAGTTTGTTAGAGGGAGATCTCCCAACTTGGCATGGGGCTCATCTTCCAGTTAGCGGTCTATCTCCATGGTTTCCTCGGGTGTGGTCCTTGGGGTGGTTCTGCCCCAAGAATCTTGCCTTCAAATGAGGAACGCGATGGGTCGATACGTCGCGCTTTGAATCTGAAGACGACACCCTCCTTGTCGCGTTCTGGTCGTGACAGGGTTCTTGTCGCATTCATGTTGCTCGTTTGGTTTCCTCTTTTCCGGGCTTCGCAAGGGTGGTCTGTGCCTAAGTTGGTTAGTGGAATGTTTCTTCCCTAAGTTAGGCACATGACTAGTGTTTCGTGGTTGCCGCCGTGTTGGGTTGTGGGTGTGGGTCTTGGGATGGTTATTTCCCAAGGGTTATGTCTTAAGATGAAGAATGCGGTCAATACGTCGCATTCTAAATCTGATGGCGACACCCTGGCTGTTGCCTTCTGGTCACGACAAGGTCTGTGTCGCATTCTTGTACTAATCGTGATAGGCCTTTGGTCACCTTATGGCTGTTGTGATGTTGGGCAGCCTTTTCCATAATTCCGTGTTCCAAGCTGTCGTGTGTGTGCCTATGTGTGCCGATGGCCCTTCTGGGGGTTTCTAGGAGGGGTGTCGTGCGTGCCTGTGCCTGCTAGGCATGTCTTGGTTACGAGCTAGCTATGACATTGCTTGTTGTGGTTGCCCCGCCTGCTCCCAGTTCACCCGATGCTTGGCACTCGAGGGCTTGTTCCATTCAGATGTTGTTACTGTTACCTGGGACCCCCAGTCCCCACGCCGGTTGAGGGAGTTCTCCAGGCTGCGGGCGAGCTCGAGTTATAGACTCTGATAGCAAAGGGGAAAATGGTGGGGGACAGGGGTGTAGAGTCATTTGCATAGTTGTCTTAGTTGAGTCTGGGACACCGAGGTGGTTTGGTTGTTCTTCCGGCATAGATCAGCTAGTCCTTCTCACTGCCTCTCTCGGCAGTTGTTCCAAAGCCACGTTGTGGTGTCAGGCATGGGGCCGTAGCTCGACTGGGCTGCAGTTGTTCATGTGTGGTGTTCTCTGTGGTGGTTCGCTGGCCTCACTCTTCCGAGGAGGTTGTAGGCAAGACCTAGTGGCTGGCGAGCAGAAGGATTGGCCGGTGTGTCCTCCTGTTGACTGCCAGTGGCGGTGGCTTGGTTGCTGTTGTTGTGACGACGTTTCCCTCCCATGTTTCCAAGTGCGTCTCATTGCCCTAGACTACACGATGGTTGTAGCCTGGTCATGTCAAGTTTTTGTGGGCATCGTTGGTTTGGCCTTGTTGGTCGTACTTCTGGTGGCTTCAGCGTTGCATGTGCACTCAGGGTGCCTTGTGCAGGCACCCGACCATTGTTCTATAGTTCCATTTCCTGGTGCCAGTTTGTGTTGGCACTCGCTTGTGTGGTTTCCCGACCTCGTGGTGTGTCCGGGGTTCGGGATGGTTCTGCTTGTTGGCCATCAATGCTCTGGGGATTTGAGGTGACCGTGCTTGTGGTGAGATGTCTTTCTCATGTGGTTGCTCGGTGTCGCTCGTGGTGACACCTATCTATGCCTTTCTGACTTCATCGAGATCTAGGATGGCGGTGCTTGTGTCGTGAGACTCTTTCTCACGTGTTGCTCCAGTGTTCCGTGAGCTCTTTGTCTTGGTGTGTTTGTGCCAAGGGTTACTTCCACATTGTGTCCGACTCCGCTATTTCTGTGGGAGTTGTGTGTGGCCCGACCTGGTTGGAGGTCGTGGCGTTACTCTATTTCCGTTGTTTTGTAGTAGCTAGTTTAGTAGTTTTCTTTAGTTACTGCTTTCTAGTGTAGTTTGCTTCCATATTCTTTGGAGTTCCTATTGCTCTGGCTGGTAAGGGACTGGTTATCCCTACTAGGCCTTGTTTGCGATGCTCATCCCCCTGCTTTCTTCAAGTAGGACACATTGTCACAAGAGTTCGTTGCAGGACTGTTGTGGTGGTGGTTTGTTATGCCGTGCATTGCCAGCAGTGTGCGTGCGTGAGAGTGTGAGCTCTTATACTATATGAGTTGAGAGTTGCCTTTTTACAAGTCCTCGGGGTATGCCCCTTAAGGATTGCACTTTTCTTTCTGTACTTGTACTTTTATTTAGAACATGTTCTACATAATTTCCTTATTAATGTATGGACTTTCTTGTTATAGTTATTTGAGTTCATTGCTTATCTCACTGGACTAAAATGTAACACTTCTGGGCCTTCGGATCCATGGGTGGCGGCACAACCTTCGGGGTCCCTGGTAGGGGTCCGGGAGGTCGGGTCGTTACAATGATGGTGGATAATAAACCCTATTCTTACACAATGAATAAGATCTGAGGTGCTGGAATTACCTAGGCACGAATGATGTATTTATGTTATTTATCAATCTCTTGAGAGCAATATGATGCCTGTCAAACTCAATTTTTGAATTAAATTATGTTCTGAATTTTGAAAGATATATGTGACTTTTGTTCTGAAATTTATTTGGGTTCGATATGAAACTAAGTTGGGCTATTTGTTTATGCTAAGTTTGAAGTTCATGAGCAAGTATGTCATTGATCCATAGGCACACTTTTTGAATATCCATTTAGTTCTACATAATTTGAATTCCTATTCTTAATTGTTCAAGTTTTATCAAATTAAGTTCTAAAATTTGACCTAGGATCAACTTTTGTTCTGAAATTGGATCTAAAACAATGTTTGTAATGCTTCCGTACATTCAACTCTTAAATTATGAATTATGAATATTTGGAACTAGAATTGTCATTCATGGCCTGACTGAAGAATTATGATTACTTCTGCGTACTGAGTCTTCTGACTCATGCCCTTGTTTTTCCCCCAAGCCCTTTTCAGATTGTTGGTGAATGAAATTTCAGCCACAACATATTTTCACTTATGTTGCAGATCCAGAAGAAGACTATAGTCTTAGTAACTTTCTAACAATTTTGTTACTATATTTAAATATTGAAGAGAGTTTTCGGGTTTATGTAAATAATGAACGATAGAGCAATAGAATCTTGTTGATATATAATACTCTTAGTGATGCCTTTGTGGAATGATTTTCCAATCTTGTGCATGACATAGATTTGTCTGCCCATAACGATTAGTATAACCCCTCTCTCTCGTATGGAAATTACATATACTATTTGTGTATGGTGGGAGGGGGTATTACAGAGGTTGTATCAGAGCACAATTATGGGTAATAGACATTTCTGTGACCATTCTCATAAGGAAATAAATAAAACATTCCATGTATTCTAGAATGTCTAGAGTTTAGTTTGTTCTTAAATTTCAAGTGGCTAGCATAAATTAAGTAGATGTGCTTGATGGTACTCTAGGAAATGGCAGACAAAGGGAACGTTATCAACACATCCAATGGGGATCGGTGCAAATAGACGAAGGTTCTAGAGAGGAAGTCCCCAGTATTCCATCAGCCAGTAAACCTTAAGAAGGAGCTGGGACTCCTGATTTGGCCACTTTATTTGTAGCCATTCGAGGGATTATTATAGACCTTAATGAAGAATTAGCAAGACATGAATGGAGAAAGAATCTCTTGAGTATCTTTGTTAGAGAAATTCAAGAAGATGGGACCTCCAGCCTTCAAAGAAAGTAGTCAACCTGAAGTGGTTGAAGGATGGGTTAGAGAAATTGAGAAGATATTTAAGGCAATTAGATGTCAATAAGAAGACAAGGTCATACTAGCCACTAATATGCTTTAGGATAGAGTAAATAAGTGGTGTCAATCTACCTCGAGGAATGCATTCAGGAATATAGGGGAATACTATCAGTTGGGAGGAATTTTGAAAAGAGTTTTATGAGAAATACACTCCACCAAATATCAAGGATAGAAAAGAAGTGGAGTTTTTATAATTGGACTAGGAAGACATGACAGTGGCAGAATATGAAATAAAATTTACTGAACTACAAAAATATGCACCCCACATTTGTGCAATGAACTTAAGAGGGTGATGAAATTTGTGAAAGGATTGAAACCCAGTGTGAGGAGCAGGGTAGCTCCACTGGATCCCCAAAGGATGGCAGCGGCTCTAAAGACTGCATTTATTGTTGAATCTGAATTTGTAGAGTACATAAAAAACGAAGACACTAATGGGGGCAATAAGACAAATTTTTATGCCAATGAAATGAAAGGTCAAAAGCAAAAGCTTGTTCTAGCTAAGTAGCAAGGAGAACAGAAAAAGGTTGGGTGCCCAATGTGGGGGCAAACACCCAGGTGACGAATGTTGGAAAGTAATAGGAAAATATTTTGGATATGATTAGAAAGGACATCTAATCAAGGACTATTCACTCAAGTAAAACTAGTCAATTCCGCAGAAGCCACAACGTTATTTCCAACAAGCCCTAAGACAACCACTCAAGGGACCAGCTAGAGTCTTTGCTTTGACAAAAGAAGAAGTCCAAGACACCCTCAGTGTGGCAAAAGGTATTCTCCTGATTGAAAATATGTATGCTAGAATATTATTTGACCGTGGAGCTACTTACTCTTTTATTTCTTAGACGTTTGCTAATTCTATATCCTAGAAATCAGAATATTTAGTAGAAGGCATGATACTTGACTGTCCCACTGGTCAAAAGCTATTCTTACTTCCATCATTCTTAAGGTAAATTTAGAAATTGAGGAACATAAGTTCACTACTTGTATCTATGTATTGGATAACATATAGGACTATGACAAAATATTAGGAATGGAGCAGTTTGTAGAAAATTATGCATTGTTAGATTGCCATAAGAAGGTTTTAACATTTAAGAAGTCAGAATTAGAAGGTTTCAGCTGTAAACGCCCAAGGACTAATGCAATAAAAAGACTGTATTAGCACTTAAAGCTATTAGATGGTTGAGAAATGGTTACTAAGGCTACCTAGCTAGTGTAGTGGCCATTTCAAATGAGCATAAATAGAAATCAGTCGAAGATATTGATATTGTGAAGAAATTTCCAGATGTTTTGATGATCTACCTAGATTAACTCCAAGTAGGGAAATTGTTTTTACAATTGAACTTTTGCCTGGAACTTTATCTATATCTATAGCCCGTTATAGAATGACACTAATTGAGCCGGCAAAATTAAGACGCAGTTGCAAGACTTATTAAACAAAGGCTTTATTAGACCTAGTGTGTTACCATGGGGAGCTCCAACATTGTTTGTTAGAAAGAAAGATGGATCCCTCAGATTATGCATTGATTATAGGAAGTTGAATCTGATCATAATCAAGAACAAATACCCACTACCTAGGATTGATGATCTGTTTGACCAACTTCAATCTGCCACAGTATTTTTTAAAATAGATCTAAGATCCAGATATCATCAATTGAGGATTAAGGAAAATGACATCCCCAAGATAGCATTTAGAACCAGATATGGACATTATGAGTTTTTAGTACTTCCCTTTGGACTTTGGACTGACTAATACACCTGTTGTATTTATGGACCTAATGAACAGAGTATTCCAACCTTATTTGGACAACTTTGTAGTGGTGTTTATAGATGATGTGTTGATATATTCATCTGCTGCAGAAGAACACAAGGAACATTTCAAAATTATACTACAAACATTGAGGAAACATTAGTTGTATGCTAAGTTAAGTAAATGTGAGATTTGACTCGAGGAAGTGCAATTTTTGGGTCATGTGATTTCTGAAAAAGGTGTGGCATTAGACCCAAGAAAAGTGGAAGCAATTCTGTATTGGGAAAGACCTAAAAATCTATCAAAAATCCAAAATTTCTTAGGATTAGCTAGCTACGACAGAAGATTTGTTGAAGGCTTTTCCTCCATAGCTATGCCTTTGACTCAATTAACTAGAAAGAGATGCCTTTTATGTGGAATGAGAAGTGTGAATCCAATTTTCAGAAATTAAAAGAGAAGCTTACCACTGCTCCAGTTCTTACTTTACTATATGGGATAGGGGGATTCATAGTGTATACATATGCATCTTAAAGAGAAATTGGTTGCATTCTTGTGGAACATGGTAAAGTGGTAGCATATGCTTCTAAGCAATTAAAGGATCATGAAAGAAATTATCTAGGCCATGACTTAGAGTTGGCAGCAATTATACATGTTTTGATGATCTGGTGCCACTATTTACATGGGGAACAATTTGAAGTTTATACTTATCATAAGAGTTTAAAGTATATATTTTCTCAGAAGGAATTGAATTTAAGACAAAGGAGATGGTTAGAATTTTTGAAGGATTATGATTTTATAGTGAATTACCATCCAGGTTAGGCTAATGTTGTAGTTGATGTTTTGAGCAAAAAGAAACTAAGAGCACTGCAATTATACCAACAATGGAAAGAAATGAAAGATCTGATTTATTACTCGCCAAGGTGCAATAAAGAAAATATGATACTAGCACAATTGACAGTAAGGTCAATACTAATGGATAAAATTGCTGAGACAAAGAACCAAAATAAAAATATAAGGGAGAGGGTAAATAATTTCGGATGCACCCAAGATGACCAAGGAATAATCAAATTCCAAAATAGGATATGCATACCAAAAAATGAGGAAGTTAAGAAAGAACTGCTAAGTGAGGGATATAAATCATAGGACTCAATCCACCCCGACAGCTCTAAAATGTATAGGAACCTAAAGAAGCAATTTTAGTGGCATGGAATGAAAAAGATATAGCAGACTTTGTAAGTAAATGTTTAGTATGCCAACAAATTAAAGTTGAACACTAGAAACCAGCCAGACTTATGTAACAAATTGAGATCCCTGTATGGAAATGGGAACAAATCACTATGGATTTTGTGTCAAGATTGCCAAAAACAAAGAAAAGACATGATGCCATTTGGGTACTTGTGGATGTTGGATCTCTGATTTTGATGATAGCCAAATGTGATTCATTAATACTTTGAAATCATGCTTATCATGCTTACATTTTTATCTCACAATGTTTCCTTCACATTTATAGCTCAAAAGTACTCTGTGGTGTCGACACAGCTCAACTGTGTGTCGACACTAGTGCACGGTCCCAGCACAAAGACATCAGTAAGTACTCAGTAGTGTCGACACAGCTCAACTGTGTGTCGACACTAGTGCATTGTCCCAGAACAAAGTCATCTGTAATTACCCAGTGGTGTCGACACAATCTGGTTGTGTGTCGACACTAGTTCTAGATTCCAGGGACAATTTTCTGATGACTGGGATAGGGTGTCGACACAACCTGGCTGTGTGTCGACACTAGTTCCAGACTCCAGGGGACATTTTTGTGATAACTGGGATTGGGTGTCGACACATAGGTAAGGTGTGTCGACACAGTTTGTCTAATTTTCCTTTTTCTTTTTGATGTGATTAACAGGGACACGTGGAAGCTTTTTGGAAAGGCCTTTTTGGGCGGGAACTTCTATGCCCACCGATCCCAAGATATTTTGTGGACCCATGGGCTATAAATACCCCTTATCGACTTGGCCTTAACAAGAAGTCGAGCCATATATTTCTGTTCTTCCAAGACTCCAGGGAATTCCGATCAAATTATGAGGAAGACTTCAACCTGGCAAATTGCTCCCAGATCTGAAGGAACAAGAGGTCTGCATGCCTTGGATGATCCAATTGGAGGAGAATTTCGATCCATCTGAGTATTCTTCTTGGAGCTGAAGCAGAGAAGCTGATCCCCATTCCTGAAGCAGAAAAAGGGATCTTCGAACTAGTCCTCTTCAATTTGGAATTCAATTGCTCCGACTGGTTTCTCATTTCAATCTCATTCTACATTGTGTGTTTTTGTGAAAGTGGTGCAATCCTTGTGCCCAATTTCACGTGTGTGTGATTGAATCTGAGATTTCGGTATCTCAGAGTGTGTGTGGTTTTTTGTGACTTTTCTGAACTGGCAAGATAAGCCACAATTGTGTGTGTGTGGGATGGTGGATGTAGTGCTGGGTTCTCATGTTGAGATGATTGAGCTCACATTCTAATTAAACAATACAACATGTTTTTGATGATGAACATTGATGTGTAATGATGTACAATGCAAACAAGTGATAATCAATGTGAATTGAGTTTTAAATGCATGAGATCTTCAAACAATAACTTGTCATAACAACTTGGTACAATGCTTGATTTTATGCTCATAATATCTCACTAATTATGTTTACTTTTGTAGGAGATATACCATGTAAGACATGTGCCAAAAACAGGCTTGAAAGATCAAGTAAAAGTCAAAAGACAAGGTACCTGTTGACAGCAAGCAAGTACCTGTCGACAGATACAACCAGTCAGAAAGCAACCAGTTCTGCCAAGGCATTGCCTGTCGACAGCAGGAGTGCCCCTGTCAACAGATGCAACCAGTCCGAAGATCAAAAGCTCTGGAAGGCCTGTGCCTGTCGACAGCAGAAGACCACCTGTCGACAGATTCACACAGACAGAGCCTTCAGCCTTCTGGTTCTTCACAAGTTATCTGCGCCTGTTGACAGCAGGTGCAAGACCTGTCGACAGACAAACCGAAAACAAATTACGGGAAGTTTTGCAAGTTGCCAAACTTAGTGTTTCTATGGAGTACGACTCTCCATATGTTAACACTCATATATAAGCAACTTTTTGCAACAAATCTCGTACACAAGCAGCCTCCAAGCAAAAACCCTAAAGAGTTCTCACAAGAAGCCTTGTTCTGCTGCTCTGCTTCAACCTACCGCCCAGAACCAAGAACGGAAGACTTTTGCAGCGGAAGGTGAAGTCCGGACGTCTTGGATTCAAGCATCTACATCAATATCTGATCTCAAAGTCGAAGCTTGGACTCCAGGAGGACGTTCAGAGGAAGAGTTTGCTAATTGGATCTGTTCTTCAACTCTCAAACCCTTCCCTGTTCTTTCTATTCCATACTTGTGTGTGTGTGTGGTGTTTCAAGCGGTTGTTGTGCTTGATACACATGTGTGTGTGTTAATCTGATCGTGGGTTCACATCAGATAAACACGTGTGTGAGTTGTAGTTCGTGAACTAGCTCATAAGCAGGTGATTCTGCGTGTGTGTGTGGCCCGTGGATGTAGGATACACGAGTTGTGTACTCCGAACCACGTAAAATCTACGTGTCTCGTGGTTTGCACGAATTTGCGTTAGATGTTTGGTAGGCACGACACATTTATACACGTTTGAGTACTTGCTTATCCATCTATCAATCACTCACACACATCCACACATAGTCTGATCATTGCTAACACTTTAATTGTCTGTGCTATTGCAAAAAGAGGGCGTTAAGCTTTTAAATTGTCCGTAATCTATTCAACCCCCCCTTCTAGATTACCATTTAGGGAATTTCGCATCTCTTCAATTGGTATCAGTGTCGAGTTTCTCCGATTTACTGCTTTATCTGGTTGATCTTACGATCAGGAGATTCACGGTCAAATGGAATCCAACAAGGGGTATATGGCCGAGGGATACTCAGTGACCAGGCCACCCTTCTTTGATGGCACTGACTATCCGTATTGGAAAAATCGAATGCAGGTCTTTCTACGAGCACAAAATTTCGAACTTTGGAAAATAGTCAGAAAAGGAGCATATGAATTGCCTCAGGACGAGGATACTGGACTAAGGACCAGATCGCCAAGGGGACACTCAACTGGAGCGCCCTCAATATGATGCAATGCGCCGTCCACCCAAAGGAGTACTCAAGAGTCTCCACATGCACCTCAGCTAAGGAGATGTGGGAATAATGATGAAAGGTAAGCATGCTAGTTTCAGAATATGAAATGTTCAAAATGAAGGTACGTCCGAGGTAAGAGAATCAAAGGTAAGCATGCTAGTTTCAGAATATGAAATGTTCAAAATGAATAATGATGAAACCATTTCAGACATGTTTGCTAGATTCATGATAATCATAAATGGACTGAAAGGTCTCAAAAAGGAATACTCGGAGAGTGACTTGGTGAGGAAGATACTTCGGTCTCTTCCATCCTCTTGGAACACCAAAGCCACTATCATTGAAGATTCCAAAGACCTCTCAAAAATGAAAGTGGATGAATTAATTGGCTCCTTGATGACTTATGAGTTGAATGTTAAAAGAAAAGAAACTGAAGAAAATCCTAGGAAGCCACTTGCCTTGAAGGCTTCCAGGAGGACTTCTTATTGTTTCCAAAAAGGAATTAATTCAGGAAAGTGAAGTCAGTGAATCGTCTAGTGAGAGTGACAATGATGAAATGGCTATGCTCACTAGACAATTCAAGAAATTTCTGAAGTTCAAGAGGAGAGGTACAGGTAACTCTAAACCTTTCTAAAATAAAGACTTTTCTAACAAGTTTGACTCTAACAAAAAGTCTGAAATTGTTTGCTATGAGTGCAAGAAGCAAGGGCATATGAGAGGAGAATGCCCCGAGCTCAAAAAGAAGCTTAAGAAGGACAAATTCACCTTCAAGAAGGCCAAGGCAATGGCGGCCACTTGGAGTGATGAGGATGACGATCAGAACAACCAAGCTACCTCCGGAGATGATGAAGTCCACTGTCTCATGGCGAGAAGTGATGACTCGAATGAGGTAAATTATTCCTTTGAAACATACTCTATTATTCAATGGGAAGAAGCTTACACTGTTCTATTTGAAAAATACTGTGAATTCAAGTCTGAAAATAAAGCACTCAAGAAAAAATTCAATTCCCTTGTTCATGAGTCAAACAACCATGATGAAATTGAATCCTTGAATAAGGTAATTGAAATGATGAAACTTGATGAACAAACACACAGTGATGAATTGGACAGCATGAAACTTAAATTTCAAGAAGTTCAAAAGGAAAGAGATGATTTAATGAACTCTCTTGAAAGCCTTAATAGTGAGCATGAAAAGCTAAAGGAGAAATTGGAAAAAGCTGAAAATGACTTAAAAGGTAAGTCAAAAGATTTATCTAGTTTTTCAAAAGTAAGCAAAATCTGGATGCTATTTTAGGTTCAAATGTTTATGTTGCTAGACATGGGATCGGGTTTCAAAAAGTAAAGCCAAAGGAAATTGGCAAAAATCTGTTAACAAACTTCATTGATACCAGCCCAAGTTCAAGCAAACGAACCCCTTCAAAGAATAGGAAAAATCTTCCAAGGGAAAGAAACAAGAATCTAAAATGGTCAAGTTTGTTCCTGGCCAATCTAAGGAATTTGCAACAAGCTCAAGACAGGACAAACAACAAACTCCTAAAGCTAAATTATCAAGGCAACAAAAAGGAAAAATGCCAATGCATGCTCCCATAAAGGTAAAGCTCAATGTTGTTCAAAAACCACCATCATGCAACATATGTAAAAAGGTTGGGCACACTGAAAAACAATGCTGGAATAGCCCAAATCAAATGAAAATCAAACAAGTTTGGATTCCTAAGCATTTGTTATTTGGCATGAATGATACAATGGGACCCAAAGTAATTTGGGTACCAAAACCTCTCGTCTGATCCACATGTGCAGGAATGCCTAGCAGCCCACAATCAAAAAAATGGTACCTGGACAGTGGCTGCTCGAGGCATATGACGGGAGACAAAGCTAAATTCAGTTTGCTCGTGGAAAAAGACGGAGGTCAAGTGATCTTTGGAGGTAACAACAAAGGCCAGATCATCGGCTCAGGTAAAGTTGGTAAGTTTGCCTCTAACTCTATAGACAATGTGCTACTAGTTGATGGCCTTCATCACAATTTGCTTAGCATAAGTCAATTGTGTGATAAAGGTCATAAAATTGTCTTTGAATCCAATTCATGTCAAATTCTTGATAAGGAAACAGGAAGCCTAAAATTTTCTGGAAAAAGAATGAATAACATCTACATGTTGACTTAGATGATCCAGAAAATAACAATTTGTGTCTTGTAGCAAACAAACAGGACGAGCTTACATTGTGGCATCTTAGGCTCGGTCATGCTAGTTACAATGTATTGCACAAGATCATGAGGCTTAAGTTGGTAAGTGGTCTTCCTGAAATCTCCTTTAATAAGAATGAAAAATTTTGTGATGCATGTGCATAGGGAAAACAAACCTGAAAATCCTTCAAATCAAAGGCACCGGTAAGTACTTCTAAAGCTTATGAACTCTTGCACATGGACCTATTTGGACCTACGAGAACACTCAGTCTCAATGGCAAGCGTTATGCTTTTGTCATTGTGGATGACTTCTCTAGGTTCACTTGGGTAAAATTTCTGGCTCACAAGAATGAAGCATCAAGTGTTTTTGAAGAATTCTTCAACAAAATTGAGCATGGGAATGTCAATAAAATCTGCTCCATCCCCACTGATCACGGGGGAGAATTTGACAATCATTCCTTCTCCGAATTTTGCAGGAACCAAGGTATAGATCACCTGTTTTCCTCCCCGAGAACTCCCGAGCAAAATGGAGTTGTGGAGAGGAAGAATAGAACCTTGGTGGAGATGGCTCGTACGCTTCTGGTCGAGAATCAATTAGCACGAACCTTTTGGGCAGAAGCGGTAAACACATCTTGCTACATCCTTAACCGAGCCATGGTAAGACCCGTATTCAAGAAAACTCCTTACGAACTTCTGAAAGGTAAGAAACCCACCATTGGGTACTTTAAAGTTTTTGGTTCAAAGGTGTTTATACATAACAATGATAAAAATGACTTGGACAAGTTTGAAGCCAAAAGCGATCAAGGTATTTTTCTTGGATACTCTGAACATTCTAGAGCATATAGGGTGTTCAATCTGAAAACTAGAACTGTGGAAGAAACTCCACATGTCATTTTTGATGAATCTCAAATCAAGCCTAACATTGTAAATTCCTACAGGTTTGATGACATGGAAGGGACAACACTTGAGGAACTTCAAAGAAAAGAAAAAGGAAAAACTCAAGAAGTTTCAAAAGGAAAGAGTGGATTTCTTCGCAGGTACGATGATGAAGATGACGGTTGTTTGATCAGAAATCATGATGAAGTTCCTGCTGAAGATCCACAACAAGAAGAACAACCTCAAGATGAAAGTCCTCCAGCCACCCCTCCTCCAGAACATCCTCCTCAATTGCAAGATCAACCCGGGCCTTCAACAATCACTAATGTGAGGTACTCTAAAGCTCATCCACTTGAGAATGTCATAGGTAACATAAATGATTCAGTTCAAACTAGGTCTCAGGTAAATCAAATAGTTGAACAGGATCATTTAGCCTTTGTATCTCAAGTGGAACCCAAAACTGTTGAAGAAGCACTAAAAGAAATCTCTTGGATTGATGCCATGCATGAGGAGCTTGGGCAGTTTCAAAGAAATAATGTCTGGAGTTTAGTTCCTAGAACCCCTGAAATTTCTGTCATAGGGACGAGATGGGTCTTTAGGAATAAACTAAATGAAGAGGGTAAGGTGGTTAGAAACAAGGCTAGACTAGTTGCAAAAGGATACAATCAGGAATTTGGTATAGACTTTGAAGAATCCTTTGCACCTGTAGCTAGACTAGAAGCAGTTAGGATCTTGTTAGCATATGCATGTTCAAACAAGTTCAAATTATTTCAAATGGATGTCAAAACTGCTTTCTTGAATGGCTACATAAAAGAGGAAGTCTATGTCTCTCAACCACCTGGCTTTGAGGACCATGATAAACCAAACCATGTATTTAAATTGCACAAAGCTCTCTATGGTTTGAAACAGGCACCCCGAGCTTGGTACGACAGGCTGAGCACCTATCTGGTAAGCAAAAACTACTCAAGAGGTAAGGTGGACCAAACTCTCTTTACAAAGAAAGTTCGCAATCACATAATTGTTGTTCAAGTTTATGTGGACGACATTATCTTTGGTTCCACTAATCCCACACTGTGTGAAGAATTTTCACAACACATGCACAGTGAATTTGAGATGAGCTTAATGGGGGAGCTTCAATTTTTTCTTGGTTTGCAGGTCAAGCAGCTTGAAGATGGATTCTTTATAACCAAGAGAAATATGTAAAAGAACTGCTCAAAAGGTTTCAGTTCGAACAAGCCAAGCCCGCTTCAACACCAATGAGCACAAGCATTAAGCTAGAAAGTGATGAGAAAGGTAAACCGGTAGATGCCAAACAATTTCGAGGTATGATTGGCTCACTCCTTTATCTTACTGCAAGTAGACCGGACATACAATTCAGTGTTTGCCTTTGTGCTAGATACCAATCTAGTCCAAAGGAAAGCCATTTAATTGCAGTCAAGAGAATCTTCAGATATCTCTCAGGTACGCATGACTTGGGTCTTTGGTATCCAGCTGGTAGTAGTTTTGAATTGATTTCTTATTCTGATGCAGACTACGCTGGTTGTAAAATTGACAGGAAAAGCACTAGTGGCTATTGCCAAATGCTTGGTGGTTGCATGGTTTCGTGGGCATCCAAGAAGCAACACTCGGTTGCACTCTCTACTGCAGAGGCAGAATATGTTGCTGCAGGGAGTTGTGAACACAAGTGTTGTGGATAAAAAGTCAGTTGTGTGACTATAACATCGATATTGGATGCACACCTATCCTATGTGACAACACTAGTGCAATCAATCTATCAAAGAATCCCATTCAACATTCCAGGACGAAACACATAGAAATTTGTCATCATTTCTTGAGAGATGAGGTAGCCAATAGATCATTGGAAATCAGTTTCATACCCACAGAGAAACAGTTGGCTGATATCTTTACCAAACCTCTAGCTGAAGATAGATTCACCACATTGCGAAGAGAGTTGGGGTTGTGCAAATTGCAATGAAACTTAACACAAATGTTAAGCATATGTCCCTTGTGTGCACTAACTGTGAGGTATATCAAATGGTGATGTGTGGAAGAACAAGTCATGCTTGTTTGGAAACTCTCATTATACGTGAGAAATATTCTCCGCCAAGTATCCATAGTCATGTGACATAAAAGGGACATGTACTCTACAATTGGAATTCGTTTCTTTACAATTTTGCCTATTCAAAACTATCTTTAAAATGTTGAAAACACTTGTTGGTTTGTCTTTCTACATGCTTGGTGTTCTTAATTGCTTGGTCTTTGTGTGCATATTTATCTTCATGAACTTGAGTCCTTTTGTATCAAATGGCACACATTATGGGGGAGCAAGTTAGGGTTAGATGAATGCAAATGTGAAGAAAATTGTTCAACTTTTGTCCATCTCAACTCCCTCACAACCATTAATCATTTCAGACCTTCATTCTACCCTTAAAATTGCTTTGAACATGTCCCTGTCGACAGGCTACAAGGGCCCTGTCGACAGCTCAGCCCAAACAGAACTCTCAATCTTCTGTCTGTGTACATCTGTCGACAGGCCCTCTACCTGCTGTCGACAGATGCACACAATTTTTGCCTCCCCGAAATCTCCAACTTCTGTCTGTGTGCTCCTGTCGACAGGCCCTTTCTCCCTGTCGACAGACACACTGAATTTTGGAACTTCATGCTTATTTCTTCACCCATTCAGTGAGCAACTTCATGATTAACATTTAAGGTGTCTATAAGGTGTTAATGCATGTTTGACCACACTATATACAAATGATATTTAAGCTATTCTTTATACCACTATGATTTTCACATACTATTCATGTTTGGATTTAGGTTCTATCATTTAGGAAACATTTCATAACTCTAAAGGATATCCACCTCACTCCTCTACATTAATTCTTTGTGGGCAAACATAGTCTCAATTTACTTGATAAGCCTTTTGGTCATGAAAGTGCATGTCTAATATTGATAGGTAATCATATCACCTACTTGATATTGGCTTTTACAACAATACTTGGAGAACAGCTACCTATTTCTGAAAAATCTTTCACAAGAAAAACAAAAAAAATAATATAAATAATGAAAATCAACTTTACATTGGGATGAATATAGAGCAATGTTGGGTTATGCTGAGTAACTGGGGTGATGGGCATCACAAATGTCTGCCCTCGCGTCAAAAGGCTAACTCATCATCTCTGTACAACGGTATGATAGAAACTTCCACTGAGTAACTGGAGGTATGGGCACTTGTAATGTTTATCCTCACGTCAAAAGGTGTGACGTCTTCTTAAGTACCATTTCCTCCCATTGTTTTTCTAAATTACACAAAAAAAAGAAAAGAAATAGTGTGAAGCCTCCACTGAGTCATAATTTCCAACGTCATTGGTCTTGTGATTGTCTTCACATATAGATATCATTTCATGCATCATTTGCCTATCAACAAAATGGAGATTGTGTTGTCTTACATTGCATTTATACAACGAAGGGTGAGTGTGCATTGTTCTTTATTTACGTGAGTGTTTTCTTAATGCTTTAACCTTAAATTCCTTGAGTATTATGTTAAAACCATTGAGGAAAATGATATGGTTTATTATATCCTTGTATATGGTAGGTTAACATACATGATTCACCTCTTATACACCTTCATCTAACACCTGGAAACATTGCTCAGAGCTTCAGTTAAAAAAAATCACCAAAAATCACAAATTGGCCATTTTCTGAATGTGCCTGTCGACAGGCACCAAGGGCCCTGTCGACAGCAGACGGCCAGACCCAAACGGGAAGCCCAAAGGGCAAGGGTTTAAACCGGGTTTTTGTGGGACCAACCTTTCAAATCCTTTCTAAACTCTTTAAAAAGGATCCCACACCCCTTTCCCCCTTCTACCTCCTTCCAAAAACCCTTTTTCCTCCTTCCACCCAAAAACCCTCCCTCTCCAGGGCGCAGGCAGAGATCCCGCCTCCCTTGCGGATTCTCTCTGTCTCGTGTCTCTTCTTCCTCCACCCTCTCCCTTCTACACGAGGATCATCATCTCATGGCTTCAACGACGAAGAAGATGGCATCTCGTCGCCGTGCAAGATCTCCCGAACCAGGCCAGGGCTCCAGGGCGACCACTGAGCGTCGCACGAAGCACCGGGAGGATCGCTTGCCGGAGCTCGTGATCCCGCCAAATCTCCAACTCCTCAACGTCCATGGCATCTTCACCAAAGTCGCGCAGCCCCGCTACGTCGACTTCATCTCTTTGGAGGACATGTTTCCCGGCCTTCTGCCTCTTTTTGATGTCCAGGGTTGGGCACCCTTCTGTTACGATCACAAGCGGTACTCTCCCACCGCTGTGACGGATTTCTATACCAACCTTCGATTGTCCAAAGATGGCAAGCTCATCACCAAAGTCAAAGACACTCCCTTCTTTGTAACTCCAAACCTTTTATCCACTGCCCTTCAAATCCCCAATACAGGAGTTGACATCAAAACCTTTCATCCAACTCCTGAGGAGTTCCACACTCTCGTCGTTCGGCAGCCCTACGACCCCACCAGTCGTAAGCATTTAAATGCCAACTCTTTCCCTCCACTTCATCGCCTAATCCACCACATCTTCACCACACTAATTGTTCCAAAGGATGGAAGCCGTGAACTTGTGACCTCCCTTCACAAGTCTCTGCTTCACCAATTCCTCCAAACTGAACTCATCAACCTTCCACTCCTCATGATCTCTATCTTTCGCCAGTGTGTTCGAAGTTCAAAGAGATCAATGCCCTATGCATGCCAACTCACATCTCTATTCCTCTTTATTGGCATCCACATCCCACAGGAGGAGATGACGGATCTTTCTTCCCGTAGCTCCTATGACCTCACCGCAGCTTAGAGGATGGGCTACAAGCTAGTTGATGGGATAGTTTCAAGAGATCTCAAGGGCAAGGGAGCAGCTGTAGCTGAAGAGATTGGTGTTGGTGTTGAAGAGGTAAATGAAGATCAAGATGAAGCTGAGGAAGATGCTGAAGATGAAGATGACTCCCACACTGAGTCGTTTGATGCTCCGGGAGATGTCACTGTTGGTGCTACTGAGCTATCCATCCGTCAACTGCTAGCTCAGTTGCAACTTCAGATGACCACTAGTTTTGAAAGCCTCAATGCAAGATTGGATACTATGGAATCTAGCATTGCAGCTCTAGATTCACGCCTGGACCACGTTGCTCTTGAGCGTCATGCTGATCAACTGGCTCCTTCACAGCCCTCTGATGAAGATGCTTAGATAGCTTAGTTGTCTAGGATTGGGTCTAGTTCTGTAGTCTAAGTTTCATTTTATTCATGTCATGTTTAATGTACTTTTGCTTTTTCTATGGTCCTCATGCCATGACTTTCCCTTTACTTCTTATTTCCTTTCCTTAGCACCCAATGTCATGTGTATGCACTCATGAAAATCAATGAAAATCTTTGCTCTGTGCATTCTACTTGTGTCTATGGTGTGCTTTTGGATGTTGTCAAAAGGGGGAGAAAAACTCAATTATGCATTAATTGATTAATTTTGTCATCATCAAAAAGGGGGAGAATGTTGGGTTCTCATGTTGAGAAGATTGAGTTCACATTATAATTAATCAATACAACATGTTTTTGATGATGAACATTGATGTGCAATGATGTATAATGCAAACAAGTGATAATCAATGTGAATTGAGTTTTAAATGCATGAGATCTTCAAACAATAACTTGTCATAACAACTTGGTACAATGCTTGATTTTATGCTCATAATATCTCACTAATTATGTTTACTTTTGTAGGAGATATACCATGCAAAACATGTGCCAAAAACAAGCTTGAAAGATCAAGTAAAAGTCAAAAGACAAGGTACCTGTCGACAGCAAGCAAGTACCTGTCGACAGATACCACTAGTCAGAAAGCAACTAGTTCTGCCAAGGCATTGCCTGTCGACAGCAGGAGTGCCCCTGTCGACAGATGCAACCAGTCCGAAGATCAAACGCTCTGGAAGGCCTGCGCCTGTCAACAGTAGCAGACCACCTGTCGACAGATGCACACAGACAGAGCCTTCAGCCTTCTGGTTCTTCACAAGTTATCTGTGCCTGTCGACAGCAGGTGCAAGACCTGTCGACAGACAAACCGAAAACAAATTACAGGAAGTTTTACAAGTTGCCAAACTTAGTGTTTCTATGGAGTACGACTCTCCATATGTTAACACTCATATATAAGCAACATTTTGCAACAAATCTCGTACACAAGCAGCCTCCAAGCAAAAACCCTAAAGAGTTCTCACAAGAAGCCTTGTTCTGCTGCTCTGCTTCAACCTACCGCCCAGAACCAAGAACGGAAGACTTTTGCAGCGGAAGGTGAAGTCCGGACGTCTTGGATTCAAGCATCTACATCAATATCTGATCTCAAAGTCGAAGCTTGGACTCCAGGAGGACGTTCGGAGGAAGAGTTTGCTAATTGGATCTGTTCTTCAACTCTTAAACCCTTCCCTGTTCTTTCTATTCCATACTTGTGTGTGTGTGTGGTGTTTCAAGCGGTTGTTGTGCTTGATACACATGTGTGTGTGTTAATCTGATCGTGGGTTCACATCAGATAAACACGTGTGTGAGTTGTAGTTCGTGAACTAGCTCATAAGCAGGTGATTCTGCGTGTGTGTGTGGCCCGTGGATGTAGGATACACGAGTTGTGTACTCCGAACCACGTAAAATCTACGTGTCTCGTGGTTTGCACGAATTTGCGTTAGATGTTTGGTAGGCACGACACATTTATACACGTTTGAGTACATGCTTATCCATCTATCAATCACTCACACACATCCACACATAGTCTGATCATTACTAACACTTTAATTGTCTGTGCTATTGCAAAAAGAGGGCGTTAAGCTTTTAAATTGTCCGTAATCTATTCAACCCCCCCTTCTAGATTACCATTTAGGGAATTCCGCATCTCTTCATGTAGGATACACTGTTGTGTAATCCGAACCACCCTAAATCTTTGTGTCATTGTGGTTTGCTTATCTCTTGCGCTAGATGCTTGATAGGTTCGTCTAAATCTTATCATCTAGCTTGCCTAATTTTTTAAGAATTGCAATTAACACTCAGATTTCACAATCAATTAAGTTTCTCGAAGTTTCACTTTAAGTGATTTTTAAATTTGTAGAAATCTATTCAACCCCACCTTCGAGATTTCTGATAGCAGTGTTTTTCGCAACATTTCAGTGGATAGATTAACTAAATTAGCTCATTTTCTAGCAATTTTCAAGACTTAATCATTGGAAAACTTAGCTCAATTGTATATAAAAGAAATAGTGAGACTTCATGGAATTCCCTTATCAATTATTCTATACAAGATTCATTGCTAGACTTTGGAAAAGCTTGCATGCAGCCATGGGCACACAATTAAGATTTAGTTTAGCATATCATTCTCAAATTGATGGTGAATCAAAAAGAACTATCAAAACACTAGAGGACATGTTGAGAGCATGTAGTTTAGATTGGCATGGCAGTTGAGATGATTATCTACCCCTAATTGAGTTTGCGTATAACAATAGCTATCATGCAAGCATCAGAATGGCACCTTATGAAGCATTATATGGCAAACCATGTAGATCCCCCCTCTGCTGGGTAGAAGTAGGAGAGAAAAATCTCATTGGGCCAAAATTAATTCAAGACTACTCAAAGAAAATTAAAATAGTCAGAAAGAGATTGCTAGTAGCTGAAGATAGATAGAAAAGTTATGATAATAAGAGAAGGCCACTGGAGTTTAATGTGGGTAATCATGTATTTCTAAAAGTCTCTCCATCCAAAGACATCATGAGATTTAGTAAGAAAGGAAAGCTGAGTCCAAGATATGTAGGATCTTTCGAAATATTGCAAAGGATAGGAAAAGTAGCATACCAGCTAGCTCTTCCGCCCTCTTGGTCATAGATTAATAATGTATTTCACATATCCATGCTGAGAAAATACATGTTGAATCCTTCACATATAATCAATTAGAAAGATGTGGAAATACAACCATATTTGTACTTGGAAGAAAGACCGATAAAAATTTTGGATAGGAAGGAACGAATCCTCAGAAACAAAGCAATTTTTATGATGAAGATCTTATGGAGATATGCACTCATTGAAGAAGAAACATGAGAATTGGAACTGCAAGGCCCTCGAATTCTGTCCATATTAAGCTTAAGGGGTTTTGTGCATATTATAATTAATTATTTACTTATGTGCATATGTATATAAATGTTTATTTCTGTACATATTGTATATATTTAATTTTGTGCATATTGTATTTAAATAATACTGTACATATTGTATGTATCTATATTGCGTATATTGGTTATTGGATGTTTCTGTTTTCTGCCGAAATCCCTGTTAACGTCAACTACCCTTGATGTTAAGGGCAGGTTGACGACAACAAGTGTGTCGTTGACTTCATGGGCATGGGAGATTGACGTCCAGATCGATGGATGCTGACTTCCTGTTAACGGAAGCAATGTGGCCGTTTACTTCTTCGTTTATGTTGCGATTCCAGATCTAAAAACGACTGTGTTTTCTCCGGTTCTTGATTAGGAAACTATCCCCAATGGTAGGAAGATCTAATCCTAGGCCCACCCCGACCCTTTAACATATAAAACCATCAGTTTCCAGCGAGATTAGGTCTTTTGGTTCATGAGAATAGCCTACTGTTTTCTTGTGAGAAACCAGAACTTTTGCAAGCTTGATTCGACAATTTGGGGAGGTCTTCTGGCGATCTACTTCGACTGGGAAGTACTCCAAGCATTAAGGAATCTTCCCCGACTCCAGAGATCCATCTACATCAGCAAATAGACCGGATTTGGGAGGGGATTTTACACCTTCTTGGCTTGGCCGAGGAGGGCTTCTTTGACAAGATTTGATCTCCTTAGATTTATTTACAGGCAAGTAATCGATGGATTACATCCCTAGACATGTCCTTTGGGTCTCAGGAATTTTACGAATTTTTATTTGAGTCTTGGAACCCCCAATTCTCCTATTTGTTTGAGTTTGGTCTGCACTTCTGCAGATAGGAGGTTGACGGAAACCTTGTTGCCACCAAATTCGTGAGTTAACGGTAGCATCATGAGCTGTTAACCCATGTTGGTGGCCAGGCCCTTGCCGCCAAGTTCTTCAGGATTTTTAGAACTGTGATGTGATCTCTGTGCTGTGTATTTCGGACTTCTGGTTAAATGTACATGCTGTAAAAATTAGGGTATGTTAGGTATTGTCCGTAGGTTATATCATAAGGTTTTGTCAATTTTCTGAGCATGATATTATTTAGTTTAATTTATGTTATTAGAAAATAAGCATGATTTGGCTGTGTTTAATTCGAAATAATTAGTTTTGTTGCATGTTAGGGTTTTAAAAATTTTCAATGATCTTTTGGTTATTGTTTTCAGGTTTTAGAACTGATAGGAATGACTGTTTTACTGTGAACCATGTTTAAGTGAATAATTTTCTAAAATAGCATGAAGTCTGTTTAAATTATTAAAATTAGTTTTACTGATGTGAAAAATCTGAAAAAAAATAGACATGTGACACATTACCTGTAGGAAGCCTATGATAAACATTTTGTACTATTTTGATACCTGTGAGTACTATTTGTATCTTAAGAGGTTAATTAAGCCATGTTAAACATGTTTGAGTTAAATCATGTGAATTTAAGTATTTAGCAGCATGTTAGGGCTCTGTTATGAATTATTTATCTCTGTGGAACAATAGTGTATAGTTCTGTAACCTGAGATATGAATGTTTATATAAAGTGCATGTGAAAGGGATTAAATTGTGCATATAAATTAATAAACCCATGTGATTAAGTGATAATGTGTAAATTGTGTCGAGATTAACACTGCTACCATAGAAGGCTGTGGAGTCGTACTGTAGTAAAGTCCCTATGGGAAGGCTCATTGTGTATGTGATATCCTATGGGCATTAGGATGAAATCTTGGAGGTGGACAAGTACCACTGGTTAGTGTGGAGAGGGCTTCTCCTGGTTCTGTGTAGTTACCAAGATTCGTCACTATATTGCCTAGGTGACGGTTATGTGTTATGTGAATGTGTGTCCTTTATGGTGGTTCGAACTATGTCTCATGGCAAATAAGTGTAAAAGTGTGAAAAATGTGAATATGTTAAATGTGAACATGTGATAGTGTTATGTGAATGCGATATTTTTATATTAAAACAGCAAGCTTAAGATGTTAATAAGTGTTATAAAAGTATGTGAAAATGATTAGATATCATGCTAGGATTATTGGTTACTATGTGCATAATTTCATGCTTTAATTGTGTAGAATTATGAAATGATATGAATAGAATTTGAAACCATAAATCATGTTACATGTTATGTGTAGAAAGCATGTGTAGGTTATCATGTGTATTTACTTAATTAAAATGAATCATGTACCATGTATTTCTCTTATTGTTTAAAAGACTAGCCTTTGTATATGATATGTGTAAGGATGTACCTTAGGTTGCTTGTTGGGTCTTGTTGAAAGACTCATACTTGATTTAACATACAGGTGAAATAGGTGTCCCCATACTTGAGGAGGACTTAGTGAGGAGCGACTCCGAGTGTGAGGAGTAGCTGCATTGTGGAAGATTGCTTCATAGTTACACTTTCTTTTCATAGTATGTGAACAATGTCATTATGTATTCATATGGACTTGTAATAATGTGGATATTTGTTATTTCTTTCATTTGGTATATTGACTATGGAATTATGTGAATGATGATGGAATAAGATTTCTTTTTATTTTCGCTGTACTCTTTTGTTATTTATGTACATCTCAGCCTATTGTATTGTGTTGGGTAAATGTCTCACTGTAATGATGCCCTTTATATTGATGTGGATTGGTATAATCGTATCGGTATATGGAGGGTCGTTACAGAGATTGGTATCAGAGAAACATGTTGACATAGTATATGAATATGCCATCATCTTCACGATATTGCAAAGTCTTTATAGAATTTTGTCCATATATGTGGAAAATATCTAATAATGGATTAAAGATTGTTAAGTAAATGGTTAGGACTAAATAACTTAGATTCTAACTAGATTAAATTATTTTACACGCTATGGAGAGCCGTGGTAGGTGTGGTGCTCAGGCTAGGGAGGATGAGCAGAGGCATGAGGAGAGGGGTGAGCAGCAGGCCCCAGCACCCTAGGGTCCCACAGTACTTCCTCTACCACCACCTGTGGACTACGACGTGTTCATGCAAGGCCTAGCTCAGGCAATGCAGACCCAGGTGCAGACTCAGGCGACACTGCAGGCTCAGGTTAGAGTTGGTAAATAGGAGTAGTCTGATTTATTAATTTCATGATTGTTATATGTTGCTTAATGTCTTAGGCTCCAGCTCCAGTTCCCCAAGAGCATAGCCATGGTGGTCCGTCCATCATGGAGAGGTTCAAGAGGATGGCTCTACCTTCTTTTAAGGGGGAGAGTCAGCCACTCTTAGTGGAGGCTGGATGAGGGAAGTCAAAAGATATTTCGAGCCGTCAGGTGTGTTGAGGAAGATAAAGTTAGCCTGGCCACCTACATGCTTCAGGTACTTAAAGTTTATTTACTTGTGTTAAGTTAAGGTGTTGTTTAGATGGTGCTTATGAGTTGTATTTTGTAGGAAAGAGTCGTTGTTTGGTGGGCCTCCGTACTTCACACCAGGTACGAGGATGGTGCCATAGAGGTGACTTGGGCCGAGTTCACGAGACTTTTTCGGGCCAAGTTCATCCCCGAGCACATCCAGGACAAGATAGAGCAGGAGTTTCTCTCTCTTACTCAGGGCTCCATTACGGTTCTGGAGTTTGAGGCCAGGTTTTCCGAGCTCTCTAAGTATGCTCTCTATATAGTTGATGATGAGCGCAGGAAGGCCAAGAAATTTATGATGGGTCTCAAACGATCACTGAGGTCGAGGCTTGTGGCTTTTGACCTCTGCACTCTTGATGAGGCTCCCAATGCAACGTGTAGACAGAAGAGCGAGATGGAGCAATACCTGGAGGAGAAGATGTCAACACAGAAGAGGTCCGCGCCACCTTTCCAGAGGCAGGACAGGAAGAAGGCAATATACTAGTCACCGCAGCGTCCAGCGGCGACTGTGAGTCAATAGGTAGTTACACCGCAGTCCCCCAGCTTCAGGCCTAGTTGTTGAACCACTCTTATATTTTACCCTTATATTTTGATGATAACAAAATTTATGATTAATGAAATATTATCAAATATATTTAATATCGTGATTTTGTAAATAAATATAAATTTATTGAAATTATCGCTGTATGAGGTGCACTAAAATGCTAAATCGATGTTCATTCAATATACATCGATTTCTATTCAAAGTGCCACATCGATTTCACTAATAACTATTTGATAAGTTACACAATGATTTGATTGTGTAACAATTCGTTAAGTGAAACATCGATTTGATCGTGCATCGATTTCATAAGTTAGAAACAATGATTTGCTTCTCACAACGATTCGTTAAGTGAGAACAATGATTTGCTCTCATATCGATTTGGTTCTCACATCGATTCGCTAAGTGCCATAACGATTTGTTCTCATATCGATTTCACAAGTGAGAACAACGACTTGGTTCTCATTACGATTTCATAAGTGAGAACAACGATTTGCTCTCATATCGATTTGGTTCTCATAACGATTTGATAAGTAAGAAACATCGATTTGCCTATCTTATAATAACGATTTGCTTTCACTTAAACATCGATTTTGTCCAAACATCGACTTCATGTAAACATCGATTTCCCTTTATATTCAGATGTTTCAAATATGTTTGGCGCCTAATGAAAAGTCAAATATCTTCTGACAGAAAAAGTTGCATGCGTATTTCAGATTCCTGTCAAAAAAGATATGAACTACTATTTTTATCATGTTAGCAGAAACACAGTGGTATGTGTTGGCCCTTTTGGTACGGCAGCAAGCTAACCTAGAGCGGGGGGGGGGGGGGGGGGGGGGTGAATAGGTTTTTCCGAAATCTGAAATAGAAACTTAAACATAGAAATTAACACTTGAAGGTTTGGTTAGATTAGTGTGATAAAGAGTAGTAGTGCAGAAGCAAATAAACAATCACACAATGGACACAAGGAATTTATCCTGGTTCGGCCCTTCCCACATGGAAGTCCTACGTCCAGTCCCCAAGCAACCTCTTGGGATTTCACTAACCAAGGGTACAGTCCCCCTTAAGGACACTACAACACCCAGCACCCCAGCTGGTCTTCTTCTCTTTCCCGGGCAAGAAGGCAGCCCACTTCTCTTACAGGTAAAGAAGCCAACCTTCTGGTACAAACCCCAGTGCGGTTCTGCTAGACACTAACCCCTAGCTAGGTTAACAACTAGTACAAACCCCAGTTTGGTTCAGCTAGACACAAACCACTAGCTGGGTTATCTACTGTATACAGTCCTACAGTTGGACAAGGATCTTTCTTAGAAATATCAGACTGAGAAGCTTTACAAGATAAACACTTGTGTAGAGCTCACAGTCCCAGACTCTCCCCAGATATACAATGAGCTCGGAGAGAAACAGAAGAGAGAAAAGAAAGCAATAGTGCTTGAATGCTTGAACGCTTGAGATGCTTCAAAGCTTTAGTGCTTCTTCTGGGCTCAGGCTCTTTCTCTCTTTCTTTGAGTGTATGTGTCATTGAGGTTCTTCTCACAGTTGTACACTCCTTCAAAGATATTCAGGAAAAGGGCCTTGCTTTTCTTCAGCTAAGCTTCTTCTTTTATATGAGCAATTTGAATGGATCCGTTGAAGAGATCCGTTGGATTTCTAGCCGTTGCTCATCTCCTCTTCATTTGTCTTAATCAGACTCTGACGGTCTTCGAGGTCTGTACACATAGAAGAAAGTGTTAGCATAAAAAAAGTGTTTTATGATAAACGATGTATAGTCCTGTGCTTCTGCTAATCATACTAAATTAGTAGGTCATATCTTTTTCTGACAAGATTATGCATACAGCTTTTTGTTAGAAGATATTTGACTTTTCATTTAAGCGCCCAACATATTTGAAATATAAAGGCAATCTGAGTTTGATCAGAATCCATGAAGAAATCGTTATGAGCATGACTTATGAAATCGTTATGTGAAGAGTCGTTGCTCATTTATAAAGAAATCGATGTGATTATTTATGAAATCGTTATGCAAGCAAATCGTTATGATCTTCTGAAGAAATCGTTGTGATCAGTAAAGAAATCGATGTGATCACTTATGAAATCGTTATGGCATTGATTTCTTAGCAAATCGTTGCGCTTACAGAAGAAATCGTTGCGAACATTATGAAATCGTTATGGCATTGATTTCTTAGCAAGTCGTTGCGCTTACAGAAGAAATCGTTGCGAACACTTATGAAATCGTTATGGCATCGATTTCTTAGCAAGCCGTTGCGCTTACAGAAGAAATCGTTGCGAACACTTATGAAATCGTTATGAGAACGAAAACGATATGAGGGCAAATCGTTGTGGCTAAAAAAAGGAATCGTTCTGAGATCGATTTCTTAACAAATCGTTATGGTCACTTAGCGAAGTCGTTGTAGCGCTTATTAATTTTGGCACTTAAACTGAAATCGATGTATATTGATTAAACATCGATTTTATCATTTTAGTGCGCCATATTGCATCAATGTGAGACTCAGCACTTTGCTATGAGATTGATGCGACACAGATGAAACAAAATATTCAATTTAAGTTACATCATAAATTTTATTATCACCAAAATATAAGAACAAATAGAGAGTGGTTCAACAATCTCCCCCTTTTTGGTGATGACAAAATTTATGAGAATTTCCTACAAGAATATATATAAGCATAGAGGTTTCAGAAAATTCATACAAACTCTCCCCCTTTTTGTCACTAACCAAAAAGGAAGGATCTTACCAGAGATTTCTCTCCCCCTTTGAGAGAATTTCTTACCATTGAGGGGTTCAACAAGGATAGTTGATAAGGAATGACTCCCCCTTAATCTGTGCTCCCCCTGAATGAAACTTGCAAATAATTGTTAGTAATAAAGACTAATTCATTTTTGTGACTACTCTTTCTTCAGATGTGATTTGAACGAAGAATCTGCAGTCACTCCTGGCTTGAGCATTCTTGGTTTTTGATGCTCCAAGGCTAACCTGCAAATACATTACTCAGGGGTAGGTACCCAAATCTTTTTGGGTCCTTGATGGTTAGATGCATGAAAATAACCTTTAGGAATCCAAACTAAGTGCCTTGTTGTGCAGGTGTTTACTATGTGTCCTAATTTATTACAATGAGAACAACAATGAATATAATCTATTTTGCAGTTCTTATTGTTTTTATGATGTCTGTTTAGGACATAATTTTTTAAAACGTTTTCTTTTACAGGGGCCATTTTCTGAGGCAACTTGGTTTCTTTTACAAATTTTGGTAATGGATATTTTCCTGAAATTATTGCTTGTTTTCCCTTTTCCAGAGGTATGTATCCAAGCCTTTGTTTATTATTTCCAGATTTTGATCCTTTTAAACATAGGGCTAAAGATGTTTTCCCTTTAGTTAATTTTCTAACTGATTCTTTTAAATAAAGATTTTCTTCAGTTAGAGTTTTAAATTTTTCTTCTAACTCTAATTTTTCATTGTCCTTATTTTTTAAATCTTCATTCAAAAGATAAATATTATCTTTATTGTCCTTTAATTGTTTTTCTAGTTGCTCCAGTTCGGATTTAAGATCAAAATTGGTGTTTTCTAAGCAAATAGAGTTGTTTTTCAGATTTTTTTAGTTCTTTTACAACCCCCTTATGTTTTTCATACAGTTCATTAAAGACTTCTTCTAAGTCTTCTGATTCTGACCCTGAATCTGTGCAAGAATTAAAAAATGAGTCAGAATGTACCTCATCTAGTCCCACCATGAGGGCTAGATTTACCTGCTCCTTTTCGGAATCTGAGCTTGATGATTCTGAGCTTGTGACCTCATCATTTTCCCAAGCAGCCGCCATGGCTTTTCTTTTAAATTTCTTGTGCTGCTTCTTGGTCTTATCAGTTTGACCAATCTTCTTGAGCCTTGGACAGTCTGGTCTCAGATGTCCAGGTTTTCTGCATTCATAGCAGACTGGTTCTTTCTCCTTTTTATCTTTCCTTTGAATTCTTCTTGATCCATTTTTCTTCTTCTTCAAAATCTTCTGAAGCTTGGACAATACTTCATCCATATTACAGTCTTCAGAATCTGCATCCTGGGAACTAGAAGAAGAAGTGGAAGGAGTAGCTACAACCTTAAGAGCATTAGTACATTTCTTCTTAGATGAGCTTTCAGACAATCGCTCCATATTTATTTCATGTGCCATGAGAGAACCTATTAAGTTATCAATAGAAAGTTTGGTTAAGTCATGGGCTTCTTCAATAGCAGTTACTTTAGGTGTCCATGAAAGAGTTAAGGACCTAAGTATCTTTCTGACAGTTTCCTCATCAGAAAGATTTTTACCAAGAGAACTCAAACCAACTACTATGCTCGAAAATCTATTATACATCTGAGTGATATTTTCATTTGGAAGCATTTTAAATTGCTCATATTGTGAGACAAGAATATCTATCCTAGTTTGTTTTACTTTATCTGTTCCTTCATAAGTTATCTGCAGTTTATCCCATATTTCTTTAGCTGATTTACATGCAGATACTCTATTAAATTCTCTTTTGGATAAAGTACAACATAAGTAGTTCTTAGCTTTAAAGTTTAAAGATAATTTACGTTTATCTGCTGCTGTAATGGCAGTAGTGCCTGGAATAGGAACAATAACATAATCACCTACCTCGATTACCTGCCATAGATCAAAGTCTGTGCCTCGAATGAAGCATTCCATTCTCATCTTCCAATATTGGTAGTCCTCTCCATCAAAGAATGGAGGTCTGGTGACTGACTGACCTTCAGCATATCCTTGAGCTGCCATGGATCTTCTCTAAGATCGTTGGATCTTCTTGATAGATCAGAGAACCTCGCTCTGATACCACTTGTTGGCCCTTTTGGTACGACAGCAAGCTAACCTAGAGGGGGGGTGAATAGGTTTTTTCGAAATCTGAAATAGAAACTTAAACACAGAAATTAACACTTGAAGGTTTGGTTAGATTAGTGTGATAAAGAGTAGTAGTGTCGAAGCAAATAAAGAATCACACAATGGACACAAGGAATTTATCCTGGTTCGGCCCTTCCCACATGGAAGTCCTACGTCCAGTCCCCAAGCAACCTCTTGGGATTTCACTAACCAAGGGTACAGTCCCCCTTAAGGACACTACAACACCCAGCACCCCAGCTGGTCTTCTTCTCTTTCCCGGGCAAGAAGGCAGCCCACTTCTCTTACAGGTAAAGAAGCCAACCTCCTGGTACAAACCCCAGTACGGTTCTGCTAGACACTAACCCCTAGCTAGGTTAACAACTGGTACAAATCCCAGTTTGGTTCAGCTAGACACAAACCCCTAGCCGGGTTATCTACTGTATACAGTCCTACAGCTGGACAAGGATCTTTCTTAGAAAGATCAGACTGAGAAGCTTTACAAGATAAACACTTGTGTAGAGCTCACAGTCCCAGACTCTCCCCAGATATACAATGAGCTCGGAGAGAAACAGAAGAGAGAAAAGAAAGCAATAGTGCTTGAATGCTTGAACGCTTGAGATGCTTCAAAGCTTGAGTGCTTCTTCTGGGCTCAGGCTCTTTCTCTCTTTCTTTGAGTGTATGTGTCATTGAGGTTCTTCTCACAGTTGTACACTCCTTCAAAGATATTCAGGAAAGGGGCCTAGCTTTTCTTCAGCTAAGCTTCTTCTTTTATATGAGCAATTTGAATGGATCCGTTGAAGAGATCCATTGGATTTCTAGCCGTTGCTCATCTCCTCTTCATTTGTCTTAATCAGACTCTGACGGTCTTCGAGGTCTGTACACATAGAAGAAAGTGTTAGCATAAAAAAAAGTGTTTTATGATAAACGATGTATAGTCATGTGCTTCTGCTAATCATACTAAAATTAGTAGGTCATATCTTTTTCTGACAAGATTATGCATACAGCTTTTTGTTAGAAGATATTTGACTTTTCATTTAAGCGCCCAGCATATTTGAAATATAAAGGCAATCTGAGTTTGATCAGAATCCATGAAGAAATCGTTATGAGCATGACTTATGAAATCGTTATGTGAAGAGTCGTTGCTCATTTATAAAGAAATCGATGTGATTATTTATGAAATCGTTATGCAAGCAAATCGTTATGATCTTCTGAAGAAATTGTTGTGATTAGTAAAGAAATCGATGTGATCACTTATGAAATCGTTATGGCATTGATTTCTTAGCAAATCGTTGCGCTTACAGAAGAAATCGTTGCAAACATTATGAAATCGTTATGGCATTGATTTCTTAGCAAGTCATTGCGCTTACAGAAGAAATCGTTGCGAACACTTATGAAATCGTTATGGCATCGATTTCTTAGCAAGTCGTTGCGCTTACAGAAGAAATCGTTGCGAACACTTATGAAATTGTTATGAGAACGAAACGATATGAGGGCAAATTGTTGTGGCTAAAAAAAGGAATCGTTCTGAGATTGATTTCTTAACAAATCGTTATGGTCACTTAGCGAAGTCGTTGTAGCGCTTCTAATTAATTAAAACAAAATCGTTGTAGCGCTTATTAATTTTGGCACTTAAACTGAAATCGATGTATATTGATTAAACATCGATTTTATCATTTTAGTGCGCCATATTGCATCAATGTGAGACTCAGCACTTTGCTATGAGATTGATGCGACACAGATGAAACAAATATTCAATTTATGTTACTTCATAAATTTTATTATCACCAAAATACAAGAACAAATAGAGAGTGGTTCAACAGTATGCACCGTTTATCATAAACACTCTTTTATGCTAACACTCTCTTCTATGACCACAGACCTCGAAGACCACCAGAGTCTGATTAAGAAAATGAAGAGAAGATCATCAACGATTAGAAGAGCTCCAACGGATCTCTTCAACGGATCTATTCAAAAGCCTCTCATATAAAAGATGAAGCAAGGCTGAAGAAGAACAATAGAGTTTTCCTGAAAATCTTTGAAGGAGTGTACAACCAGTGAGGAACCTCAATGCCACATACACTCAAAGAAAGAGAGAAGAGCTCGAGCCAAATTCAAGAGAAGCCTTTCAACGCAGAAGTCTTCAACGCTCTCAAGCATTCAAGCTCCTTCTCCTTTCTCCATTCTCCCTGTGCTTATTGTAATTCTTGGGGAGAGTCTTTTTGTTGAGAGTTCTTGGGTAGAGGCCATTCTTGTAGAACTCTCAGCACTGTTCTTTCTTTTATAAGAAAGACATCTTGTCCAGCTGTAGGATGGTATACAGTGTATAACCTAGCTAGGGGTTTGTGTCTAGCAGAACCGCACTGGGGTTTGTACCAGGAGGTTGGCTTCTTGACCTATAAAAGAACTGGGCTGCCTTCTTTCCCGGGAAAGAGAAGAAGACCAACTGGGGTGCTGGGTGTTGTATTGTCCTTGAGGGGGACTGTACCCTTGGTTAGTGAAATCCCAAGAGGTTGCTTGGGGACTGGACGTAGGACTTCCATGTGGGAAGGGCCGAACCAGGATAAATTCCTTATGTCATTTATGTGATTGTTTATTTGCTTTCCGCACTGCTACTCTTATCACACTAAACTAACCAAACTTTCTAGTGATATTTTTCTGTGTTTAAGTTTCTGTTTCAGATTTCAAAAAATCTATTCACCCCCCCCCCTCTAGGTTACCTTGTTGTTGTACCTTCAAAAGAAAGGGACTAACAAGTGGTATCAGAGAGGGTCTCTGAACATTCAAGAAAGGTCCAACGATCTTAGAGCAAAGATCCATGGCAGCTCAAGGATTTTCTGAAGGATAATCAGTTACCAGACCTCCATTCTTCGATGGACAGGATTACCAATATTGGAAGATGAGAATGGAATGCTTCATTCGAGGCACAGACTTTGATTTGTGGCAGGTAATAGAGGTAGGTGACTAAGTTATTGTTCCGTCTGAAGGTACTACTGCTATTACAGCAGCAGATAAAATTAAATTATATTTAAACTTTAAGGCTAAGAATTATCTATGTTGTGTCTTATCTAAAAGAGAAATCAGTGAACTATCTGCATGTAAATCTGCCAAAGAAATATGGGATAAACTGCAGGTAACTTATGAAGGAACAGATAAAGTGAAACAAACTAGGATAGATATTCTTGTCTCACAATATGAGCAGTTTAAAATGCTTCCTAACGAAAATATAACTCAAATGTATAATAGATTTTCGAGCATAGTAGTTGGTCTAAGCGCTCTTGGCAAAAATCTCTCTGATGAGGAAACTATCAGAAAAATACTTAGGTCTTTAACTATTTCATGGACCCCTATGGTCACAACTATTGAAGAAGCCCATGATCTAACCAAGTTTTCTATTGATAAGCTAATTGGTTCCCTCATGGCACATGAAATTAATATGGAGCGTCTATCTGAGAGCTCATCAAAGAAAAAATGTACTAATGCTCTTAAAGTTGCAGCTGCTTCTTCCACTTCTTGTTCTTCTAGCTCAAAGATTGCAAGATCTGAAGATAGTGATGTTGATGAAGTATTGTCCAAGCTTCAGAAGATTTTAAAGCATAAGAAAAATGGATCACGAAGGATCCAAAGGAAAGAGAAAAAAGAGAAAGAACCAGTCTGCTATGAATGCAGAAAACCTGGACATCTGAGACCAGATTGTCCAAGGCTTAAGAAGACTGGTCAAACCGAGAAGCCAAAGAAGTAGCACAAGAAATTTAAAAGAAAAGCCATGGCTGCTGCTTGGGAAAATGAAGAGACCACAAGCTCAAATCGAAGAAAGAGTAGGTAAGTCTAGCCCTCATGGTAGGACTAGATGAGGTAAATTATGACCCATTTTTTTATTCATGCACTGATTCAGGGTCAGAGTTTGAAGACTTAGAAGAAGTATTTAATGAACTATATGAAAATTATAAAAATGTTGTAAAAGAATTAAAGAATTTGAAAAAAACACTATTTGCTTAGAAAACACCAATTCTGATCTTAAATTCGAATTGGAGCAACTGGAAAAATAATTAAATGACAGTAAAGATAACATTTATCTTTTGAATGAAGATTTAAAAAATAAGGAGACTGAAAAATTAGAGTTAGAAGAAAAATTAAAAACTCTAACTGAAGAAAATATTTATTTAAAAGAATCAGTTGGAAAGTTAACTAAAGGAAAAACATCTTTAGCCCTATGCTTAAAAGGGTCAAAATCTGGAAATAATAAACAAGAGTTTGGATACATACCTCCTGAAAAGGGAAAACAAGCCATAATTCCAGGAAAATATCCATTACCAAAATTTGTAAAAGAAACCAAGATGCCTCAGCGAAAGGCCCCTATAAAAGAAAATGTTTCCAAAAATTGTGTTCTACACAGACAGTATAAAGATAATAAAAATAGCAAAACAATTTATATTCATTGTTGTTCTCATTGCAATAAATTAGGACACACTGTAAACACCTGCACAACAAGGCACCTAGTATGGATCCCGAAAGGTTATTTTCATGCATCTAACCGAAAGATTTGGGTACTTATTTCTGAATAAGTTATTTGCAGGGTAGCCTTGGAGCATCAGGATCAAGGATGCTCAAGGCTAGAGTGACTGCCAACTCCTCATCCAAATCTCATCTGAAGGGGGAGTAGTCACAAATATTGAATTTTTATTGCTCCTAACAATGTTTGCAAGTTTCCTTTTAAGATGTATGCAGATAAAAATCTTGAAGACTTGACAAACAACATGTAAAAGGTCAAGACGAACAAGATCTGATTTCCTCACATTAAGGAGGAGTCTCATGCTCAGGGGGAGCATACACTAAGGGGGAGTCATTCATTAAATGTCAATCATTGTTGAACCCCTCTAAGGTAAGAAACTCTCTCAAAGGGGGAGAATATGCATGGTAAGATCCGTCCTTTTTTGTTAGTGACAAAAAGGGGGAGAGTATGTATGTTCTATGATTTTTCTGCATTTTCTATGTTTAAGTATTTTTTTCAGAAAATTCTCATAAATTTTGTCATCACCAAAAAGGGGGAGATTGTTGAAACACTCTTATATTTTACCCTTATATTTTGATGATAACAAAATTTCTGATTAATGAAATATTATCAAATATATTTAATATCATGATATTCTAAATAAATATAAATTTATTGGAATTATCGCTGTATGAGATGCACTAAAATGCTAAATCGATGTTCATTCAATATACATCGATTTCTATTCAAAGTGCCACATCGATTTCACTAACAACGATTTGATAAGTTACACAACGATTTGATTGTGTAACGATTCGTTAAGTGAAACATCTATTTGATCGTGCATCGATTTCATAAGTGAGAAACAACGATTTGCTTCTCACAATGATTTGTTAAGTGAGAACAACGATTTGCTCTCATATCGATTTGGTTCTCATAACGATTTCATAAGTGAGAACAACGATTTGCTCTCATAACGATTTGGTTCTCACATCGATTCGCTAAGTGCCATAACGATTTATTCTCATATCAATTTCATAAGTGAGAACAACGATTTGGTTCTCATAACGATTTCATAAGTGAGAACAACGATTTGCTCTCATATCGATTTGGTTCTCATAACGATTTGATAAGTAAGAAACATCGATTTGCCCATCGATTTGCCTATCTTATAATAACGATTTGCTTTCACTTAAACATCAATTTTGTCCAAACATCGACTTCATGTAAACATCGATTTCCCTTATATTCAGATGTTTCAAATATGTTTGGCGCCTAATGAAAAGTCAAATATCTTCTGACAGAAAAAGCTGCATGCATATTTCAGAGTCTTGTCAGAAAAAGATATGAACAACTATTTTTATCCTGTTAGCAGAAACACAGTGGTATGCACCGTTTATCATAAACACTCTTTTATGCTAACACTCTCTTGTATGACCACAGACCTCGAAGACCACCAAAGTCTGATTAAGACAAATGAAAAGAAGATCATCAACGGCTAGAAAAGCTCCAACGGATCTCTTCAACGGATCTATTCAAAAGCCTCTCATATAAAAGATGAAGCAAGGCTGAAGAAGAACAATAGAGTTTTCCTGAAAATCTTTGAAGGAGTGTACAACCAGTGAGGAACCTCAACGCCACATACACTCAAAGAAAGAGAGAAGAGCTCGAGCCAAATTCAAGAGAAGCCTTTCAAAGTAGAAGTCTTCAACGCTCTCAAGCATTCAAGCTCCTTTTCCTTTCTCCATTCTCCCGTGCTTATTGTAATTCTTGGGGAGAGTCTTTTTGTTGAGAGTTCTTGGGTAGAGGCCATTCTTGTAGAACTCTCAGCACTGTTCTTTCTTTTATAAGAAAGACATCTTGTCCAACTATAAGACTGTATATAGTGTAGAACCTAGCTAGGGGTTTGTGTCTAGTCGAACCGCACTGGGGTTTGTACCAGGAGGTTGGCTTCTTGACCTGTAAAAGAAGTGGGCTGCCTTCTTGCCCGGGAAAGAGAAGAAGACCAGCTGGGGTGCGGGGTGTATTGTCCTTGAGGGGGACTGTACCCTTGGTTAGTGAAATCCCAAGAGGTTGCTTGGGGACTGGACGTAGGACTTCCATGTGGGAAGGGCCAAACCAGGATAAATTTCTTGTGTCATTTGTGTGATTGTTTATTTGCTTTCGCACTGCTACTCTTATCACACTAAACTAACCAAACTTTCTAGTGATATTTTTCTGTGTTTAAGTTTATGTTTCAGATTTCAGAAAAACCTATTCACCCCCCCCTCTAGGTTAGCTTGCTGTCGTACCTTCAAAAGAAAGGGACCAACACCAGTGACAAGAAGGCGTGTCCTCACTGTGGTAGGGCACACGATTGCACTTAGTGTTGGAAGTTGGCAGGAAAGTGTCTCAAGTGTGGCAGCACCGAACACCAGATCAGGGATTGTCCTAGACATCAGTAGGGTGTTCAACGTGGAGAGCCAGCCCCAGCAGTAGTAGCAGTGGTAGCGCCAGTGACAGGGAGACCAGGAAGGCCTCGAGCCCAAGCTCGAGTGTTTACACTAGCACGAGAGGATGTGGAGCAGGCCGACAACATCACAGAAGGTAATGTTCTAGTCATTGGTGTGCATGCTCAGGTATTGTTTGATACGGGTGCCACACACTCGTTCGTTTCCGAGCGGTTTGCAAAGCAGTTAGTAGTAGAGTCTGGAGTTGGGGCAGAGGAGTTAGAAGTCCCTTTGTCTGTGCACACACCGGTGGGTACGGTATCGACTAGGAAGTGCATTCCATCCTTACCTATGTGCATTGAGGACCGAGGCTTGTTTGGGTGCTTCTACTTGCTTAAGATGAAGGAATATGATGCCATTCTTGGTCTGGATTGGCTTGAGGAGCACTATGCCTTGGTGGATTGTAGAGGGAAGAATATTACTTTCTGTATTCCTGGTAAGAATGAATTATCATGTCCGTTGCCAAGGAACTTAGCGGAAGGTTTGTGATCTCCGCCATGAAGGCGATGAGGATGGTGAACAAGGGTTGTGATGCATTTCTTGCCAGTGTGGTCTTAGTCCCTAAGGCCGATCAGTCACCGACCATTGAGGAGATTGAGGTAGTGCAGGAGTTTCCAGATGTGTTTCCTGATGATTTGTCTGGATTGCCACCGGCTAGGGAGATAGAGTTCACTATTGAGTTGCTTCCAGGCACCTCTCCAATCTCTAAGGCTCCATATGGGATAGAACCTGTGCCGTTAGCTGAGCTGATGATGCAGTTGCAGGATTTGCTGGATAAGGGATTCTTTCGCCCTAGTGTATCACCATGGGGCGCACCTATATTGTTCGTGAAGAAGAAGGACGGTTCCCTCAGGTTGTGTATTGATTACAGGAAGCTCAACCAGGTGACAGTGAAGAACATGTATCCCTTGCCGCGGATTGATGATTTGTTCGATCAGCTGCAAAATGCATCGGTGTTCTCCAAGATTGATCTACGGTTCGACTATCATCAGTTGAGGATTAAGGATGAGGATGTGTCCAAGACTGCTTTCAGGACTCGTCATGGACACTATGAGTTTCTTGTGCTTTCATTTGGTTTGACCAACGCCCCTGTAGTGTTCATGGGTCTCATGAACAGGGTGTTTAGACCCTATTTGGATAGCTTTGTTGTGGTGTTCATTGACGATGTGTTAGTCTATTCTTCTGATGAGGCTACACACCATGAGCATTTGAGGGTTGTTCTAGAGGTTCTCCGAGAGCACAAGCTGTATGCAAAGTTTAGCAAGTGCGATTTCTGGATGCGCGAGATTCATTTCCTTGGGCATGTTATCTCAGGCGCTAGAGTTGCAGTTGATCCGGAGAAGGTCCAAGCAGTATTAGATTGGGAGATTCTAAGGACACCATCGGAGATTCAGAGTTTTCTTGGTGTAGCAGGCTATTATAGGCGATTCATTGAGGGCTTTGCATCTATCGCCGCACCTTTGACCAAGCTAACCAGGAAGGGTGTGAAGTTTGTGTGGACTGATGATTGCGAGAGTAGTTTCTAGTTGCTGAAGGAGAGGCTTACATCTACACTTGTGTTGATCTTGCCGAGTGGTGCAGAGGGTTTTTCCATCTACTCTGATGCTTCTCAGATAGGTCTTGGTTGTGTGTTGATGCAGCATGGTAAGATAGTTGCATATGCTTCTCGCCAGTTAAAGGAGCATGAGCGTAACTATCCGACCCATGATTTGGAGTTAGCAGTTGTGGTTCATGCACTGAAGATCTGGAGACACTATCTTTATGGTGTCAAGTTCGAGGTGTTCATTGACCATAAGAGTCCGAGGTATCTTTTCTCGCAGAAGGAGTTGAACTTGCGGTAGAGATGGTGGATTGAGTTTCTCAAGGACTACGACTTCGAGCTTCAATATCATCTAGGGAAGGTGAATGTCATGGAGGATGCGTTTAGCAAAAAGAGGTATTTGCTTAGGCAGGATTGGAAGATGCTTGAAGATGCAGCGTGTGCTATGACTAAGCTAGAGCCATAATTGTGTCAGGCTTTCGTGGCTCAGTTGTCTATCCGATCTACAGTTCTGGATGAGGTGATCGAGCAGCAAAGAGCAGGTCCTAGGCTTCAGGAGTTGGTGGGCAAGGCAGGCATTGCTCGAGATGAGGATTGTGTCATTAGATTTCAGCACCGAGTTTGTGTTCCTGATGTTGTGAATGTCTGTGAGCATGTACTAGCAGAAGCTCATAGGTCGTGGTTTTACATTCATCCAGGCAACACTAAGATTACCCGTATTTGAAGAGATCTTTCTGGTGGTTTGGTATGAAGAAGGATGTGGCCGAGTTCGTGTCCAGGTGTTTAGTGTGCCAGCAAGTGAAGGCCGAGCGTCAGTGACCATTGGGTCTTATGCAGAAGATGGAGATACTAGTAAGGAAGTGGAAAGCAATCACCATGGATTTTGTGACGGGTTTGCCCCGATTAGCAAAGGGCAATGACTCAATTTGGGTGATTGTAGACCGTTTCTCCAAAACAGCGCATTTCTTGCCTATGAAGAAGAAGCAGTTCGTGGAGAGTTTGGCTAGGCTATATGTCGGCAACATTCTGAGATTGCATGGTATGCCGAAGTCTATTATTTCTGACCGAGACCCGAGGTTTACTTCGAGGTTGTGGCAGGGTCTTCAGGATGCTTTGGGTTCTCAACTGAAGCTTAGTTCAGCGTTCCATCCCCAAATAGATGGCCAGTCCGAGAGGACGATCTAGATGCTCGAGGATATATTGAGAGCATGCGTGCTTGACTGGAAGGGTGATTGGGAGCATCATCTACCTCTTGTGGAGTTCGCCTACAACAACATTTTTCATATGAGCATTGTCATGGCTCCGTTTGAGGCTTTGTATGGCGGCTCTGTAGATCTCCTTTGTGCTGGGAGGAGACAGGCGATAGGCAGTTAGTTGGTCCGGAGTTGGTGTAGGAGACTTCGGATAAGATTCAGCTTATCAGGGAGAGGTTGGTTACGACGCAGGATAGGCAGAAGAGCTACGCCGAGAACAAAAGAAAGGATTTGGAGTTCGAGGTTGCTGAGCATGTATTTCTTAAGGTTTCGCCTGCCCGAGGCGTTGTCAGGTTTGGCAGGTACAGCAAGTTGAGTCCGAGATTCATTGGCCCGTTTGAGATTCTCAGACAGATGGGCAGCGTGGCATATGAGCTAGCTTTACCCCCATTGTTAGCTAGTGTAGACCCAATTTTCCACGTGTCTATACTTAGGAGGTATGCGCGAGATCCGTTTCAAGTTATTAGTCACGAACCAGTGGAGATTCAGCCAGATTTGTTGTATGTAGAGCAACCAGTAGCTATCCTAGACCGGAAGGTTCAGCACCTTAGGAATAAGAGTATTGCATCCGTGAAGGTGTTATGGAGGAACTTCTCGCGAGAGGAGGCTACATCAGCAAACAAACCGGATTTGCGAGGGGATTTTGCACCTTCTTGGCTTGGCCGATCAAGGTGATCTCCTTAGATTTATTTACAGGGAAGTAATCGATGGATTACATCCCTAGACATGTCCTTTCAGTCTCAAGAATTTTATGGATATTTATTCGAGTCCTGGAACCCCCAATTCTCCTATTTGTTTGAGTTCGGTCTGCACTTCTACAGACAGGAGGTTGACGGCAACCTTGTTGCCGCCAAGTTCCTGAGTTAACGGCAGCATCGTGTGTCGTTAACCCATGTTGGCGGCAAGGCCCTTGCCGCCAAGTTCTTTAGATTTTCAAAACTGTGATGTGATCTTTGTGCTGTGAATTTCAGACTTCTGGTTATATGTACATGCTGTAAAAATTAAGGTTTGTCAAGTATTGTCTGTAGGTCATATCATGAGGTTCTGTCAATTTTCTGAGTATGATACTATTTATTTTAATTTCTGTTATTGGAAAATAAGCATGATTTGGCTATGTTGAATTCGGAATAATTAGTTTTATTGCATGTTAGGGTTTCAAATATTTTCAATGATCTTATGGTTACTGTTTTCAGGTTTTAGAACTGATAGGAATAACTGTTTTTGTGAACCATGTTTAAGTGAATAATTTGCTAAAATAGCATGAAGTCTATTTAAATTATTAAAATTAGTTTCACTAATGTGAAAAAATATAAAAATAGACATGTGGCACATTACTTGTATGAAGCTTATGCTAAAAAATTTTGTACTGTTTTGATACCCGTGAGTATGTTTGTATTTTAAGTGGTTAATTAAGCCATGTTAAACATGTTTGAGTTAAATCATGTGAATTTCAGTATTTAGCATCATGTTAGGGCTCTGTTATGAATTATTTATCTCTGTGGAACAGTAGTGTATAGTTATCCAACCTGAGATATGAATGTTTATATAAAGTGCATGTGAAAGGGATTCAATTGTGCATATAAGTGAATAAACCTATGAGATTAAGTGATAATGTGTAAATTGTGCCAAGATTGACACTGCTACCATAGAAGGCTGTGGAGCCGTATTGTAGTAAAGTCCCTATGGGAAGGCTCATTGTGTATGCGATATCCTATGGGCATTAGGATGAAATCCTGGAGGTGGACAAGTACCACTGGTTAGGGTGGAGAGGGCTTCTCCCGGTTCTATGTAGTTACCAAGATTCGTCACTATATTGCCTAAGTGACGGGTATGTGTTATGTGAATGTGTGTCCTTCTTTATGGTGGTTCAGACTATGTGTCACGGAAAATTAGTGTAAAAGTGTGAAAAAAGTGAATATGTGAAATGTGAACATGTGATAGTGTTATGTGAATGTGATTTATGAAACCTTGTGAATGTGATATTTTTATATTAAAACAGTAAGCTTCAGATGTGAATAAGTGTTGTAAAAGCATGTAAAATTGATTAGATATCATGCTAGGAGTACTAGTTACTATGTGGATAATTCCATGCTTTAATTGTGTGGAATTGTGAAATGATATGAATAGAATTTGAAACCATGAATCATGTTACATGTTATGTGTAGAAAGCATCTGTCGGTTATCATGTGTATTTACTTAATTAAAATGAAGCATGTACCATGTATTTCTCTTATTGTTTAAAACACTAGCTTCTGTATATGATATATGTAAGGATGTACCTTAGGTTGCTTGTTGGGTCTTGTTGAAAGACTCATACTTACTTTAACATACAGGTGAGACAGGTGTCCCCGTACTTGAGGAGGACTTAGTGAGGAGCGATTCCGAGCATGAGGAGTAGATGCATTGTGGAAGATTGCTTCATAGTTACACTCTCTTTTCATAGTATGTGAACAATGTCATTATGTATTCATATGGACTTGTAATAATGTGGACAGTTGTTATTTCTTTCATTTGGTATATAGACTGTGGAATTATGTGATTGATGATGGAATAAGATTTCTTTTTATTTCTGCTGTACTCTTTTATTATTTATGTACATCTCAGCCTATTGTATTGTATTGGGTAAATGTCCCACTATAATGATGCCCTTTATATCGATGTGGATTAGTATAATCGTATCGGTATAAGGAGGGTCGTTACAGAGATTAGTATCAGAGAAACAAGTTGAGATAGTACATGAATATGCCATCATCTTCACGATATTGCAAAGTCTTTATAGAATTTTGTCCATATATGTGGAAAATATCTAATAATGGATTAAAGATAGTTAAGTAAATGGTTAGGACTAAATAACTTAGATTCTAACTAGATTAAATTGTTTTACACGCTATGGCGAGCCGTGGTAGGCCTGGTGCTCAGGCTAGGGAGGATGAGCCAAAATTAATTCAAGACTACTAAAATAAAATTAAAATAGTTAGAAAGAGATTGCTAGTAGCTAAAGATAGACAGAAAAGTTATGCTAATAAGAGAAGGCCACTAGAGTTTAATGTGGGTAATCATGTATTTCTAAAAGTCTCTCCGTCCAAAGACATCATGAGATTTAGTAAGAAAGGAAAGCTGAGTCCAAGATATGTAGGACCTTTTGAAATATTACAAAGGATAGGAAAGGTAGCATACCAGCTAGCTCTTCCGCCCTCTTGGTCATAGATTCATAATGTATTTCACATATCCATGTTGAGAAAATACATGTTGAATCCTTCACATATAATCAATTAGAAAGATGTGGAAATAAAACCATATTTTTCCTTGGAAGAAAGACCGATAAAAATTTTGGACAGGAAGGAACGAATCCTCAGAAACAAAGTAATTTTTATGGTGAAGATCTTATGGAGAAACGCACTCATTGAAGAAGAAACATGGGAATTGGAACTGTAAGGCCCTCGAATTCTGTCCATATTAAGCTTAAGGGGTTTTGTGCATGATATAATTAATTATTTACTTATGTGCATATGTATATACATGTTTATTTCTGTACATATTGTATTATTTAATTCTATGCATATTGTATTTAAATAATACTATACATATTATATGTATCTATATTGTGTATATTGGTTATTGGATGTTTCTATTTTCTACTGAAATCCCTATTAACGTCAACATCCCTTGACGTTAAGGGAAGGTTGAAGGCAACAAGTGTGCCGTTGACTTCATGGGTAGGGGAGATTGACCTCCAGATCGATGGACACTGACTTCCTGTTAACGGAAGCAATGTGGCTGTTTACTTCTTCGTTTATGTTGCAATTCTAGATCTAAAAACGGCTGCGTTTTCTCCGGTTCTTGATTAGGAAACTATCCCCAATGGTAGGAATATCTAATCCTAGGTCCATCCCGACCTTTAACCTATAAAACCATCAGTTTCCAGTGAGAATAGGTCTTTTGGTTCATGAGAAAAGCCTAGGGTTTTCTTGTGAGAAACCAGAACTTTTGCAAGCTTGATCCGACGATTTGGGGAGGTCTTCTGGCGATCTACTTCGACTGGGAAGTACTCCATGCATTGAGGAATCTTCCCCGACTCCAGAGATCCATCTACATCAGCAAACCGACTGTATTTGGGAGGGGATTTTGCACCTTCTTGGCTTGGCCGAGGAGGGCTTCTTTGACAAGATTTGATCTCCTTAGATTTATTTACAGGCAAGTAATCGATGGATTACATCCCTAGACATGTCCTTTAGATATCAGAAATTTTATGGATTTTTATTCGAGTCTTGGAACCCCCAATTCTCCTATTTGTTTGAGTTCGGTCTGCACTTCTGCAGACAGGAGGTTGACGACAACCTTGTTGCCGCCAAGTTCGTGAGTTAACAGCAGCATCGTGAGCTGTTAACCCATGTTGGTGGCGAGGCCCTTGCCGCCAAGTTCTTCAGGATTTTTAGAACTGTGATGTGTATTTTGGATTTCTGGTGAAATGTACATGCTGTAAAAATTAGGGTTTGTCAGGTATTGTCTGTAGGTCATATCATGAGGTTCTGTTAATTTTCTGGCATGATCTTATTTAGTTTAATTTCTGTCATTAGAAAATAAGCATGATTTGGCTGTGTTTAATTCGGAATAATTAGTTTTCTTGCATGTTAGGGTTTCAAAAATTTTCAATGATCATATGGTTATTATTTTTAGGTTTTAGAACTGATAGGAATGACGGTTTTTCTGTGAACCATGTTTAAGTGAATAATTTGCTAAAATAGCATGGAGTGTGTTTAAATTATTAAAATTAGTTTTACTGATGTGAAAAATCTGAAAAAAATAGACATGTGACACATTATCTGCAGGAAGCCTATGATAAACATCTTGTACTGTTTTGATACCTGTGAGTACTGTTTGTATCTTATGAGGTTAATTAAGCCATGTTAAACATGTTTGAGTTAAATCATGTGAATTTCAACATTTAGCAGCATGTTAGGGGTCTAGTATGAATTATTTATCTCTGTGGAACAATAGTGTATCGTTTTGTAACTTGAGATATGAATGTTTATATAAAGTGCATGTGAAAGGGATTAAATTGTGCATATAAATTAATAAACCCATGTGATTAAGTGATAATGTGTAAATTGTGCTGAGATTAACACTGCTACCATAGAAGGCTATGGAGCCGTACTGTAGTAAAGTCCCTATGGGAAGGCTCATTGTGTATGTGATATCCTATGGGCATTAGGATGAAATCCTGGAGGTGGACAAGTACCACTGGTTAGTGTGGAGAGGGCTTATCTCAGTTCTGCGTAGTTACCAAGATTCGTCACTGTATTGCCTAGGTGACGGGTATGTGGTATGTGAATGTGTGTCCTTTATGGTGGTTCGAACTGTGTGTCATGGCAAATAAGTGTAAAAGTGTGAAAATTGTGAATATGTGAAATGTGAACATGTGATAGTGTTATGTGAATGTGATTTATGAAACCTTGTGAATGTGATATTTTTATATTAAAACAGCAAGCTTAAGATGTTAATAAGTGTTATAAAAGTATGTGAAAATGATTAGATATCATGCTATGATTATTAGTTACTATGTGCATAATTTCATGCTTTAATTGTGTAGAATTATGAAATGATATGAATAGAATTTGAAACCATAAATCATGTTACATGTTATGTGTAGAAAGCATGTGTAGGTTATCATGTGCATTTACTTAATTAAAATGAATCATGTATCATGTATTTCTCTTATTGTTTAAAAGACTAGCTTGTGTATGTGATATGTGTAAGGATGTACCTTAGGTTGCTTGTTGGGTCTTGTTGAAAGACCATACTTGATTTAACATACAGGTGAGACAGGTGTCTCTGTACTTGAGGAGGACTTAGTGAGGAGCGACTCTGAGCGTGAGGAGTAGCTGCATTGTGGAAGATTGCTTCATAGTTACACTTTCTTTTTATAGTATGTGAACAATGTCATTATGTATTCGTATGGACTTGTAATAATGTGGACAGTTGTTATTTCTTTCATTTGGTATATAGACTGTGGAATTATGTGAATGATGATGGAATAAGATTTCTTTTGATTTCCGTTGTACTCTTTTGTTATTTATGTACATCTCAGCCTATTGTATTGTATTGGGTAAATGTCCCACTGTAATGACGCCCATTATATCAATGTGGATTGGTATAATCATACTGGTATAAGGAGAGTCGTTACAGGAACAAAAAATGAAAGAAAAGTATCCACAACAATTTGGTAAGGAAATTTTGTCAATTTTGATGATGAAATTTATTTTAAGAAGGGGAGGAATTTAATATCCTCAAATTCTAGACATCATGATTTACTCAGTAATTTCTATTTATCCTTAATAACCAATGTTAAATCTAGATATTTAGACCCAAGGATGTATGTAGCACACACTATCATACATCGGTACCACTTTCGATCATGCATACTCTGACAGGACGACACCAAATTTTAGTCGCATAATTAAAATTTGAGACTATCATAATTCGCAGAAAAATGTGTTGATCCAAAAAATATAAATATCAAGAATTAATGATGCATGAATATCAAGATTTAGTTAATTTATTGATTTTTAGGACAATTTTCACCAATAAATTTTTATTTAAAAATTAAAATTAAAATCACCATAATTTGTACCACCTTCGAATTCGCTTATGTTTAAAATTTCATCTTGAATAGACATCTTTGGGATACTAAATTAGGGATCCAAACAGATCGAAGGGATTAAATTTTAATTACGTAAATGATTAGTAAAAAAAAAATTTCTTATTGTAATCTCCACTACATAAGATGCTTAACCCTTAAGAAAGGCTACTCCATGTATCCCAATATGTGCTGCTCTAATCTTCTTCTAACGTGGTTGACTACTAAGTTGGGGAAAAGAGATGAATCTGATGACCAAACTCTCCCCATAATAAATAATTCATTTATTTACATATTAATTTTGATGATTAACAAAATAGTACTAATGGATTACTTGAGCCTTGAGAACAGGAAATAAAAGAAAAATGAAAGTTCAAGACAACCAGGTAAGTCTCATCTCACATTCTGTCCAAGTCTTTGTATCGACTTCTTTGATAAGTAGAACGATTTCCTCTCTGACCGGAAAATTCAAAACAAATCGATATCATAACGATTCTTTAAGACATCGCAACGATTTCTTTAGAACCCGTAACGACTTGACTGTCGTAACGATTTCTTTAGACATCCCAACGATTTCTTTAGAACTCGCAACGACTCTCTAGCCGTAACGATTTCTTTAGACCTCGTAACGATTTCTTTAGAACTCGCAACGACTCTCTAGCCGTAACGATTTCTTTAGACCTCGTAACGATTTCTTTAGAACTCGCAACGACTCTCTAGCCGTAACGATTTCTTTAGACCTCGTAACGATTTCCTTAGAAAGCGCAACGACTTGTCTGTCGTAACGACTTCTTCAGTTCTCGCAACGATTTCTTTATAACTCATAACGATTTGCTTTGCGCATCGATTTCTTTAGAGTTCATAACGATTTCTTTAGAGTTCATAACGACTTCTTTACAGTTCGTAACGACTTGATTGCCATAACGATTCCTTTGGTTCTCTTAACGATTTCTTTGATTCTCATAACGATTTGCTTTGTGCAACGATTTGTTAAGACTTCTCGTAACGATTTCCTTGAAACTCGTAACGACTTGATAGTCATAACGATTTCTTTACAGTTAGTAACGACTTGATTTCCATAACGATTTCTTTGATTCTCATAACGATTTGCTTTGTGCAACGATTTGTTAAGACTTCTCGTAACGATTTCCTTGAAACTCGTAACGACTTGATAGTCATAACAATTTCCTTACAGTTCATAACGACTTGATAAGTGTTCATAACGACTTGCTATAACTCATAACGATTTCATCATTATAACTTGATAATGCTCTGTCATAACGGTTTGTCTGTTATCACATAACGACTTCATAAGTCATGAAGGCATCGGGATTGTTTATATCGAATTTCATGCTGTATCAGTATAATGTTTTTAATGGCGTTGAAAAGTCAAAGTCATATCTCGTCTGTTGACTGCTATGCATTAAATGCTCTCTGATTGTATCTCCCATGCATGCAGACAATATCTTCCATTTTTATGCTACTCTGTCTACGTCCTTTTTAGACAGAAAGGAGCTTTGCTATATATTGCATATCTGTTCCATCTGCAACTAACAATCGACGGCAGTCCCAGCTGTCCTCTATTTATTGTTGATATGCTTGCAGATATCTGACAAGACTCATCTGTACAACATTGGACATACAAGATACAAGACATCAAGTTATCTCCTTGGCGTGTACTAAAGGGTAAAAGATTGAAGATAAGAAGCTTCGTTGCAAACCAGTCTAACGTACACCAGGATAAGAGACAACGGACACTTCAACGTTCAAATTTGAATCTGAAGCTTATATAAAAGACTCAAGTCGGAAAAGAAGATATATTGATCCAGAACGCTTGAAATTCAAAAGAAAAGAATTCCATCTCTTTGAGTTTTTCAGAAGATTGAAAGAAGATCGAAGCTTCCACTCCAACCTGGTTCTTAGCTCTTAGCTCTCAGTGATCAAGAGTAGATTTTATTTGTGAGAGCTTGTGTAGCCCTTGGAGAGAAAACCTTGCTAAATATCTTTCTCTCTCGGGCCTTGATAGCTTCAGCTTGTAGCTGGTCAAGCTAGAGTCTGAAGCCTGTTCCTACACCTTCTTTTCTTTAGTTGTGTTCCCTTCTGGACGATGGAAGACCTGGTGGTATCCAGGGTGGTTGTTTTTCCCTTCAGGTTGAAGGAAGACCAGTTGAGGCTGGGTGTAAGGATCCTTGAGGGGGATTGTTCCCTTGGTAGTGAAATCCTAAGGCATTGCTCAGGGACTGGACGTAGGTCTCCTGTGGAGAGGAGTTCCGAACCAGGATAAAATCCTTGTGTCTTGTGGATGTGCTTTGTGTGATTGTTGTCTTATTTGCTCTAACTCTAACCTCGATATTAAGTTGTGTTATCTTTTCAGTAAACAGGTTTTAATCAGAGATCAAATTTTAATAACCCATTCACCCCCCCTCTGGGCTAGCTAGCTGGGCAACAGAATCGCCCACTGTACATGTGTGTTCTACGTGCTTCACATGCACATAGCTTAAAAGCTTATATAAACCCCCTTTGTTGACACCTACGCACCCAATAAACATCTGCATCATCTCCTTTTAATGTTGTTCCTTCTGTTGCTATAGGAGGCTACACCTAGGAGGAGAGTAGAAGAAGGAAAGAAGACTTGTTCTCATCATCTGGTAAGATTTCCCTTCCCTTTTTACTTTTTGTTCTTGTGTTGAATAACCCATGATTGATTGGTCATGTATTCTCATTCGAAAAACACTTTGCACCTTCTGGATAGCAAGTCCCAAGTGCTAGATTGTATTAGAACTAGAAGCCATAGATTTAACTTTCCATAGATTGCAGAAGCCACTCTAAAAAAAGTCTGTGTCGTTAGAATCGGTTGATCGATTTCTAATTTTCAGTCGTCTGACTCCCTCTTTTGTTAGGTATTAAGTACACTAGAATGAATAGATGACCAATTCCTATTCGTCGGTCGACCAAATATATATGATCGGTTAACCAATTCTCCCCTTTCAGTAGATCGATATCTTCATCTGATAATGCAATGGCCGCCCTGGGAGGAACGATCGACCGACCCTTGCTTTTCGGTCGACCAACACCCCAAGTCTATTGACAGATAGACCTAGGTTGTCGATCGACACCCCTATTTGGTCGACAGATCCCTTGCTCTAGTCAACCAATTCTATTCTGAACACTAAGACAAGTGGCATTCAATCCCTGCTAAGAATCGAGGGACCTTCAAAATGACCCCATGAATTTGATTCTCCCAATATGAACTATGTTATGACCTTACTCAAAATGTTCCAACACCAAAGCTTAGTGTGATTCTTGTTGAATTCAAAAGACTCTTATAAGTGTTATTTTAAGAATTGAATTATGTTTATTTCTAACTTGAAACATTGAGTTTAGTTCCTTTCACAAATCTGAAATTCTGAGGTTGTCACCAATTTTGTTAGATCCACTATTTCTATTATGCCTATGAAATATGACTTATGATCATAAGACAGTACTCTTTTCAAAGATGGAATTAGGATCAATTGTGATAGTACCAGTCACTTGTGATTAGCTGTAGGCAATAGTTTGTAGGTAAATCCAAGTCAGTTTGTCTGATGATGGTGGGTAATAAAATCTGTTCTTGTGCATTGAACAAGATTTGAGGTGCTAGAATAGCCTAGGTGTAGACACCCGATTCTGGCTTATGAGTTGAACCATATTTCTTGTTCTTTTAATGTGCCCCAAGTTGGTCACTCACCTTGAGTTCATTTGTTATCCTAGTTTTGAGCTCATTAAGCCCAATTCTCCAACTTATCTCATCCAATTATCACTTCAGAGTCCTTACTCTAGGATTTGAGCCATCAGTCCTTAACGCGACAGCCTTGAGCGTCGCGTTCATGTCAATTGATCGATTATAATCCTTGAATGATCGATTATCCTTAACACGACATGTCATGGCATCGCGTTACTGTCAATGCCATGTCCACCTAGGCTGTTGTGACAGCCCATGCATATCCATTCACGTGCCTTCAGAGTTGCGACCACCCAGGCCGTCGCGACAAGCCATGTCTCATCCACACAATATGTCGCGACATCGTCCTGCATGGTTGGCTCTGCAACCACCTATCCTTTATTTTTCTTTGGACTCTATCACTATCCACAACTACTCTCCATCCCCCCATCTACAGATTGAAGCTCTATCCTACCCTAGAATGCTCCTAAGACTCTTCCCATGTAGATTTATCTAACTTTTCATCATTTTCATGGGCCATTACCGCTTAAGAACGAGATACTCTCTCTCCTCTCTATATAACTAACCCATCCCATTCTAAACAAGGTAAGACCTCATAGCTACCACGAAGTGCTGCCAAAATCCCACTAGAGCTCCCCCTTAGCTTGTAGTCATCTCATTTCCTCCCATTTTCCTCATATTCCCTCCACCAAGTCATTTCATACTTATCATCCATGGAGCTTGGCAGGTAGGAGGTGGCATCCACGACCATCAAGGGCTACTGCACTACCTCAAGGGCACATTTTCAGCCAGGGAGTCACCCCTTTTGGGGCCCTTCTTCCTCCTCCTTTTCTCATTTATCTTCCATGCATTTTGTTATTTCTTTTAAATAGGGTGCATATTTTCCATTCTCACGTTTTCCACAACCCTAGGGGTTTCCAAAACACCCCTAGGTACGCTCCCTCCCTATTTCCCCCATCTCATTTCTACTTTGTATAGATGCTTCACTTAAAAGTTGTCTAGATTTTCTCTTTTGTTTCTATGTTTTGGCCGGTTCCTAAAGAAGATTAGACGAGGGGCTCTCATCCTATGGCTGGCTAGAGGATGGGAAGGAGGTCCCCCCATTCATCTCTTGCACTGCTGAGAAGGCTTCGGGGTTTCCAGTTGCCACATAAATGCGACAAGTTGGGCCGCCACGACAAGCTTTATATTGCAACGTAGGAACCCGTCGCGACACCAGTAAGTGGCCTTCTCACCCCTTTTCCTAGTAGGTTAACCTTAAATCTCTGTTTATATTTTAGGGCAACATACTAGGTGGTGATCACATTTTTTCCATCATGCTACGATATCTTGTTGTGTGTTTCGAGGGGCACGCAACCTCGTGATTACACCTTTTAGTGATCACGGTGGGACCTCCACTACCTACCTCATTTGTCTCTTCTTTCCACCTGCCATGTTGATGTGTTTGTTTGTCCAGTAGGATTATGTTAGGGTTTTTTCTTTGTTCTCTGTCATTTCTATCTTCTATTATTGTCGTGATGGGTCGTAAGGTCGTGATACTATAGCATTCATCGTGGTAGACACAACCATAGGTGCACGCTATTTTTCATATTCTACATTTTGAATCCCCATGTGAAGTGTTCTGATGTTATCTCCATGTTGTTTTATCATGTATACACGCGATTCTTTGTGTTAGGACCCTGATAGGGCTTGGGTTTTCCATTTATTTTCATTGTCTATGTTTTGGTCTTGTTGCGACCTGTTGGGTGGGCGTGACCTTGTCGCGGTGGACGAGGAGGATGTGATAACAGGCACGCATTAGTTGTAGCTATTTTCCATCCCATGCCTCAATTTTTGCTAGTTTAGGGAGTCCCATCTTGTATTGTGCTTAGGATAGTCTGTTTACTTCTTGTTTGGGTGTAGTTTAGGGTTTCTGCAACCCGAAATTATCGCAGTCACCTATCGGTGGCGATAAGGCCCCGACGGACCTGGTCATCGCAACTTCAGCAAAGACCTTTAAGCTGTTGTTTGTTAGTTTAGGTTATAATTTGCATACACTTCGGTGTAATTAGGTTCATGCATACACTATTTTCATGTAGATAGGACTCCTCATTGGTAGTGGAGACCCTATCACCTGCGAGCACTCGTGGGTTGACCAGGGCCTTCTAACGATGGCCTCAGTAAGTCCCCATGGTCGTACGCACGTTGCGATTGTTTGGCTGCTTGTACTTATTGCTCCCTAGTTAGGTCGTCTGCGTATGAGATTTGTGCCACCCCTTAGTCATATTGGAGTACTCAAGTACACACCTATTAGGGTTCGTATTTGGCCAAGTGCAATTTCGTTAATTAATCCACAAAAGGATAAGTGCAAACCATAAAATGTTGTCTTTAATCATGACAACGTAGTTGATTGCTTGAGATCTCCCTCTCATCTCACAGTCCATTCTTGTGTGTTACATTCTAGGGTTTGTTTGTGGTCTCGTCGTCTCCCCTAATTGTTTAGGGGTAGTGTATGCGTCAGTGTTTAGGTCTATCGAGTGAGTCTCCACCAACTATTGTATTATATCATAATCGCCTCTTCGATATGGACCACTTCCATGTCCTCATCGACGATTCTCTACGCATTGGGCTTCTTGAGGATGTGGCCCAGCCACCTGCTGCCACCCTCATTGGGCAAATCTAGCCCCTTACAATTGTTGATGATCGGTCTCACCCCGCCTCTCCTTCTGGGGCGGATGACCCACATGCCCAATTCAATCAACTTCTTCCCCATCTAAGCCTGGACCAAGTTCGAGAATTCTTGGTCGCTGCCAAAGGCAAGCACCCCCTTTCTCCGCCCTCTCATGCCTCTGCCCAACAGGAATCCTCCTCAGCACCCATTGCTTTTGCACCACGCGCACCCTCTATCGTGGTTGATCCTACTCCTCTCCGTCCACGGGCTATCCATTTCTCTGAGCCCAGCTACCTTCCGGTGTGGGATGTTCGGCCCAAGTCCCCTCCACATACTTCTTACTATTAGGCTAAACATAATCTTCTTCCCCACGAGAGGTCATACTCTTTGGAGCATTCGTGTTCCCTTGTCCTTGCTCACCACATCTCGTCCCCTTCCAACTTCCTTGCGGAATGGACTTCTATGAAAAGGGAATTGCACGGTCTCCGAAGGCAACTGGACCCTCGGAAGGTAGCCGACATCCCTCTTCCCTCCTTCCAACACCTCCGAGTTCTACCCCAGTCAGAGCTACCCGTCTACAGATGATACTCTAGAGTAGGCAACCCTTATGTACACATCAAAGATTTTGTATATGAATTTGCTCCACACAAGTATGACTGCCACCTCATGGCATACTTATTCAGAAAATCCTTGGATGGTCCGGCTTGAGTATTCTTTTAAGGATCTGGTGGCCGAGAATATGAAGGCTGACAAAGAATTCGTTGTTTATGCTAACCGATGGTGTGCTGCACGAGTCCATTGTCTCATGGCGGAAGAGGAGAAGGTCAAGCTTTTGATTGCTAATGCCACACCTATCTACCGATCCATCTTGGCCATAAACGATATCACCACCATGCACCAACTATATAGCCAAGCCCGCTTCATTCAAACACAACTCAAGGATTCCCCTATCCACTCCATGTTTGAGAACCCAAAGTCTCGCTACCCTAAGAAACCACAAGGCCCTGTCACCGAAGGGGTACAAACCAATGAACAAGTAGGTGTTGTAAACTATCCTCAAGGCTAGGTAGGTAGGAACCCTTATAATCCATCTCCTCAGCAACCATAAAACAATAGGCCAACACCACCTCCGCAAGCTTAGAATTCTCAATAGGAGCAACGCCAATATAACCAAGTCCCTCAACCACAAAATGGCTACGCTCCTAGAAAGCCCAATGGCCCCAAAAGTGCTCAGTACCCTCCTCTCCCCGAAAGTTTATCTGACAATTTTGCAGCCCTCATGTCCCTCAAAGATCTTAGGCTTCCTTCGAAAAAGGCCAACTGGAACTTGGCAGCAGACGAGACCAAGTATTGTGTATATCACCACCATCCGAGGCATAATGTATCAGATTGCTTCCAATTCAGGGACATGATATATGTTCTTCATTAGCAACAAATTGATTGGGCAAAGATGAAAAGATTGATCCAGACTCTGAGAGAACAATAGGGGCAGAGATAGAAACAGCAGTAGCAGCAGTAGAGGCGACAGCAGCCGCCACCATAGAAACAACAACAGTTCCAACAGAAATTCCAACAACCACAGCAGCCACCCCATGATCTTGGCATAGTGCGAAACCCTATGCCACAACATCAGCCCACTCCGAACCCCCAACCTACTCCACCACTTCCACCACCCGCTCAAGTCAACGCCATCGTCCATCATCCACCACCAGCCACCACTTGGGCGTACGATGATGAACATGAAGTAGGTCAATTATTGGCTACTTCCCACACCACCATCACATCCACTACACCTAGCATTACCACAAGCACCTCACCACTACGCAACACTCCCATAATACCACCCACTAGTCCATCACCCATCAACATACCACTTACTCCCATGCCAACGCCAATAATAGCAAACTCATCCATCATCAACACCACCCCACCTCCACTCCAACACAACCTCACCCTCCGGAGCGGGCGAATGTTCCACCAGATGTACACCCATGCATCCGTGTCAATGTAGGGTCAACTGACCCACAACTCTAACTCCAACAACCAACCACAACACCAGGACATTGAAGAGGTAGAGCCAGTCCTAGGCACGCATTATGATATTCTGAAGCATTTGGACTAGACGCCTGCCAACATTTCTATTGTTGAATTGATTAAGAGGTCTTAGACCCATCAAGATGCCTTGTGGTCCTTTCTATAGAGGGTTATAGTTAGTGAAGACATGACCCCAGAAACACTATCATCGATCCTATCCATTGTTACTAGAGGATCGATAATTACCTTTTCAGACAATGAGCTAGCTTCTCTCAAGGCAAGGAGAATGCCTCTATGTGTGACATTGACAATAAATAAAGTGGCCATTGATGCTGCTTTAGTGGACACCGGAGCATCAATCAATGTGTGTCTCCTTAGCACTCTCCGGTCATGCAATATATTCGAGCGCCGCTTGCAGCTAGCTCCCACCACCATTGTGGCTTATGATAATTCCAGGCGACCCTGTCATGGTGTAGTTTCTCTATAGGCAGAATTGGAGCCACTTGTGATGACCATAGAATTCTGTGTTAGATATTGATCCCACTTTCAAGGCTATTCTCGGCCGCCCATGGATTGATGCACTAGGGGTAGTCCCCTCTACGAATCATCAATGTCTTAAATTCCCATTCCAAGGGCGAATTGTCAATTTAAAAAGTGCAGCCACCACACACACAGTTGAAGCAATTGAACAGATCATGCCAACAGTCTAGCCCTCTAACAAGCCCATCATCTCTATGCTTGATGTGAACTATCTGTGGGCTTATACTTTCTCCTCCACCCGCCATATAGCATCTCCATCTGTAGCGGCTGCCAAGAGGGCAACACCGTCGGACACAAAAGGCTGGAACATTATGCTTAAGATGGGCTATCAGCCAGGAAAAGGACTTGGAGCTCAGCTTCAAGGAAAGACTTAGATCATCTCTAACTCCAAGAAAGTCACTAGGCGAGGTCTCGGTTACAAAGAGGAAGTCCATCCATGGACCGCATTCTCCTCCATACTGAAGCCAGACCAGCAACCACTCACCTGGACATTAAATTGCCACTTTATTAAGGGACCAGTGCAGCCAGGGTACGACACCTTTGTTATAGGGGCAGATTTCATAGACTATGATGTCCATGAACATCATTATGCCCGACACATGACACGAATGCTCACATATCAAGCCTTGGAGGCACTACGACTCGATAAGAGAAGAAAAATAGGTGATCCCGAGGCAGAATGGTACGAATGGTTTGATTTGGAAGACATCACCATTGCATTTAGTTGACTGTTCTGGGATGACAATCTCACATGGCCCCCTATAGTCACCGAGCTTGTGGAACCCCCATACGCCATCACTTCCAAGCGACAGTTGCTTGGGAACGGTGAAAATATTGGAGAAGCAGATGAACCCTATGAGGACAACAACTCTGTAGATAAGCTCTTGCGAAGGTATTCCTGGCCCCTCAAGCATTCCATATTTTCAATCCTTATTTCCAAATTTTCTTTTGTCTGCATTCACCTCCCCTTATACTCCAACTCTCATCCCACGCTCTTGAAGCGTTGACCATTCCCTCTTTCCACTTCACTCTTTCTTTCAATGGCACAGCTTCCTCCTTCTCCCGATGCCCTCAAATGTAGTGTAGTTTGTCATTATTTGAAGGTTAGTTTTGTTGTCTTTATTCCCCCCCCCCCCCCCCCAAAAAAAAAAAACTCTTTCCCTCACTTCCTCAGCCATCGGACGGTGATCCTCATCTTCCCTCCTTCCTCTACAATCAGACATCAATCCTCGTCTTCTCTCCTTCCTCAGCAATCGAATGACGATCCTCATATCCCTTCCATTCTCAGCAATCAAACGGAGATCCCCCTCTTCTCTCCCTTACTCCCTCGAACGGCGACTCCCGTCTCCCAATCATTCCTTCCTCTGACGGTGATCCCCGTCTCCACTCTGCCTCTCACTCATTCTGACGGCGATCCATGTCTCCTCTCTCCGCTCACCACCTCCCAGATGGCGATCCCCATATCCACTCTCCCTACTTCCAAGTCATCCTGATGGGGATCCTCGTCCCCCTCTCACCCCCTCATCCTCAGCGGCGATCCCCGCCTTTTCTTCCTAATTCACCTTCTTTCTGGAGCGGCGATCCCCACTCACTCACACACTAATCACCATGAACTCACCAGGTGAGGGGCCTTCTGTTCCCCTGTACCACGGTACTGCTTCGGGCACCCTGAGCTCGGGTGGCTCGCTTCCACCACCAGACCAACTAGAGGTCCCCTGCGGTTGTGCTGCATCCCTTTCTTTCTCTTCCAATAAACCTCTGGACCCTCCTCCAAAGTGCTCCTTAGGTTCAAATATTAGCATAGGTTCCAGGGTAGGATCTAGTGAGTCCCCGGCCCCGTCTAGGAAAAGCAAGGGTAGTACCATGCCCCTTAGGTATCTTGTAGATCTGGCACAAAGGTGTGGCACTCTTCTAACTGTCAAAGAGTTCGTCCAGAAAGTGGTCGTTCTGAATTTGGAAGCTCAGCATGAAGAGAAGTGGCTAGACGATGGATTCGAAGTCTATGAGATCATGAATGATGAGGACCCAGCAGATGAAGAAGATAGTGAGGTAGAGGATGCTTCCGAAATGTATGCCATTGGCATGGGGAGATTTGATGAACCTACTTCGGCAGTGGATGAACCTACCAAGGAGGTAAATGTTGGGACAAATTAAGAACCCAGGCTATTAACCATAGCCTCTTGTCTCTTTCTTGAGGAAGAATAAGAGCTTATAGAAATGCTGAAGGAGTATAAAGACTCTTTTGCCTAGTCATATGAGAACATGCCCGGCATTGACCCTGCATTGGTGGAACATAGGTTAATCTTAAAGCCAGAGGCAAGAGCCATTAAACAAAAGCTAATAAGATTCCACCCTCAGATTGCATTGAAGATGAAAGAGGAGATTGACAAACTACACAACGCTCGGTTCATCTGTGTAGTGCTCTATCCTCTATAGGTGGCCAACATTGTCCCGGTTATGAAGAAGGACGGAAGAGTGCGGATCTGCATGGACTTCCAGGACCTAAATCGAGCATCTCCTACACATGACCTCCCTTTACCTCATTTGGATGTATTGATTGATAACACCGCTGGTCGGAACTCTTTCACTCATGGACGGTTACTCAGGTTGTAATCAGATTTGTCTATCCCCGAAGGACCAAGAGCTTATTGCTACATGGTTATGGCGTTCAGATTGAAGAATGTCGTCGCCACTTATCAAAAGGCAATGATGGCTATATTCCACGATATGATTCATACTCATGTTGAGGTTTACGTGGATGACATAGTGGTGAAGTCTCGGACTCGAAGCGGACACTCCTCCATACTTGCCAAAGTATTTCAATGCACATGAGAATATCAATTGAAGATGAATCCGAAAAAGTGCGTATTTGGGGTTTCTTCGAGCAAACTTTTAGGATTTATAGTCAGCAAGCGGGGGATTCAAATAGACCCAAACAAGGCCAAGGCAATAGCTGAGATGCCTCCTCCTAATAACATATTTGAACTTCGAGGATTGATTGGTCGACTATAGTTCATAAGGAGATTTATTTCTCAACACTTCTAAAGATGTCATCCCTTCTATGAACTATTGAAAGGAGGGGTAAAATTTGAATGGAATGCTAAATGCCAGGAACCCTTCGATAAACTCAATAACTATCTAATGAATCCGCCCGTGTTGTAGGCTCCTATCCTAGGAAACCCCTGATCTTGTATCTATCAACTATGAGGACTCCCTAGGAGCTTTCCTTGCACAGCATGATGAAATTTGTAAAGAAAGGGCAGTCTATTATTTGTCTAGGTTATTCAATCATGTCGAGCTCAAGCTCATCGCCATGGAGAAAACTTGCGTAGCGCTAGTGTGGGTAGTGCAAAAATTGAAACACTACTTCTTAGCTCATCAGGTGAGTTTGATCTCTAGGATGGATCCCATTAGATATCTCCTAGAGAAGCCAATCCTTGTTGATAGATTGACACTCTGGCAAAGTTTCCTATCTTAGTTTGACATAACCTTTGTTGCCTAGAAGTCTATAAAGGGGTGCGCTATTACCGAGCATCTTGCTCATCTTCCTCTTCCTCACAGTGACACGGTACAAGAAGATTTTCCTGATGAAAACTTGTCACTTATCTCTCGTGATTCCTTCTAGTTGTTTCATTTTGAGGGAGCTCTAAATTCTAGGGGACGAGGCATAGGAGTTGTTCTGCTCACCCCAAAAGGAATCACCATTCCCTTGGCATATGAACTCTAGTTCCCTACCACCAACAACATCTTCGAGTATGAAACTCTCCTAGCTTGTCTCAAATGCACCTATCTCTTAGGCACGTGTCAACTCAAGAACATCGGAGACTCTTAGCTCATCCTTTGGCAGGTTATTTCTACTTACTGCACTCGTAACCCTAAGCTCAAGCCTTATCAATATTTGGTCACAATCCTAGCTAAGCAATTCAGCAAGCTCATCCATGTTCGCACTCCTCGCTCTTACAACATCTTGGTTGACGCCTTGGCGTCTTTAGCCTCATCCCTCTCCTTCCCTCTCAGCCAGAGTGCTGAGACTATCATTGTCTAGAGGTTAGAAACATCGTCAACTTAGGATCCTTGGTTTGATAAGCATAGGCATTAATTGTAGGATCATATGATTAGGGTGAATAGATCTAGAAGGGGGGTTGAATAGATCTAACACCAATCACAACGGAAGGTTGAGTAATTTAAAAATTACTTCAGATTGTAACACAATTTAGTGAAAACTCATACTGATCTAATGTGAGTGTGCGCAGTTGATGTGTGAGACAAATAGACAAACAGTGTGTGAGCGATCCCTATGCATACATCTATCGAAGAGACAATTAAACAAACCACAATGCATAGAGATTTTTAAAGTGGTTCGGAGATCATAAATAAGTGATTCCTACATCCACCTCTCACCACTGTGAAGATTAAACCACACACTATCTCATAAAAGAGATACAACACACACACAGTTAAAAGCACGACGACTCAATCCACACACTAGAGCAAACCACTAAAGGCACACACACACAATCAAACACACTCTTTGAAAGAGAATAATCTACATAAAACGCTTATGCAAGTCAACTCTTAGAAACACATACACATATGAACAACCTTTGCATGAGCTCTCCTCTATTAGAGAACAACTGGACTTCAATGAAATTCAAAGATCTGGACACTTCCGATCTCTAGATTAGGAAGAAGAACAAAGGATTCAAGAGCTTCTTCTCTTCTTCTTTTTCTTCTTGGCGGAGGTGCTCTGCTTCTCTTTTTGGGCTCTGCATTTTCCCGCTCCTTTCCACCGCTTCTGGACACTTCTCCTTTTTAGCCGCATGCCTTTCACAAAGGACAAGGGCCTATTTATTGCCCTAATCATGTGACCTCATACTTGGGAATGCGTGAGCATCCAGTACCCTAAGTAAGACACGTTCACATCACGTTACATCTTGGATCGAAGGCATCTTTATGTTTTCAGAGAAAAATGTAATTGAAGTTATGAAAATTGATCTCAACCATAAGGTAATACATGTTTAAGTTGTTGACAATCCATGTTATGACAATCGATGTTTAAACGGAAGCAATCGATGTCTGATAGACTATTAGAAAGTTGAAGTCTACATCGATTGTCAAGAAGTCAGAGTCAAACATCGACTTTGAAGAAGTTGGAGTCAAACATCAATTTTTAAGAAGTCGGAGTCAAGGCTATAACATGAATAGTCTCAACACTTCGACTAGCAAGGTTTAAACATGGACATCCAAGAACACTATCAAAATGGTCTTGATCAGTCGAAGTGACTTCGTCATATCCGAAGTCCAACTTCATATATGACAAAGTTACAGTTCGTCTGATAAAGAACAAATAAGTACATAAGAAGTCATAGTGACAAATATATCATGATCAGTTGAAGTGACTTTGTCATATCTGAAGCTTAGCTTCGTATATGACGAAGTTCCACTTTGTAATATCCAAAGTCCAGCTTCATATATGACGAAGTTTGACTTCAACTAATAGAGAACAAATCTGTACATCCGATGTCTGTGCTTCAGCTGACTATGACCAAAAGTGAACATCTGATGTTCATTTTAGCAAGATTTTAATGTAGCTAGTTAATCTATGAATTGCAAACACGAAACAAATGATATGCAACATGAAAGCACTTAAATACATCAACACACCAACGATATTATGATGTCACAAGATGAACCATGATTATGTCAGCATCAAAACACATGAAATCAATCATCATCAAAATAATAATTATGGTTATTTACAAAACCATAACCCAACATTCTCCCCCTTTTTGATGATGACAAAACATACAGTAATTTCCACTTGAAAGTTCACCCCCTTTGACAACAGCAAAAAGACAATCTCTCTCCCTTAAACAAGGACAATTGCAGTCACTCACTCTCCCCCTGTGATGAGACCAAATATGAAAGTAGACAGATGTGATATCAAAGGCCATCAAAGAATGGAGATAAAAAAATGAGTGACAAGAAAGTGATTAAAGAGAGGAAGTGGGAGATGAATGAATCAGAGATGCGTAGAATCAATGAGATCTTAGATATTAAAATATGACAGAGAAATTATTGTGTCTTATGATTGTGCAATAGAGTTTAATAGCAAAGACACTTTCAATCACAACATATATCAAAGTTTTAGCGTTCAAAATACATTTAAAAGATGAAGCAAATGTGATTGAATGTGACCTATATGAGTTGACAAAAGTGTTTATCACATAAGTTTAGTAACTAAACATTTAACACAATGTAGAATAATAACTCTAAACTCAATTATCATGAACTTCATCTAGGTCAAGTTTGCTTTCTTTTATTTTTGTGAGAGAGAATACAATAATAAATTGGTTAAATCACACAATTCAGTGCAAGATGTCACATTTATTAAATGCAATACCCCTGATTACTCAATGATGTAACCTTCATTATCTTATACAAAGTTGAAAAATATATTATCACTTTTTGACGTAAGTCAAGACACTTTTTTATGTGAAATGAGCCTGGTTACTTAGTGATTGAATGGAAATTTCATTGCTCTGTTTGTCTCTTTCTATTTTTTCTAACCACTTTGTTTTTGAAATATTTTTCAGAAATGGATACTCATGTTAGTTAGAATAGGCATGATCATGAGTACAGAAAGATTATTCTTGACATGTGTTAAAGATAAAGCTTCAAAACATACACATGTTAAACACTAATGTGACTCATATGCCTATAAGTGTTTCGCAACTCAGTTTAAATGAGTTCAACATTAAAAATTAACATAAACTTATTTTTAGATTGTATCTTCAAGACTAAACCGAGTGCACAATTATTTTAGTTTTCATGTAAGAGATCTCTCATTTAAGAATATCATAAAAACTCATTGATTCAAATACTTGGGAATCAAAATAGGTAAAGATTGTGATAAAGACTCCTACAATCATGTAGCTCCCCCTCACAAGGTAAGTAAAAGATTTTTATAATAGATGCCAATGCAGAGGCAGAGATTTATTAATAAGAAGAAGAGGGCTTTTTATTTGTAAGAAGAAATGAAAGAAATTAAGACTTTAGAAATTTACACAAGCCAAGCTCTCTCCTTAAGAATGAGAATCTGTTTTCTGAGAGAGGCTTAGTGAAGATATCTGTAATCTATTTTTTAGTGTCAATAAAATGAAGCTCAAAAGATTTCTTAGCAACCTCATCTCTTAAGAAATGGTGCATTATGTCAATATGTTTTGTTCGTGAATGCTGAATTGGGTTCTTAGAAAGATTGATTGCACTAGTGTTGTCATATAAAATATGAATACAACCCAACTTGTGATTATAGTCTAGGAGTTGGTGTTTTACCCAAAGAATTTTGCTACTACAACAATCATCTACAATGTATTTAGCCTCTGCAGTGGATAGAGCTACTGAATGTTTCTTTTTGGAAGCCCAAGAGATTAGACATCCATCTAGATATAAACACAAGTCACTAATACATTTTCTATCAAGTTTGCAACCAGCATAATCAGCATCACAGTTGCAATTAATTTCAGTTGGCAACTAGCCGGATACTAGATTCCAAGATCACATATTCCAACAAGATATTTAAAAATATTTTTAACAACTAACATGTGACATTCCTTAGGATTGGCCTGAAATCTAGCACACAAGTACACACTGAATTGAATATCTAGCCTGGAAGTTGTAAGGTAGAGCACAGAGCCAATCATACCTCTATAAGTCTTGGGATTTACTGACTTACCAGATGAGTTCTCCTCTAATCTTACATTTATGGCCATTGGTGTGCTTGAAGGTTTAAGGTGTAGATAGTCAAATTTTTTTAGGAGCTCTTTCACATATTTGGTTTGATTGACAAATATTCCTTCATTTGTTTCATATACCTGCAATCTCAAAAAGAATTGTAATTCACCCATCAAACTCATTTCAAATTCTATTTGCATATGGTTAGCAAATTCAGTACATAATTTTTATTTATAGATCCAAAGATTATATCGTCAACATAAATTTGAACAGCAATGGTTTGATTGTTGACAATTTTTATAAATAGAGTTTGATCTACATTGCCTCTTGTATATCTTTTATTCAGAAGAAAAGAACTCAAGTGGTCATACCAAGCCCTTGGAGCTTACTTAAGTGTTAGGATCAGATGTTCGGTGATGGCAAAGTTAGAAGGGGGGTTGAATAGATTTGCAGCGAAAATTTAAGCAATTTAAGAATTACTTCAAATTAAGAGATCTACTCAATTAAAACCCCTCTGATCAGATGTAATGTGTGTGAACAAATTGACAAGTAGTGTGTAGACGACATCACTATGCATGCATCTAGCGCAACACAATGCAAACCACAATTCAAACCACAGTGCACAAGGGATTTTTAGGTGGTTCGGAGATCATACCACGTGACTCCTACGTCCACCCCTCACACAGTGATGACACACTACTCAAGAACTGAGTACAACACACACACACGAGCACAACGGCTCAACCACACACACACACGCTAGATCACGTTCACAGTAGATGAAATCCTCTAGCCTTGATTTGATCAACACACCACACACTATGATCTATACACATCCCTTGTACAGATCACAGAACACACACTCTTCCACAAACGCCACGTACTGATCTCTAATCAGTACACATACACACATGTATATGGAAGTAGAAAGAAGGAAGAGTTCTGAGATGAAAGATCAAATCCAGATGAAGAACTCTTCGTGTGGTAGTCCAGAACAACTTCAGGCTTCGTGTTGATGAAGATCAGATGATGTAGATGAAGCTTGATTCGTGGACAAACCGACTTTAACTCCTCTCTTGAGATGGATCTTCCTTGAGCAGAACAGAGAGTTGAAGCAGAGCAGCAGGAATAAGCCTTTCTTCTTGAGTTTTGCTTAGGGTTTTGATATGGTGTCTTCTTGCTGTGAAAATAGACTCATATGATCTATATATAGTGGTGTCCAAGTATGGAGAGTCGTGGTAAAAGGAAACACCCTAATATAGAACATATCCAAATCTCGGAATTGAGGTTTCTCTTCGTCTGTCGACAGGCGATCTATAGCTGTCGACAGCCACTGCTGAATTCTGGTTTCCAGAACCATTATGTTGCTAGAAAATCAGCATCTGTCGACAGCTACTGTCTTGCTGTCGACAGCTATTGTGTAGCTGTCCACAGCTACTGTGTAGTTGTCCACAGCTACTGCTTTTTAAGTGCTTCCAGCAGCTTGTCTTGTTCTTACTTGTCTATCTGTCGACACATGCCTTGGGGGCTGTCTACACCTGACCATTTGAAGTATATTTCTTGTTCTTTTGCACTTGAATTTTGTTTCTTGACTTGCATGCATTCACACCTACATTGAGAAACATTCTATGTGAGATATAATGAATGCATAGTTGAGCAATAAAGGCATTTTATCAACATCAAGTTTCTTTCATGTCTTTGTCATTATTATCATGTTTGAACCATTCACATAACATCAATTAGCATTGCTCATCATCAAAAACATTGAAGCACTTGTTGACTTGTCTATCTGTCGACACATGCCTTGGGGGCTGTCGACACATGACCATTTGAAGTATATTTCTTGTTCTTTTGCACTTGAATTTTGTTGCTTGACTTGTATGCATTCACACGTACATTGAGAAACATTCTATGTGAGATATAATGAATGCATAGTTGAGCAATAAAGGCATTTTATCAACATCAAGTTTCTTTCATGTCTTTGTCATTATTATCATGTTTGAACCATTCACATAACATCAATTAGCATTGCTCATCATCAAAAACATTGAAGCACTTGTTGTAACTCAACATTCTCCCACATGAGAACCCAACATTCTCCCCCTTTTTGATGATGACAAAACTTACAATTGATACAATTGATGTTTCTCCCCCTTTTGGCAACATCCAAAAAGATAGTGAGTGCACACGAGTAAGAATGAAGCAAGGAACTACAAAGTGGGGAATGAAGCAAGCAATGACCCCAGAACAGAATTGCGAAAGATTTGAGTGGGGAATGAGTGTTCAAAAGGGATTGCAAGGTTGAGAATTGGTTTATACCCATTAAAAAGTGTCATAAACACAAGTATGAAGACACATAAAAAAATTCTACAATGGTTAAGAGATAAATTCCGGGAATCTTAAGTTATGGCATTTAGAAAACACCGTTCAAGAACATATGAATATAAGATAACCCCTTCGAATAAAACCATGGAGAAAAAACATATATCTTAGTGGTGATTTTCAGTTGGTAAATGAAGGTAATGTCCACATAAACAATTGACAATTGACAACTCATTGTCCTTGATTTAAAAGCATGGAGGCTTCACCCTATTTCTTACTTTTTAACAATTTATTTTGTCAAGTTAATGTGGGAAAAGTAGTAATTAGGATCACTTTCACCTTTTGACGTGAAGGTAGACATTTGGGATGCCCGTACCCCCAGTTACTCAGTGTGAGTGACCATCATACCATTTTGCAGAGTTAATGAAATGGTTTTTTGACGCGGAGACTGACATTTGTGATGCCCTTGTCCCCAGTTACTCGCTGATGCTCATCATTGCTCTGCCTTTATCCCATTTCATAGAATTTTTATTGAACTTTTGAGTTTAGAAATAGGTAGCTTTTCTCCTTTTTTTCTAATTTTTAACAATCAAGGTCAATGGTTAATGTAAAATATTAAGTTCAAAAACCTTCTTACTTGTCAAACCATGTAGGAACATGATCATCCATAAGGGAGTTATTCAAATGGGTTAAGTTAAGCTCATTAGTTTTGTTCAATGTTTGCTAAATGACACAACCTAGACTCAAGCACAAAATATTATTTCGAAATCATTGTGATTAATTCAATGTCTTTGATACTATGTGAGTATGAAAGATTGTAATGAATATTAATTCCCAATTCTCCCCTTGCATCAATGATATGAACATACTCATGAAGAATTGCCAAGAAATGTTGATGAATGATGAAGAATTCATAGAAAATGTGTATCTGTCGACAGTAAGGATGTGCCTGTCGACAGGTACTGAATTGCAGTGAGATGGAAGTTCTGGGAGAGGCCATCTGTCGACAGGGAGGATTGGAGTTGTCGACAGATACTGAATTCCTTCAGAATCTGTGTTCTGGGAAGGCTTGGCTGTCGACAGCTGGGATGCTGGCTGTCGACAGGTACTTGAAAACTCAGTTTTGATGCATTGAATTAAGTGACATGAGGACCAAGAGGTTGAGAAATAATGACAATAAATATGAAGGGTATCTCTCAAACATTTCACTCAACCTACCTTGACTTACTCCCCCATAATGTGTGCATGTGATGATTCAATATTCAAGCAATTCAATCATGATTTACACATTCATCACAAGCAGTTGCACACAAAAGAGACATCCTCAATCATGAAAACACCAACATTCATTCTTTTCAAGAGATACATGTGGCAAGATTGATGTGAAAGAATGTCCCTCAAAGAACTCACTCAAAAACTCTTTTTTTTACTTACTCCCCCATAATGTACGCATGGTATTGAAATGAACATTCAAGCAATTCAAACATGTTCTTGACAAGCAATTTGCACAAAGAAGGTATGAACATGATCAATTGAAATTTTTGGTCTTTATGCAGTATAAGAATATTGATACTTGGCGGAGAATATTTCTCACGCATAATGATAGTTTCCAGACAAGCCGAACTTGTCCTTCCACATCTCACCATTTGATATACCAAATAGTCACTACATAAAAGATCTACTTCTCCTCAAATTTAGCATGACACCAATTGCTAAGAAGCATTGTCATTTGGGGATAGCATCAAAAACACATTTTTCATTGCTCAGATGGAATTAAAAATCCATTTCAATTCTTGCAGTTCAAAACTGAAGTGTTAAAGAGATTTTACCTGAACAATCTTCACCTGGGTTTTCAAAGATTTTACTTGTTTTCTCCATTTATTTCTTGCCTTGCACAACCAATGTCATGAATCCATTTCTAATTTTTGGCTGAAAGACATCTCAGCTTGTTCATTAAGCTGATTTTGGGACCCACACATTAATGTTAGAATCTAACAATGATTTCTGAATCCAAAGTGATTTTAGTTTTTGAATAGATATATTTATTTCATTAGTTGAATTATGAGCATAGGGCTTGGGAGCATGCACAAGATGATCATTTCTATGCCAACATTCCCTAGAGATATGGCCATGTTCATGACATGTAAAGCATTGGACAGACTTAGCATATTTATGAAAGTGTTGATCTTTATTCCAGCAGAATTTAGCAAGATGACCAGGCCTATTGCAATTAAAGCAAACGGGTTGAGTATTTACCTAGAGCTTACCATAGTATGAGTACATTTTCTGGAATCTCTGAGATTCTTTAGAGTACCTTTGATCACCCTTGGGTTGAAATGGTGGAGGTGGCACCCTTTGGTATCTCTTGGCATGGTATGCAACTTGAGAATGCCCTGAAGCCTTTTTGGCGGCTGGAGGAGATGTGGAGACATTGTGGAGTCTGTTTTCTTTTTCTTTTCCTTTCTCTGGTTTTCAGTTGAAATAGGAGTCTTCCTATTTGGAGCATTTTTGTTCAATTCAGAAACCTTCTTTTCAGGATTTTGATTTTGTTTAATAACTACTTCAAGTTCATTTGTCAACTTTTCTTTATCAGCTTTTAATGCAACAATTTCTTTTTCATAAGTTTGGAGTTGGTTTGTCATGTTATCCAGACCATTTTTAATTTTGTTCTTTTCAATTTCACTTTGAACAATTTGATTTTCCAAGTCAGCAATTTTCTTCTTAGAATTGTTCCATTCACCATTTAATGATCTGTCATGATACAAACATTCAATCTTCTTTTTCAGATGATTATTCTCCTCAAACAGTTGATTGCAATTTTCTTTTATTTGGTGATCATGAGCCATGTTGAAGATTTGTTTATTCAATTGATCATTATCAAATTTGAGATTCTCATTATGATCAATCAATTTTTCATTTTCATTTTTCAAATTAGAATTTTCGGATTCCAAATGATCATGATCTTCTTTCAACTTAGAAAACTTGATTTCATAGTTTTTGACTTCCTTTTCCAATTTTTCATTCTCCATTTTCAATTTTTCATTTTCTTCATAGAATGCTTCAGTATTATCAATTATCATTTTATTCTTTTCCAATTTTTCTTTTAGCTTCTTGTTTTGAGATTTTACCTTCTTAAATTGATTGGACAAGTGCTCATAGCATTCTATCAATTCATCATAGGAAATATCATCCTCTGAATCAATATTAGATATTGATCTATCAAAAGGTCTGAATCAGATTTACCTGAATTTTGAGACTTTCTTGACTTTTCTGACAAATTTGATCCTTCAGATTCATCTGAGCTGGGAAAGCTTTTTGTGCTACCTTGAGCCATAAAGCATTTGTCCTTGGTTTTATTTCCTTTCTTGCTTGTCTTTACAGAGAAGACCTGCATTTTATTAACATTGTCATCAAACTCAAAAACCATAGGTCTATTTATGATACTTGAGAACTTAGTCATACTTCTGAGTATGTTTAAGATGATTAGACCAATCAACAGAATATTGAGTCAGATCAACAAGTAATCAATCAGTTTGAATATATCAGATGATGTTCCAAAAGATCAATCCAAAGCAATCAGATCAGATTAGACTCAGTTATAGATCAAGGCAATTAAACACACAAAGAACAGATCTGCCAAATCACAAACGATGAACAGAAAACTAGGCTCTGATACCAATTGTTAGGATCAGATGTTCGGTGATGGCAAAGCTAGAAGGGGGGGGGGTTAATAGATTTGCAGCGAAAACTTAAGCAATTTAAGAATTACTTCGAATTAAGAGATCTACTCAATTAAAAACCTCTGATCAGAAGTAATGTGTGTGAACAAATTAACAAGTAGTGTGTAGACGAAATTCCTATGCATGCATCTAGCACAACACAATGGAAACCACAATTCAAACCACAGTGCACAAGGGATTTTTAGGTGGTTCGGAGATCACACCACGTGACTCCTACGTCCACCCCTCACACAGTGAGGACACACTACTCAAGAACTGAGTACAACACACACACACGAGCACAATGGCTCAACCACACAGACACATGCTAGATCAAGTTCATAGTAGATCAAATCCTCTAGCCTTGATTTGAACAACACACCACACACTATGATCTATACACAGCCCTTGTACAGATCACAGAACACACACTCTTCCACAAACACCACGTACTGATCTCTAATCAGTACACACACACACATGTATATGGAAGTAGAAAGAAGGAAGAGTTCTGAGATGAAAGATCAAATCCAGATGAAGAACTCTTCGTGTGGTAGTCCAGAATAACTTCAGGCTTCATGTTGATGAAGATCAGATGATGTAGACGAAGTTTGATTCGTGGACAAACCGACTTCAACTCCTCTCTTGAGATGGATCTTCCTTGAGTAGAACAGAGAGTTGAAGCAGAGCAGCAGGAAGAAGCCTTTCTTCTTGAGTTTTGCTTAGGGTTTTGATATGGTGGCTTCTTGCTGCGAAAATAGACTCATATGATCTATATATAGTGGTGTCCAAGTATGGAGAGTCGTGGTAAAAGGAAACACCCTAATATAGAACATATCCAAATCTCGGAATTGAGGTTTCTCTTCATCTGTCGATAGGCAATCTATAGCTGTCGACAGCCACTGCTGAATTCTGGTTTCCAGAACCATTATGTTGCTGAAAATCAGCATCTGTCGACAGCTACTGTCTACTGTGTAGCTGTCCACAACTACTGCTTTTTAAGTGCTTCCAGCAGCTTGTCTTGTTCTGACTTGTCTATCTGTTGACACATGCCTTGGGGTCTGTCGACACATGACCATTTGAAGTATATTTCTTGTTCTTTTGCACTTGAATTTTGTTGCTTGACTTGTATGCATTCACACCTAAGAAACATTCTTTGTGAGATATAATGAATGCAAAGTTGAGCAATAAAGGCATTTTATCAACATCAAGTTTCTTTCATGTCTTTGTCATTATTATCATGTTTGAACCATTCACATAACATCAATTAGCATTGATCATCATCAAAAACATTGAAGCACTTATTGTAACTCAACATTCTCCCACATGAGAAACCAACATTAAGACCGTAAAGAGCCTTATTGAGTTTAAAAACATGATCAGGATATTTTTCATTTTCAAAACCCAGAGGTTGACCCACAAAAACATTTTCTTTAATGATTCATTTAGGAAAGCACTTTTGACATCCATTTGATAGACATTAAATTTTAGGGATGATGCAAAAGTAAGAAAGATTATTGTAGCTACTAGTCTAGCTAAAGGGGCATATGATAATTCAAAGTCAATACCAAACTCTTGATTGTACCCATTTGCATCTAGTCTGGCTTCATTTCTCACGACTTGCCCGTCTTCATTCAATTTATTTCAGAAGACCCATCTAGTGCCAATGACAGACTTGTCACTAGGCTTTGGTATCTCACACATTGTTTCTGTCAAATTGATGAAGTTCTTCATGCATTGCATTGATCCAGTCTTTACTAGTTAGAGATTCATTAAAAGACTTAGGTGCAATTTGGGAAAGTAGTGCCAAATGGTCTTCATTTATTACATTATGAAAAGATGATCTAGTTAACTCTATCTTGCAAGTTACTAGCTACATTCTAAATAGGATGATCTCTTAAAAGTCTGAGTTTAGAAATTACCTCTTGAGTTTCATTCAGTCCTGGAACAATATTACCTGATCCACTTGTGGTAGGTGCTGGATTGTTCAGATTTCCAGAGGCTCATTCATGCTCCTCAATAGTTGGTGAAGATTCAACAATAAGATCATCTTCTTCTGTATTTTGTAGAGTCCTGCAAGAAGTAGAACCATCAGAATTATAAGAGCTTTAATCAAAAACTACATGTGGATATTCTTTCACAATTTTATTCTTCAGAATATAGACTCTATATGCTCTAGATTTTTCAGAATAACCAAGAAAAATACCTTCAAGACTCTTAGCATCAAATTTATCAAAATTTTCTTTATTGTTGTTATGTACAAAATATTTTCAACAAAAAATCTTAAAGTAAGACAAGGTGGGTTTTTTGTTTTTCAAGAGTTCATAGGAGGTTTTTCGGATTTGTGGTCTGACCATGCTCTATTCAAAATATGATTTGTTGTATTCACAGCTTCAGCCTAGAAGGATTTGGGTAGTTTGCTTTCCAAGAGTATGGATCTAGCCATTTCTACGAGAGTTCTATTCTTTCTTTCCACAACTCCATTTTGTTCTGGAGTTCTTGTAGAAGAGAATCCGTGAAAAATGCTCAACTTAGCACATAAATCAGAAAAAGCCTTATTTTCAAATTCACCACCATGATAAGTCAAAATATACTTTATTTTGTGTGAAAATCCCATTAAGACAGTGTTACGGAATTTCCTAAATTTTTGACAGGTTTTACTTTTGTTGGATAGAAAGATAACCTAAGTATATCTAGTAAAATCATCAATGATGACAAATCCACAACATTTGCCACTAAGGTTGAGAATTCTTGTTGGCCCAAAAAGGTCCACGTGAAGTAATTCTAGTGGATTAGTAGTGAGTACATCATTGAAGATCTTAAAAGATTTCCTAGTTTGTTTTTCTTGAGTACATATCCCACAAACCTGATTTTCAACTTTAGAAAAAGATTCAGAAAGTCCTTTAACCAGATTTAGCCTTATGAGTTTATTCACAGTGTTGAAACTTGCATGACCAAGTCTCTTATGCCATGTTCATGTAATTTCATTTTTATTAGCAACCAAACAAATGTTTTCATCAAACATTGTGTCAAGATTTATCAAGTAAACATTGTTCTCTCTTTTTCCAAAGAAGATTATTTTTTCAGATGAGGAGTCGATTATTTTGCAAGAGTTTGACTCAAAAACAACTTTGTGACCTTTGTCACACAATTGACTAGTGCTCAACAAATTGTAATCCAACACATCAACTAATAGAACATTTTCAATTGAGTTTGAGGAGGGTTTACCGACCTTTCTAGATCCAATTATTTTCCCTTTATTTTTACCCCTAAATGTGACAGAACCTCCTTCCTTTTCAATAAAAAATGTGAACTTTGTTCTGTCTCCAATCATGTGCCGTGAACACCCACTATCAAGATAACACACATTCGAGCTGGGTGCATGGCCTTTCTGCACATATCAGATCAGAGGAGAAATGATTTTGGTGCCCAAACATTGTTGGGACCATCAGTTTCATTGTGCAAAAATAACAAATCTTTCCAATCCCACATTTGAGTCATATTTGCTTTGGGTTTCACCTCTGAAATGACTTCCCTTTTTGGCAATTTAACATTATGATTTGGAATGTAAACACTAGTGTTTTTCCTTTCATAGGCAAAGAAATTATGCATTTTGGTATGATTGTTCATGTATGGAAATCCAGACCAAACGTTCTATAGATATCTTGGAAAACTTGGATAGAATGAATGTGAGTTATACCAATGAGGACTGTGGTACCTTTGATTCCAAGAATTTATCAAATTAGATTGATATGATGTTTCGGAATTCCAATCAACATTATGAAAACGTGTTTTTGCATTTTTATAAATTTTCAGATTTTTTGTTTGAATTTTTCTTTATCATCTTTTTTTTTTTAGAAACAGATAAGTCGTCCTATGTTGATTGTGTGGCGACACAATGGCCACAGGTTTCAGCTTATGGCTAACCTGTGTCGACCTCTCTACAGCATGTGTCAACCTGATCAGTTTCTTCTAATTTGATACATTATTTTTATTCTTGTTTTTAACTGTTTCAGATGTTTTCTTTGATAATTATTTATTCTTGTTTTTTAACTGTTGCTTTTAACAAACTTTATCAAAGGTATTTTGGAAGGTTTTTCTTTCTTCTAAGATGCTTTATTTCTAGTTAGTTCTTCTGTGGTAAATCTTAATCCATGTTTTTTAGAATTCATTCTAAGTTCCAACAAGGCATCAATATTTTCTTTTCCTTTTGTGAAATTATTTATCACTTGATCCTTTTCATTCAACAATTTATTAAGTTTTTCAATTTTATCAATTGCTTGTTATTTTTCCTTTCGTTCCATTTCAATTTTCTCTGTCAATTTTTCAATTTCATTATTAGCCTTCTGAGACATGATTTTGAATTTATCCAATTCATCTAGCATTACTTCTCTTTCATCATTAAATTTAGAAATTTCCTTTTCAAGTTTAGACATTCTACTTGCTGGAGAAGTATCATGCATAACATTTTCAAGTTTCTTTTTCAGATATTTTTTTATTTTATTATTTCAGAACATTTTTCAACTAATGTGACATAAGCATCTTTCCAATTATCAACAGTGTATTCTTCAAAAGAAGAGCTTACCTTGCTATCACTGCTGTTGGCCATAAAGCATATTTCCTTATCTTTAGAACTTGAGGAATTGTCTTCTTCTTCTTCTTCACTTTGGTCTTCATCTGACCAGGTTGCTACCATTGCTTTTGGATTCTTTGTCTTGATAACCTTCCTATACTTCTTGCTCATGTCTCTTTTGAATGTAGGACACTCACCTTTCATATGTCTTGGCTTATTGCACCTATAACATAAAATCAGATTATCGATTTTTTGGTCATTTCTATTTAGATGCGAAGATGAAGATGGGAATTGTTTCTTGCCAATGGATTTTGTTGTATTTTCCAAGGTGTTTGTCAATTCTTGATATAATTTTTTTTTCTAAATTGTCTGGTGATGTGGGCAATTTCATCCTCATCACATTCAGATGATTTAAAAACATTAATATCTTTTTCTTTGTGTTTTCCACTTGTTGAGGCTTTAGTGCAGTTGGTTTAGCCTTTAGCATATATTCTTCAGTGCTTTTCAAATTTATTTCATAAGTCATCAGTGAACCTATGAGCTCATCTAGAGAGATTTTAGATAAGTCCTTAGAATCCTCGATGATAGTTGTGTTAGTATGCCATGCATGAGATAAGGATCGAAGGAATTTTCTTACCAGCTCAGCATCAGTGTAATCCTTACCTAATCCTTTCAGTCCATTAACAATTACCATGAACCTAGCAAAAATTTCAGATATAGATTCATCAGACTTCATGGTAAACATTTCATAATTAGAAATCAACAAATTGGCCTTAGTTTCTTTAACTTGTGATGTTCCCTCATACATCAACTGAAGCTTATCTCGCATTTCCTATGTAGAGGAGCACATGGACACTATAGCATATTCTTTGGGATGAATTGCACATTGAAGCATGTTTATAGCACTAAAATTTAATGTAGCCCTTCTTATTTACTCTCTGGTCCATGCATCCTCATCTCCAGTGATTTCATAAGGGCCTTTTTCAACAATGTTCCAAATTTCATAATTATGGGCTCTAAGAAACACTTGCATTCGATTCTTCCAGTAAGCATAGTCAAATCCATCACAGTAGGGTTGTAACATCCATGTTACCCCTTTTGGGTCAGCTGCTCTCGGTTGGGATCGCGACATGCAGGGTCCGTCGCCTTCTGAAGGCGACGTAGGTAGACGTTGCGTTCTGGATTGGAACGCGCCGGCCATCCATGTCGCGACTTGGCTCTGACAGCAAACGACAGTTTGTCGTTTTGTTGTTTGGACGGCACTTACACGTGTTGGATTGCATGCATGATCGTGACGATTCGGTCTGTCGCGATCAGGTGTCAGTTGTGCATGCACACCACATGTCGGTTTGACCGTCAGGGCTGCAGGTGACTTGAGATCACGACGTAGCGGGGTGTCGCGTTAGGCTTCGTAATGCGACGACTAGGGCCGTCGCGTTCTCAATGTCTGAGCTTTAGTGCTCAAGCCTGAGAGCACAGCCCCTTTTTGGCAATTGCTCTGTGTTCCTCCCCTCTGTGGCGTCTCTTTGTGTTGGTGTGCTCCGTGGGGAGCTTGGATGACATTTGTGCTTGGACTTTGGGAGATCTTGTGAAGGTAAGTGCTTGCTTTAGTGAAATTGGTTGTGTGTGGGGGGGGGGGGGTTGTTGTGCTCCTCCCTCATTTCTTCCCCTTCTTCTTCTTGCACGGTGGAACTTTTCCCTTGGTGCATGAAGGAGGAGACCGAGCTCGGTTCGTGGGCGGTGCATGGAGCATTGGAGCTCGGAGGAGGCGGAGTGCAAGCTTGTTTGAAGGCCCTTCTAGGGTGTTTCTCCAATTTGAGGTAGGGACCCAAACCTCCACCCAGTTCTTCATGCTAGGTCCCAACCCCAATTCCAAGCCTAGACTTCATGCTAGGAGTTTTCTTGGCTCAGATTATCCATGTGTGATATGTGCATGGTGTGGTTTGCATGGCTTTCATGTTTGGATAGGGGTTGGTGTTAGGACGTGCATGTGCTTGTGTGAGGTTCATGCTAGTGTAGCTTTACTTCCTTGCATGCTTGGGGTCTTCTTGAGGGTGGTTTGATGTTAATTGAAGTATTTGCATCGTGTGGCATGCTTCTCTTTCCCTCTTGTACCATGTGGTGTGTTTTTGGGTTGTTGGAGTGCTCTGTCTGAGCAATCGGTTGTGGTCACGATGGACTTCCCAGTGGCGACCAGGTCGCAACGTATCGTGGCGTCGCGTTACCATGAAACCCGTCGCGTCTAGCCAACACGATGGGGTACGTGGCAGACTTCTGGGTTTCGGGGTCTTGCTGGATCACGACCGCCGTCTCGTCGCGATGACATAGCGACGGGGTACGCGTCACGTAGAGAAGGCCCGGGTTTGTACCGGCGCTCATAGCCGTCGCGATACTATCGCTACGGGCTCAAGGGTCGCCTTCCGATTTCTTGTCGCGACAGACAGGTCTGTTGCATTCTGGTCGCGAAAAGGCCGATACGTCGCCTCTCTGACCGAGAGCTGACTGTCGACCTGTTTGTATTCCATTTTAGCTTCCACTGAGACTCAGTTTTCTTGGCACCTGTGCTGTTCCTAGTGCAGTGCTACTCTAGTCTCTTCGTCTGGTGCTAGGCAGTTGAGGGCTTGTCCACGAGATAGGTTGTTAGCATTACCTGGGACCCCCAGCCCCGTGCTTTTGTTAGAGGGAGTTCTCCGGGCGACGGGCCTGCTCAAGTCACGGACTTGGAGCAGAAGGGGAAAACGGTGGGGACAGCAACGTAGAGTCGTTTGTAGAGCTCTCTTAGCTGGTCTGGTTCTTCGAGGTAGTTGTGGTGCTCTTGCAGTGCAGACCAGCTAGACCTTTCTCACAGCCTCACTCTACATGGTTCCGGAACCATTTAGAGGAGTCAAGCGTGGGACCGTAGTCCGGCTATACTACGGCAGTTGTGTTTACTTGTCCACCACGTCTCACTCCGACGGGTGGGGAGACCTGGACTTGTAGTCGAGGGTAAGGCGCGTGGCACTCCTGACTGCTTGACTAGCATAGTGTACTGTAGCTAGTATGTTTGTCCCGGCAGTGTCTACTATCTGTGTTTACAACTGGGTTTCTTGTGGTGCCTCGGTTTACACGGGTTTCCGATCCGGACGTGTAGCCTAGACCGACGATCGTGTAGTTACTTTCACGCTTCCGCACTTTACTCTGTTTAGTAGAATAGAATTTACTGCTTTATTTAAATACTGCACTTAGTTCTATTCTATTGTTAGAACTAGTGGGAGATTGGTAGTCCCTACTGGGCTTCTTTGTGAAGCTCATGCCCTTCCTTTCAGGTGAGGCTTCATAGCAGCTCCCTCCGCAGCGGACTGAGGAGACGGGCCCGCAGTAGTCGGCGTCTCTAGTGGCAGTGTTCCCCAGCTCTTGTACTTCACCCTCAGGGTATGCCCCTAAGGGTCCTATTCCTTCCCTTTATTTCTGTACTTGTACTTTGCTTACTTTGGGACTTGTGCTAGACCATTACTTAGAGTTGAGTTCTTTCTTCTACTCGTGGTGCACTTTAGTACGTTTGTTATTATTTATCTCTATTGCATATCTTGTTAGACCGATCCATTAGCCCTTCCGGGTCTCCGAGCCCATGGGCGATGGTCCCGACATTCAGATTCTTGGTGGGAGCCGGGGATCTGGGCGTCGGGGTCGTTACAGTGGTATCAGAGCAAGGGGTCTATCAAGACTTGTGGTAGAAATAAATAATGACGTAAAGTCCCTTAGGAAGTACAAGTAACACTGCTCAGCCGCTGGAGTTTTATCTGTTAACATCTTATTGTGTCTGTTTTGCAGAACATGCCTCCATGCACTCGTAGGCAGGCTCGGGACTTCGTGGAGCGTCAGGAGACCGAGTCGGATAGGTCGGTTGCAGCCGAGCACGTGCCGATTAATGCTCCGCCCCAACAGTTCGAGCAGCCTGGTGTTCAGCCGTCGCAGGGCGTTCCATTGCAGCATGGAGATCCACAGCAGTAGCAGCAGTGGTTTCCGCCCCAGCCCCCGCCGGTCGTCATGGAGCAGTGGTGGAGAGCAATGTTTCAGGGTCCGTGGGCAGTACCCGCCTTACCCGCAGTACCAGCAGCTGCAGTACCCTCAGTTCCAGTCGTACCAATAGATGCATGCCGGAGGTCAACAGTTTGCAAGGGCGGCAATAGGAGAGCAGCAACCACCGACCCCACAGGCAGCTCTGGTCTAGCCACAGGTACCCCCAGTGCTACGGCAGCAACTCCAGTAGCAGCAGCAGCACCTGAGGACCGCACAGTTCTTCTGGAGTGGTTTCTTCATCTTCGACCTCCTACTTTTTCTAGTGACCGTGATCCTGATAGGGTAGAGAGTTGGGTCCATGAGCTCGAGCACACCTTTGAGGCCATGGACTGTGCAGAGCAGAATCAGGTCAGGTTGGCAGTGTATCAGCTGAAGGGGTCAGCCCATGAGTGGTGGAGAGCAGTGAGGCAGACCAGGTTTCAGGGCAGGAGGTTGGTCCAAATCACTTGGCAGGAGTTCCTAGTGGCCTTTCACGGTGAGTTCCTCTCCGACAACGCTTGCCGTGAGAGGAGGGACCAGTTCCACAAGTTGGTACAGGGAGACTTGACCGTGGCGCAGTACCACCAGCATTTTCTGCAGCTTCTTCGACACGTTCCCCACGTGGCCGCTAGTGAGCAGGCTCGTACTGAGCGGTTCATTAGCGGGCTGTGCTCGGACTTGAGGTGGGCCATGGCTGGTCACCTATGTGACACCTTAGCGGTGGCAGTGGCGAGAGCTACGGCCTTGGAGCATGAGTGTCGTTTTTAGTCGCAGCAGAGTGGAGGCTCAGGGAGGTCTTCTCCATACCAGCGCCCTCCGGGCAGTCGAGGGAGTGTTTCCTCTTCTTCTTCTTCGGGGACAGGCGGTGCTGGCCTGACCTCGAAGTTGAAGAAGTTGTTCTCCCGTGGTGGGGGGAAACATCAGTACAGATAGCAGCAGCGTCGTCAGCAGCAGCTGTAGCCACTGGAGCAGTCGGTACAGCAGGGAGCAAAGCAGAGTAAACAGACCACAAGTTGTTACGCCTATGGGCAGCAGGGGCACTACGCTCGTGAGTGTCCGTTGAGGCAGCAGCAGCCACAGCGGCAGGCACCTCAGGTGCAGTACCATCCACCTAAGCCAGCGCAGCGCCAGCAGTAGCAGGGCCAGTTTTAGCAGCTCCAGCAGCAGTAGCCACAGTGAGGACGCAGACGCAGTCGGGTGATGAACATCACCAGAGAGGAGGCGGAGGCCTCTAATCTCGTCGTCGGTATGGTTCCCATCCTTGGTAGAGCTGCTAGAGTTTTGGTTGACCCGGGTGCCACGCACTATTTTGTTTTTGAGGAGTTCTTTACTACCTTGTCTGAGTTTGTTCCGGAGCGAGCCTGTGACCTTGCAGTTGAGCTGCCGACGGGTGACTTTGTGCGTACCCTTGGTTACTTGGAGGGTGTCACCGTCGAGGTACAGGGCCACCAGCTACCAGCCAGACTGTTTGCCTTGTAACTTCACGACTTCGATGCCATCCTTGGCATGGACTGGTTGGAGGTGCACTCTATAAGACACGGCCCCCCTTGGGCCCTTGGCCCCATCCCTAAGGTCGCGACAGGCGCCCTGGCCGCGACATGGTCGCGCCAAAGCGGCCTGTCGTGACAGGATTGGCGGTTCGTGTCGCGAAGGGGGTGAGCGTCGCGTCTTGTTCGCGTCACCCCTGGCTGTCGTGACTGTGTTCTGACACGGCTTGACCGCTGTCATGTCAGTCAGAACGGTCGTGTTGGGTGGCAGGGTCGTGCAGCGTTGACGCGACCTGCCAGGCCGTCGTGTTTGCTTTTTCGATCTTCGAGGTTTGACCGTGCTTTTTGTGTCGCGAAGTGGCGGGCGGCCGCGACATGGTCAGCGTCGCGACAGCGTCTGAGGGGCCATCGGTTTAAAACCGACAGCGCGCCCCATTTTTCCCTTTCCTCTTTCCTTTTCCTCTTCTTCCCCTCTCGCCCCCTCCGAGCTCCCTTGCGGTTTTAGGTGCTCCCCGTATTTGAGGCGGCCGTACTGAGAAGGGTGTCGTCCCGTTCGTGCAGGGGTCGTGCTTGTTGCGTGCGGTGCGAGGAGGAGACGGCCATTCCTACGAGAAGGCCCCAACGGGTGCGTTCTTCGTGTGCAGGTAGGGACGTCCGACCCTCTCGCCCTAATCATGATCCCCTCCCCTATATACCGTGGTTTTCTTATGGTTTGGGGCTTGGGAGTGTGAGAACTCCATGCTCGAGTTGAGTGAGGTTTCCTTCAAGCGTAGATCCATGCTTTTGAGGGATTGTGGGTGGTTTGGTGGATTTATAGCTTTTAATACACGTTGTTCATGATCCCCTTCCCCCTTATGAATGTATTTCGTGTTTTGCGGAGGGTTCCTGGAGGGACTGCTCTGGAACCTGCTCGGCTGGAAACGCGGCATCCTCGGAGGCCGCGACCATGTCATGACGGCTTGCCCGATCGCAACGTGGTCGCGACGCTCCTGAGCGTCGCGTTAAGGTCGCGACACGCTAGGGCGTCGCGACATGGTCGCGACTGTCCGCCCTGTCGCGTTATCGACCGAGAGACAGGTTTTCGCCTGACACTGTTTCCGTTTGCTTTGCTGTACCGTGGCACCTGTGCTAGTCCCCTAGTACGGTCTACTCTAGTCCTTCGCCCGGTGCTCGGCACTTGAGGGCTTGTCCCGTCTGAGAGGTTGTTACCGTTACCTGGGACCCCCATCCTCGAGAGCCTGTTGAGGGAGTACTCCGGGCTATGAGTGCACTCGAGTTGGCAGCCACCAGGCGGACTCTGGAGCTTAAGGGAAAATGGTGGTTAGGACAGTGGCATGTGAGTCACTTGCAGAGCTCTCGTGGGTGGTCTGGGACGCCGAGGATAGTTAGGAGTTCTACCCGGCGCAGGCCAGCCAGTCCTTCTTCTCACTGCCTCGCTCCTTGCAGCCCCAGAACTGCTTGGGGAGGTCAGGCTTGGGACCGTAGTCTGGCCAGACTATGGCAGTTACTGTTGTGTTACTTGTGTCCTACCTTGCTCTGACGAGACGTGAGGGTCAGGACCCGGGTCGAGGATAAGACGTCGGTGGACACACCTGACTGTGACTAGTGGTAGTGTTTCCGTAGCTAGTGTTCCTTGTCCAGGCAGAGTTCCCTCCGTCTGTGTTTACTAGCCGTGTGGTGGTCACAACGAGCAGTCGTACGGAGTTTCCGACCGTGTGTACCTTCCGTATCGTGCTGGTTGTAGTTTTGCTTCCGCACTTCCGTTTATAGGTAGAAGATATAAACTGCTGTCATTCATTTGATATTTATATTCTCCTTCCTGTTTAGAGCCAGTAGGAGATTGGTAGTCCCTACTGAGCTTCTATTGTGAAGCTCATCCCTCCTTTTCCCAGGTGAGACTTCTCAGCAGCGGCAGGGCGCGCGCCGGGCGGAGGAGACGGGGCGGTAGTCAGAGTCCTCGTAGCTAGCAGTGGTTCCCCTTTTTCAGTGTACGTCACCCTTGGGGTATGCCCCTAAGGGATTTGTTCTTCCCCTGCCTTTTACTTGTACTAGTGTGCGTGCGTTGGGACTGTACTTAGAGCGGTACACAGCGGTCTCACTCTCTTTTTAGTTTCCGCCTGTACACCTCTAGTTTAGCAGTTGACGTTTACTTCCGTTACATATCCTGTTAGACATAGATTATAGCCCTTCCGGGTCCTCCGGATCCGTGGGCGGCGACCGCGAAAATCGGGTCCTCGGTGTGGGCCGAGGGTCGGGTTCTCGGGTCGTTACAGTTGGTATCAGAGTGAGAGTCTAACAGGACTTGTAATGGATTTGAACTGCAACGGGAAGTCCCAACGGTAGTACAAGTACACTGCTAGCCGCCCGAGTTGTATTGTTAACCCTTGATTGGTTGTGTGTCGTGTAGGACATGGCTCCGCATAGGCGCAGTCAGGCTAGACAGTTGATCGAGCAGCAGGATGAGTCTGAGATGCCCGCGCAGGGGCAGGTCCAGGAGGAGGTGTCAGCAGACGAGTCAGTGGCACAGCCTCAGGGTGCAGCGGCAGCAGCAACGGCAGGTGGGCAGCAGCAGCAGGAGTACCAGCCTCAGCCGCAGCAGTATGCAGATTGGTTTCCCTTAGCAGAGCAGTTCTGTAGGAACTTGTACTAGGGAGCGTACCAGCTCGGGCAGGCAGCAGTAGGTGTTCAGTCCCCGGTACCTCCTCCAGTGGTGCCAGAGCAGCAGGTAGAACCAGAGGTGGAGCAGCCAGAGCGTCAGCAGCGGTCGGGCACTGGGAGTACCCAGGCCGGGCGGCAGAGGACAGCAGTTACGGAGGATAGGACCGCTCTCCTTTAGAGGTTCCTGTGACTTCGGCCACCAATGTTCCACGGTGAGTATGATCCGGACAAGGCAGAGAGCTGGACCCATGAGTTAGAGCACATCTTCGAGACGATGGAGTGCGCTGAGGAGGACCAGGTTCGACTGGCAGTGTACCAGCTCAAGGGAGCAGCCCATGAGTGGTGGAGAGTTCAGAGGCAGACGCACTTCCAGGGATAGAGGTTGGATCACATCACTTGGTAGCGGTTTTCGGAGGTCTTCTACGGTGAGTACTTCCCAGATTACGCTCGACGTGAGAGATGGGACCAGTTCCACGCGCTAGTTCAGAACGACCTCACAGTTTCACAGTACCACCAAAGGTTTGTCCGGTTGTTGAGGCATGTGCCTCATGTCGCAGGCAGTGATCAGGCATGTGAAGAGAGGTTCATAGTAGGACTGAGACTAGACCTGAGGTGGGGTGTGACGGCACACATGTGTACCACCTTGGGAGAGGCCGTGGCGAAGGCCACCGCCTTGGACAGAGAGACCTGGCAACAGTAGCAGGGAGGAGCTTCTTCTAGGTCCTCGCCTTACCAGCGTCCAGCGGGTAGCCGTGGTAGCGCGACTTCCTCTTCCTCCGGCTCGGGCAGTTCCGGCAGCGCTGGGATCCGCTCGCAGTTTAGGAAGTTGTCTACTCGCGGGGGCAGACGGAGCCGGCAGCAGAACCTCCAGTCCAGGTTTGCAGAGCAATCAGTTGTCCAGGGAGCTGAGCAGGGTGGTCAGGAGGCAGTTTGCTACACTTGTGGCTTACCAAGCCACTTCAGGAGTGATTTCCCTATAGGGCAAGCCCCGCAGCAGCAGCAGCCAGTGCAGTACACCCAGCAGCCTCCCCAGTACTAGTACCCTCCTCAGCAGTAGGCGCCACGTCAGCAGCAGCGGGGACAGTACCAGCAGCAGGCTCACCAGTTTTCCCAGTCGTAGCAATACCAGTCGTACCAACAGCAACAATAGTACCCTCAGCCTCAGCCGCCACAGCAGCAGCCCCAACAGATGCAGCAGCGTGGGCGGGGTCGTGGTCGCGTGATGGCGCTCACCCGGGAGCAGGCAGAGCCGTCAAACCTTGTTATAGGTACTCTACCTATCCTCGGCAGAGCTGCTCGTGTTTTGGTCGACCCCGGTGCTTCTTTGTGTTTTGCTTCCGAGGAATTCTATGAGTCCCTTACTTGTCATGCTCCTGAGAGGCAGTGTGACGTGATGGTCGATCTCCCGTCTGGTGACTATATGCATTCCTTTGGTTACCTGGAGGGTGTGGCACCCAAGGTTGAGGGGCACCAGTTGCCGGCCAGGTTGTACGCACTGCAGCTTTGCGACTTTGACGTCATCCTGGGCATGGACTGGTTGGAGGCTCACTCAGCCGTGGTTGATTGCCAGCAGAAGACCGTTCGGTTTAGGATACCTGGAGAGCCTGTCCTCTGCTTCCGAGGTATCCGGTCTACCCCGTCGGACATTTATTTCTTTGTGTAGAGCTCACCGTTTGATCCACGATGGCTGTGTGGCGTACCTTGCTTCGGTTTGTTCTTTGGAGCCTAGCGAATCTTTAGTTTTTGACGTGCTGGATGTTTCTGAGTTCTCCGACGTCTTCCCGGAGGATCTACCTGGTTTGCCGCCTGAGCGGGAGGTAGAGTTCTCCATCGAGCTTTTGCCCGGTATGATGCTTTTATCCAAGGCACCCTACCGGATGGCCCCGACGGAGCTGCGTGAGTTGAAGCACCAGTTGCAGAAGCTTCTTGAGCTGGGCTTCATTCGCCTGAGTCGTTCACCGTGGGGCCCGCCTATTTTGTTTGTGAGAAAGAAGGATGACAGTCTTCGTTTGTGCATCGATTATCGGCAGTTGAACCAAGTTACTGTGAAGAACAGGTACCCGTTGCCGAGGATCATGATTTGTTTTATCAGTTGCAGTCGGCCCGAGTTTTCTCGAAGATTGACTTGAGATCCGGGTACTATCAGATGCAGATCAAAGAGTCAGATGTCGGTTTGACGGCTTTCCGTTCCAGGTACGGTCACTTTGAGTTCGTCGTGATGCCATTTGGGCTGACGAATGCACCCGCAGCATTCATGGATCTGATGCATAGGGTGTTCAGTGAGTACCTAGATTGTTTTGTGGTTGTTTTTTTAGATGATATCTTGGTTTACTCGGCTTCTGAAGAGGAGCACCAGGAGCACCTGAGGATTGTGCTGGAGACCCTGTGGAGTCACCGCCTTTATGCCAAGTTCGACAAGTGCGAATTTTGGCTAAGGGAGGTGCACTTTCTCGGGCACGTGATCTCGGGTTTTGGTGTGGTAGTGGACCCTGCCAAGGTGGAGTCCGTGTTGTCGTGGGAGCAGCCCATGTCGGCGTCAGAGGTCCGCAATTTTTTGGGTTTGGCCGGTTACTATCGGAGGTTCATTCAGGATTTTGCCAAGTTAGCAGCGCCGTTGACCAGGTTGACTAGGCAGGATGTCAGGTTTGTTTGGTCAGAGGACTGTGAGCAGAGTTTCCGAGAGCTGAAGACGAGGTTGACTTCAGCGCCAGTGTTAGTCTTGCTGTCGGGCAGCAGAGGTTTTGTGGTCTATACCGATGCGTCGAGGTCAGGTTTGGGTGTCGTGCTGATGCAGCACAGTGGGGTCATTGTCTATGCGTCTCGGCAGCTCAAGAAGCATGAGGAGAACTACCCCACCCACGACTTGGAGCTGGCAGCAGTGGTGTTTGCTCTCAAGTTGTGGAGGCACTACCTGTATGGCGAGGCTTTCCAGATCCTCACCGATCACCAGAGTTTGCAGTATATCTTCACCCAGAGGGATCTGAACTTGAGGCAGCGCCAATGGATGGAGTATCTGAAGGACTACGACCTAACCCTCTCCTATCACCCAGGAAGGGCTAACGTCGTAGCCGATGCCTTGAGTAGGCGCATGCGCTTGAGTTCACTGATGGTTGGAGAGTGGAGGCTGTTCGAGGAGCTGTCCCAGGGAGTGTTCGTTCCGTCGAGGACCAGAGACAGTGTAGTGGCGAGTAGTTTGTCGGTTCGGCCGTCAGTGTTCAGGCAGGTGTTGTAGGCACAGCAGACAGACCCTCAGTTGGTGGACATTTTGCAGATGCCAGATGTTGAGCTCGACGAGGACAGCAAGGTCAGATTCAGAGGACGCTTGTACGTTCCTGAGGATGCGCACCAGGTAGTTTTGTCAGAGGCTCACAGATCGAGGTATGCTGTTCATCCTAGCTCCACAAAGATGTACCATTGCTTGAGGAGGTCCTTCTAGTGGCCAGGGATGAAGAGGGGCGTGGTAGAGTTTGTTTCCCGGTGCCTTACCTGTCAACAGGTGAAGGCCGAGCATCAGCGTCCTGGTGGTGAGCTGCAGCTATTGCCCATTCTCGAGTGGAAGTGGGACGACATCACCATGGACTTTGTGGTTGGTTTGCCCACACCCGCAGAGGCACGATGGTATCTGGGTAATTGTGGATCGTTTGACCAAGGCAGCGCACTTTCTTCCGATTAGGATGTCCTGGTCAGTGGACAGATTAGCCAGGCTGTACGTGGACGGAGTTGTTTTGTTGCATGGGATCCCAGTTTCAGTCGTCTCCGACAGAGATCCGAGGTTCACGTCAGGGTTTTGGCGCAGTCTTCAGAGAGCACTGGGTACAGAGTTGAGGTACAGCACAGCGTACCACCCTCAGACAGATGGACAGTCAGAGCAGACCATTCAGACACTGGAGGACATGCTGAGAGCGTGCTGTTTAGACTGGAGCGGCACGTGGGAGTCGCACCTTCCGATGGTGGAGTTCGCGTATAACAACAATTATCACTCGGGCATCGGAATGGCACCATACGAGGCCTTGTATGGTCGCCCGTGCAGGACCCACTTCACTGGTTTGAGGTTGGTGAGAGGCAGCTTTTGGGGCCAGAGTTAGTACAGCAATGTGCAGATACATTCAGTCTGATCAGGCAGAGGCTTCGGGCAGCACAGAGCAGACAGAAGAGTTACGCAGACGTCCGCAGGAGACCGTTGCAGTTCAGTGTTGGTGACCTTGTTTTCTTGCGGGTCTCGCCGACCAAGGGCATCATGAGGTTTGGCAGAAAGGAAAGCTCAGTCCGAGGTACGTCGGGCCTTTCCCTGTCAATGAGAGGGTCGGCGAAGTGGCTTACAGGTTGAGTCTTCCAGCAGAGCTAGAAGGTGTGCACAGTGTGTTTCACGTTTCACAACTCAGGAGGTACGTTGCAGACCCTTCGCACGTGTTGGACTACTCGCAGCTGGAAGTAGCGCTAGACTTGTCAGTGCCAGAGTACCTGGTTAGTGTTGTCGACCGCAGAGTTCAGCAATTGCGCAGGGAGCAGATTCCGCTGGTGAAGGTCGTTTGGCAGAACCGCGTTGGTGGCGAGGCCACCTGGGAGCGTGAGGATGATATGCGGGAGCAGTTCCCTTATTCGTTTGATTGATCGGTATGTTGTTATCTCCCCTCCGCTATTTTCCTGGTTGAGACCGAGTTGTCTTCATTTCGAGGACGAAATGTCTTAAGGTGGGTGGGATGTAAAACCCGGCCCCCCTTGGGCCCTTGGCACCATCCCCAAGGTCGCGACAGGCGCCCTGGCCGCGACATGGTCGCGCCAGAGCGGCCTGCCACGACAGGATTGGCGGTCGTGTCACAATGGGGGTGAGCGTCGCGTCTTGGTCGCGTCACCCCTGGCTGTCGCGACTGTGTTCTGACACGGCTTGACCGCTGTCATGTCAATCAGAACGGTCGTGTCGGGTGGCAGGGTCGTGCAGCGTTGACGCGACTTGCCAGGCCACCGCATTTAATTTTTCGGTCTTCGAGGTTTGACCGTGCTTTTTGTGTCGCGACGTGGCGGGCGGCCGCGACATGGTCGCGATGCTTCTGGACGTCGCGACAGCGTCTGAGGGGCCATCGGTTTAAAACCGACAGCGCACCCCATTTTTCCCTTTCCTCTTCTCTTTTCCTCTTCTTCCCCTCTCGCCCCCTCCGAGCTCCCTTGCGGTTTTAGGTGCTCCCTGTGTTTCAGGCGGCCGTACTTGGAAGGGCATCGTCCCGTTCGTGCAGGGGTCATCCTTGTGGCGTGCAGTGCGAGGAGGAGACGGCCATTCCTACGAGAAGGCCCCAACGGGTGCGTTCTTTGTGTGGAGGTAGGGACGTCCGACCCTCTCGCCCTAAGCATGATCCCCTCCCCTCTATATCGTGGTTTTCTTGTGGTTTGGGGCTTGGGAGTGTGAGAACTCCATGCTCAAGTTGAGTGAGCTTTCCTTCGAGTGTAGATCCATGCTTTTGAGGGATTGTGGGTGGTTTGGTGGATTTACAGCTTTTAATACACGTTGTGCATGATCCCCTTCCCCCTTGTGAATGTATTTCGTGTTTTGGGGAGGGTTCCTGGAGGGACTGCTCCGGAACCCTGCTCGGCTGGAAACGCGACAGCCTCGGAGGCCGCGACCATGTCGCGACGGCGTGCCCGATAGCGATGTGGTCGCGACGCTCCTGAGCGTCGCGTTAAGGTCGCGACATGGTCACGACGGTCCGCCCTGTCATGTTATCGACCGAGAGACAGGTTTTCGCCTGACACCGTTTCCGTTTGCTTTGCTGTACCGTGGCACCTGTGCTAGTCCCCTAGTACGGTCTACTCTAGTCCTTCGCCCAGTGCTCGGCACTTGAGGGCTTGTCCCGTGTGAGAGGTTGTTACCGTTACCTGGGACCCCCATCCTCGGGAGCCTGTTGAGGGAGTACTCCGGGCTACGAGTGCGCTCGAGTTGGCAGCTACCAGGCGGACTCTGGAGCTTAGGGGGAAACGGTGGTTAGGACAGTGGCGTGTGAGTCACTTGTAGAGCTCTTGTGGGTGGTATGGGACGCCGAGGACCGTTAGGAGTTCTACCCGGCGCAGGCCAGCCAGTCCTTCTTCTCACTGCCTCGCTCCTTGCGGCCCCGGAACTGCTTGGGGAGGTCAGGCGTGGGACCATAGTCTGGCCAGACTACGGCGGTTACTGTTGTGTTACTTGTGTCATACCTCGCTTTGACGAGACGTGAGGGTCAGGACCCGAGTCGAGGATAAGACGTCGGTGGACGCACCTGACCGTGACTAGTGGTAGTGTTTCCGTAGCTAGTGTTCCTTGTCTAGGCGGAGTTCCCTCTGTCTGTGATTACTAGCTGTGTGGTGGTCACGATGAGCAGTCGTACGGAGTTTCCGACCGTGTGTACCTTCCGTACCGTGCTGGTTGTAGTTTTGCATCCGCACTTCCGTTTGTAGGTAGAAGATATAAACTGCTGTCATTCATTTAATATTTATATTCTCCTGCCTGTTTAGAGCCAGTAGGAGATTTGTAGTCCCGACTGAGCTTCTGTTGTGAAGCTCATCCCTCCTTTTCCCAAGTGAGACTTCTCAACAGCGGCAGGACGCGCGCCGGGCGGAGGAGACGGGGCGGTAGTCAGAGTCCCCGTAGCTAGCAGTGGTTCCCCTTTTTTAGTGTACGTCACCCTCGGGGTATGCCCCTAAGGGACTTGTTCTTCCCCTGCCTTTTACTTGTACTAGTGTGCGTGCGTTGGGACTGTACTTAGAGCGGTACACAGCGGTCTCGCTCTCTTTTCTGTTTCCGCCTATAAGCTTCTAGTTTAGCAGTTGACGTTTACCTCCGTCACATATCCTGTTAGACATAGATTATAGCCCTTCTGGGTCTCCGGATCTGTGGGCGGCGACTGCGAAAATCGGGTCCTCGGCGTGGGCCGAGGGTCGGGTTCTCGGGTCGTTACACACTCTGTACTGGTAGATTGTCAGTGGAAGACCATGAGGTTCGAGATACCTGGAGCACCTGAGCTTTGCTTACGAGGTACCTGGTCTATCCGCCGACCCTTTGTTTCTTTCTGTAGAGCTCGGTGCCTCATCTGAGACGGTTGTGTTGCTTTTCTGGCTTCAGTGTGTGTCTTGGACTCTAGCGAGTTGACTGTTTCTGATGTATCGATTGTTTGTGAGTTTGCTGACGTGTTTGCGGAGGATCTACTTGGCTTGCCGCCTGAGCGGGAGGTAGACTTCTCCATTGAGTTGCTTCCGAGCATGATGGCTGCATCCAAAGCACCGTACCGGATGGCACCGGCTTAGCTGCGGGAGTTGAAGCGCCAACTTGAGGAGTTACTTGTGTTGGGCTTCATTCGTCCTAGCCGCTCTCCGTGGGGAGCGCCTGTTCTGTTTGTGAGGAAGAAGGATGGCAGCCTCAGAATGTGCATTCATTATCGGCAGTTGAATCAGGTGACCGTGAAGAACAGTATCCTTTGCCCAGGATCGACGACTTGTTCGACCAGTTACAGTCAGCTTCGGTGTTCTTGAAGATCGACTTGAGATCAGATTATTACTAGTTGCGGATCCGCGAGTCCGACATCGCCAGATCAGCTTTTCGTACCTGCTACGGCCACTTCGAGTTTTTCGTGATGCCTTTTGGGCTCATGAATGCACCTACACGTTCATGGAGCTGATGCACAGTGTTTTCTAAGAGTACCTAGACCGGTTCGTGGTGGTGTTCATCGATGACATTCTGGTCTACTCAGCGACGGCAGAGGAGCACGAGGTCCACTTGAGGCTGGTTTTGCAGGTGCTGAGGAGTCACCAACTTTATGCCAAATTCAGCAAGTGTGAATTTTGGCTAAAGGATGTGCACTTCTTGGGGCACGTGGATTCTAGTGCAGGTGTGGCGGTTGATCATGCCAAGGTTGAGGCCGTGCTTTCTTGGGGCCAGCCCACTACAGTTGCAGAGGTTCACAGTTTTCTGGGGCTCGAAGGCTACTACAGGAGGTTCGTGCAGGACTTTGCTAGAGTTGCAGAGCCTTTGACCTGGTTGACCAGGTGGGAGACCCGGTTTGTGTGGAGAACAGAGTGTGAGCAGAGTTTTCAGGAGCTGAAGAGCCGGTTGACTTCAGCTCCGATCCTTGTTGTTCCTTCAGGCACTGGCGGCTTTGTTGTCTACACAGACGTGTCGGGGACTGGTTGGGTGATGTGCTGATGCATCATGGTCGAATAGCTGCTTATGCTTCTCGTCAGCTAAAGAAGCATGAGTAGCACTACCCGACACACGACCTGGAGCTTGCAGCGGTCGTGTTTGCTTTGAGGTTGTGGAGGCACTACTTGTACGGTAAGGTGTTCGAGGTCTTCACAGATCACTGCAGCTTACAGTATTTCTTCACTCAGAGAGATCTCAACCTCAAGCAGCGTAGGTGGCTCGAGTGCTTGAAGGACTATGACTTTACCCTTTCCTATCACCCGGGAAAAGCTAATGTCATAGCAGACGCTTTGAGTAGGAGAGCCCACTTGAGTTCTTTGTTGGTTAGACACTGGAGGCTTCTGGAGGACGCTACTCAGGGTTTGTTTACACCGTCGGGTCTCAAGGAGAGGGCAGTGTTGACCAGCATGATTGCTCGCCCAGAGATTTACCAGTAGGTACTTGAGGCGCAGAGTGCAGACGCGGACTTAGAAGACTTGTTGTAGTTGCCTGAGGTGGTGCTTGACGAGGACAGCGAGGTTTCATTCCGGGACAGACTCTACGTTCCAGAGGACGTCAGGGAGGAAGTACTTGCTGAGGCGCACCGTTCGCGATACTCTATTCATCCAGGATCCACCAAGATGTACCACGACTTGAGGACACTCAATTGGTGGCCGGGGATGAAGAGAGATATCGCTGAGTTTGTTTCGCGCTGCCTTACCTATCAGCAGGTGAAGGTAGAGCACTAGCGTCCTGGTGGTGAGTTGCAGTCGCTTTCCATTCCTTTGTGGAAGTGGGAGCACGTCACCATGGACTTTGTTTCAGGCTTACTGTAAAGCCCCTCTTAGACCCAGTACAGTTACACCAACTCACATTGGATCTAGTAGAGGTATTACAGTGGAACGAATCCAACAATTTCAATACAGGTTGAAATATACACAAATAACTATTCAATTCCAATGATAATTAACAGAACATGGAATTAAACACTTGCAATCAGCATTTATTCAAAAGCAAATCTAATGCATAAAAGATAACAATAGTCCAAGGTTTATTACATTCCAATGATCAGTTGCATAAAGGAAATTACATAAGATCCTCACATACAAGTGCCACTCTAAAACTCTCTAAGACAAGCTAAGTCTCCACGTCCTCACGCTCTGAGTCAGTTTGCACTAACTCCACCGTATCCTCTGGCTCTCCTGAAATGTTAGGCAAGTATGAGTCCACAAGACCCAGCAAATCACATGAAAGACAGTTCAAGATATTAACATTATATTAGTTTTAAAACATGGTAGTACATTAGCATTCCATTCATTGATATCATATACTTTTCTTAATATAGTTCTAAGTCCATTGGCAATCATTCATTTCATGGTGATTCTAACTATTAAGGAAATAAAAATGTTTCACATGTAGCATGGAATTACTTATTCATGAAATCTATTCGATGTTATGTGACCTACAACAATTCTCATGTATCAATTTCTCATTTATGCATGCACTATTCTTTTACACAACAATTTTCATGTAGTAATACTAAAACATTGACATGTAACATGAAATCCTTTGAACAAGTTCACATGTAGGAATGTAAGCATATAACATGTAGTATGTAGCATGTAGAACAGGTAGACATGTAACTTGTAGCATGTAACATGTAGCATGTAGATATGTAACTTGTAGCATGTAGTCATTTTCATATAGTTGCCAAGACATAGCCCACACTAAATTAGAGATCAGTAGTCATTTAACATTCACTTATCACCTAGGCAATGCGGTGATGAAGTCATAGTATTTGCGCAAAACCGGGAAAGTCCTTCCCACCTTGACCAGTAGAACAAGTCTACCTCCAGGATTTCAATCCGTTGCCCACGGATTCATTTCTTTACATGTAGGTGAACCATTACCATAGGGGCATCTACGGTGTAGTTCCTTGTAGGAATCTCTAAGATAGCAATGTCTTATTGGCATCATTGTTATAATGCATACACTAACGTATATAATAGATAGTGACATTTCATTTCATACTATTTAACATGTGTCAATGCAATATTTCAAAGTACAACACTTTCAGTTCTGAAATCCTATTTACTGTACAACAGATTTCTATCATGATACTAATATTCATTCTTGCATTTTCATGCATTTTTATTCAATTCTATGTGTAATATATTGTTCAGAAATTCATAACAGAACGTACACATGTCTGAAAATTCTGAAATTTTAACAGAAATTCGAAATCAGTAATTTCAATACACATGCCAAATTTCATAATTTTCTGATTTCTACAACTATTTTTCATGAAATTAACTCTATTAAATCAACTAACTAACATGGTTTAATATTGAGAAAAGCTCACAATTTTCACATGGAACAGAGATTACTGACATATCATATCTATTGCAGTAATCTAAACATCAATCAACATGCTTTCTTTTACATCATTGTACTTATCTTATACAATTTAAACCTTGATCATTGTCATGTAATTATGCATGTTCATCAATTCATATATATATATATATATATATATATATATAGAACCTGCACATTATAGCAATAGACAGTCCATAACAATAACATACTCTAATATTACATGGCTGAAACGCATACATTCATAAATTATACATTTAAAACCAATTCACTCAGATTTCTGGAAATATATGATTCTGTTAAACTTGACGTCAATTAGTATGACGTTTACTATAGTCGACGTCCACATACGTTGTCGTTAAGTAATTATAGGCGGCGGCACATAGCGCCGTTAACACAAACCGACGGCGGCACATAGCGCCGTTTACATATAGTAAGGACAGAAAATACATATATATTTCGGATGAACTAAACGGCAGTCGATATTGCCGTTTACATATTATAGGCGGCAATACCCTGGACGTCTAGTTCTAAGACACAGAAAACACAGAAACCTGCATGCAATAACGACGTTTCTAACCCTTCCCGTAGGTTGTTTACATGCTTTAAAAATACAGAAAAATGTTAAATACGTAGTATATCATATCCTAAACTAATCCCCCATGCAACTTGCCTCAATCCCTCCTAATGGAGTGTCGAATCCGAGCTCGAAGAAGCCCGTCTCGCCAGGGAGACAGTTCTTTCCTCCGTCTTCAAGCAATCCGAAACCTCCTCCGATGAAGTTCCTCCGCCTGGATGAGCTTTTGGGCACGAAGTCCTATGTATCTCCTCGGTGTAGATGCCTTCGAACCGCACGAACAAGCACCAGATCGCTCTGCAAATCCCTTCCTCGGCCCTCTTTCTCTCCTCCAGAACCAAAGCAAAAACCCCCTTTTCTTCCTGCGAGATCTGGTCTTATAAAGACCTCTCAAGCAAAGACCAAACCTAATCCTGACCCTCGGATCTAAACGCATCGGATCAGCTCATTAAAACCTTCCCGAAACGGCCGATCTCCTTAATCCGGAACGGAAAGCTCAAAAACAGGCAAGTCAGTTTAACGTCAACATAGGTTGTCGTCTACCCCAAATATAAACGTCCATCGTTGATGTCGTTTATAGTCTTGCCCATAATTAAATAATTCAGAAAAATATTAAACGTCAATACCTATCGTCGTTAACATCCCATAAACGGCATGCGATGTTGCCGCTTACAAGCTTTAACGTCAAATGATCTTGACGCCTAGTTCTACACAGAACAGCATTCAATTTATGCAGAAATAAACACACAATGAACAGAATACATTCAAGGAAATTCTAGGGTACTACATCCTCTCTCCCTTAAAATAATCTTCGTCCTCGAAGATTGAGTTAAGTTACTCACCGAACAAGGACGGATAAAGCTTCTTCATTCTTTCTTCAAGCTCCCACGTTGCCTCTTCACGTGAGAAGTTCCTCCATAGAACCTTCACAAATGGAATGGACTTTGATCTTAATTCTTGCACCTTCCTGTCCAGAATCTCCACAGGTTGCTCAGCATAAGACAAATCTGGCTGCAACTGAATCGGTTCATAACTGATCACATGAGCCGGATCTCTAACATACCGCCTCAACATGGATACATGAAATACTGGATGCACCGCTGCTAAAGATGGTGGCAAAGCTAACTGGTATGCCACATCCCGATCTTCTTCAGAATTTCAAAGGGTCCAATGAATCTCGGGTTCAGCTTACCCCTCTTTCCGAATCTTACTACACCTCTGGTTGGCGAAACCTTAAGGAAAACATGGTCTCCAACCTCGAATGCCAAATCCTTCCTTCTTGCATCTGCATAACTCTTTTGACGATCCTGAGCCGCTTTTATTCTCTGCACAATCATCTGAATCTTTGCTGAAGTCTCTTGCACTACTTCAGGTCCAACCAGATGTCGATCTCCTGACTCCTCCCAACACAATGGGGATCTACAGGGTCTTCCGTACAAAGCTTCAAAAGGTGCCATACCTATGCTCGAATGGAAACTGTTATTATAAGCAAATTCCACAAGAGATAGATGGCGCTCCCAATCACCTTTCCATTCTAAAACACAAGCTCGAAGCATATCTTCCAACGTCTGAATAGTCCTCTCGGACTGTCCATCCGTTTGCGGATGAAATGCCGAACTCAACTTCAACTGACTGCCAAAAGCCTGCTGCAAACTCTGCCAAAACCTGGAAGTGAATCTCGGATCACGATCTGAGATAATCGACTTCGGAATCCCATGCAGCTTCACAATATTATCAATATACAGCCTGGCCAAGCTCTCAACGACTGCTTCTTCTTCATGGCAAGGAAATGAGCACTCTTCGAAAATCTATCAACGATCACCCAAATAGAATCATTTCCTCTAGCCGATCTAGGCAATCCGGATACAAAGTCCATGGTCACTTGCTCCCACTTCCACTGAGGGATATCTAACCTCTGCATCAAGCCTGAAGGTCGCTGACGCTCTGCCTTCACTTGCTGACAAATCAGACACTTCGCCACAACATCAGCCACATCTCGCTTCATGCCAGACCACCAGAAAGAACGCTTCAGATCCTTGTACATCTTCCCACTGCCTGGATGAATAGAGAATGAGATCTATGAGCCTCCTCCAAAATTTCCTTTCTCAGATCAACATTATTAGGGACACAAACCCTAAGATTCAAGCGAATTACATCATCTTCATCTCTGGTAACTCCACTCTTTCCAACCAACTCCTGCAACAACGGATCATCTTTCTGCAACGCAATGACCCGATCAAGAATAGAAGATCTCAAAGACAACTGTGCCATGAACAAGTTACACAATTGAGGTTCTAGAACAGCCAAAGAACTTGAAACGTCATCTAGCATCTTCCAGTCTTGCCTCATCATCTGTCTTTTCCTGCTCAACGCATCTGCCACTACATTGGCCTTCCCTGGATGGTAAGACAGATCAAAATCATAGTCTTTCATGAATTCTATCCACCTCCGCTGCCTCAGATTCAACTCCTTCTGCGAGAACAAGTATTTGAGACTCTTGTGGTCTGAGAAGAGCTCAAATCTAACTCCATATAGATAGTGCCTCCAAATTTTCAAAGCATAGACCACAGCTGCTAACTCCAAGTCATGGGTCGGGTAGTTGCGCTCATGCTCCTTAAGTTGCCTAGAAGCATACGCCACAACTCGACCACCCTGCATCAGAACACAACCAAGCCCAATCTTCGAAGCATCTGTGTAGATAGAGAAAGAATCTACATCATTGGGCAAAACAAGCACTGGCGCTGAGGTCAGACGAGCCTTTAATTCCTGGAACGCCCTTTCACAAGCCTCTGACCACTCAAACTTGACTCCTTTCCTTGTCAACCTCGTCAAAGTCGCCGCAATAGAAGAAAATCCTTCGATGAATCTCCTATAAGCCAGCCAAACCGAGAAAACTCCTGATGTCAGCTGAAGATCTCGGTGTCTCCCAATCAAGAACAGCTTCCACCTTAGCTGGATCTACAGAACACCCTTCTCCCGATATAACATGACCCAAGAAATGGACTTCTTTCATCCAGAAGTTGCACTTGCTGAATTTAGCATACAGCTTATGCTCCCTCAGGACACTCAACACAATCTTCAGATGCTCACTATGAGTCTCTTCATCGGGCGAATAAATCAACACATCATCAATGAAGACTACCACAAAAGAATCCAGATACTGCCGAAAAACTCTATTCATCAAATCCATGAAAACTGCTGGAGCATTTGTCAAACCAAAGGGTAAGACAAGGAATTCATAATGGCCATATCTCGTCCTAAAAGCCGTCTTAGCAGAATCTTCCGGCTTAATTCGGAGTTGATGATAGCCAGAACGAAGATCAATCTTAGAGAATACAGAAGCTCCTCGCAACTGATCAAACAAGTCATCAATACGAGGTAAAGGGTACTTGTTTTTAACAGTTACCTGGTTGAGCTTACGGTAATCTATGCACAACCTCATCGATCCATCCTTCTTTTTCACAAAAAGAACAGGTGCTCCCCATGGCGAAACGCTCGGCCGGATGAAGCCTTTATCAAGTAATTCCTGCAGCTGCTTCCTCAATTCTGCCAATTCCGCTGGCGCCATGCGATAAGGTGCAATGGAAATAGGTGCTGTGCCGGGTACGAGCTCAATGCCAAACTCTAACTCCCTTGCAGGTGGCAAACCCAACAAATCTTCAGGAAAGACATCGCTGAAATCTCTGACCACCTCAATATTCTCGACAGATAGAACCTTCTTCGAATCCTCGGTCACAACCACACTAGCCAGAAAACCAGGGCAACCCTTGCTTAACATCCGAGTCGCCTTCAAAGCTGAAATCACAAACTTACCCGACATGACCTTGGGCAAAGGGTGACAAACTCCTCCTTTCCAGGAATCCGGAAAACTATAAGCTTCCGCCGACAATCCATCAAAGCATAATGCTCCTCAAGCCAATCAAAGCCCAAGATAGCATCATAATCCTTCATCTTCAGCAAATAGAAATTACCAGGCAAAACTTGCTCCTCAATGCACACAGAAAGCGACGAAAAACACTGCTCGGTCAAGATAGTTCCTGCTGGAGTATGAACAGACAAGGGAACCTCCAACTTTTCCGGAACTAGACCATTCTCCTTTATCAAGACCTTGGCAAATCCTTCGGAAATAAAACTATGCGTGGCACCGGTATCAAACAAGACTCTAGCATGCATTCCCATAATTAAAATTGTACCTTCAGTGACGTGCTCTGCCAACTCTGCCTCGTCTCTAGCCAAGGCGAACACTCGAGCCGGAGCCCTCGGTCTCCCTGCTGCTCTCGGTGCCGGTCTCGCTGCTGCTGGTGCTGCTGCCGCTGCAGTCTGCTGCGCCATCTTCGGACAGTCTCTGATCTTGTGGTTCTTGTCACCACATCTCAAGCATCTCCCGGAAGTCACCCAACACACCTCGCCTCCATGACGCTTCCCGCACTGGGTACACACTGGCTTCTCTGCAATCATACCTCCGCCTGGAGTCGGTGCCGCTGCTCTCGCTGGAACCACTGCTCTCTGCTGAAAAACTGGGGTCTTCTTCTTCTTATCCTGCCGCTGGAAAGCTGATGCTGGCCTCTTCAAAGAAGCTCTCTTCTCTTCAAGGTAAACTTCCATCTCTGCCTCCTGCATGCAAGCTGCTGACAAAGCTTCCTCCATGGAACGATGTCCTAATGCCACTAGTCTCGTCCTCAGGGACGGCTTCAACCCCATGATAAATTTCTTTACCTTCCTCCGCTCATCTGCCACAATGTGAGGCGCATACTTGGACAGCTCCGCAAATCTTGCCTCATACTCAAGTACACTCATTGACCCCTGGGTCAACGTCAAAAACTCCTGCTCCATGCGGTCCTGCACGTGCTCTGGAATGTACTTCGCCTTGAACAAGCGGACGAATTCAGTCCATGCAACCTCCATAGCACCATCTTCAAACTGTGTGCGAAGTACAGAAGACCACCATACGTCGGCACGCTCCTGAAAAGAAGGTAAGTACATCTAAGATATATTCCAACCAATACCCATAAACTCCTTAAAATCTATCTTTACCTGCAGCATATAAGTAGCTAAGGACACTCTCTCCTCTTCCGCACAACGAAGGGCACGAAAGATCTTCTCCGTCTCTCTAAGCCAACTCTCCGCAAGAATGGGATCACTCTCTCCCTTAAAGAAAGGCGGGGTCATCCTCCTGAATCTTTCCATCATAGGCACTCCTCCAAAAACTGCATCCTGAGCTGGTGCTCGTGCCTACAATCCAAAACATCCCTTAGATAACAACTCTTCAGTTACCACCTTGAATAATTCTTGCAGCTACCGACCTGAACCTGCACCTGCGCCTGCAATGCCGCTGTAGTCTGAGCCTGAGTCTGCATCGCATGCACCAATCCTTGCATCAATGCTCCGTAGTCTACAGGTGGTGGTGGGGGTGGCAAAGGTACACCCGCCTGGTCTTGAGCCTGCTGTGCTGGAGTCTGCTGATCACCTGCTGACTCATCACCTCGAGCCGGGCCAGCTCCTCTACGTCCACGAGTCGCCATAGACTGCAAAATAAGCATCCTATTTAATAACCTATCATTCTACACAACTTGGACTAATTCTTTATGCAGACTTGAAATATGAATACAATACTGATATTCTATTTATGTACATGTTCAACCTGGATCGCTCTGATACCAATCTCTGTAACGCCCCTCTTAGACCCAGTACAGTTACACCAACTCACATTGGATCTAGTAGAGGTATTACAGTGGAACGAATCCAACAATTTCAATACAGGTTGAAATATACACAAATAACTATTCAATTCCAATGATAATTAACAGAACATGGAATTAAACACTTGCAATCAGCATTTATTCAAAAGCAAATCTAATGCATAAAAGATAACAATAGTCCAAGGTTTATTACATTCCAATGATCAGTTGCATAAAGGAAATTACATAAGATCCTCACATACAAGTGCCACTCTAAAACTCTCTAAGACAAGCTAAGTCTCCACGTCCTCACGCTCTGAGTCAGTTTGCACTAACTCCACCGTATCCTCGGGCTCTCCTGAAATGTTAGGCAAGTATGAGTCCACAAGACCCAGCAAATCACATGAAAGACAGTTCAAGATATTAACATTATATTAGTTTTAAAACATGGTAGTACATTAGCATTCCATTCATTGATATCATATACTTTTCTTAATATAGTTCTAAGTCCATTGGCAATCATTCATTTCATGGTGATTCTAACTATTAAGGAAATAAAACTGTTTCACATGTAGCATGGAATTACTTATTCATGAAATCTATTCGATGTTATGTGACCTACAACAATTCTCATGTATCAATTTCTCATTTATGCATGCACTATTCTTTTACACAACAATTTTCATGTAGTAATACTAAAACATTGACATGTAACATGAAATCCTTTGAACAAGTTCACATGTAGGAATGTAAGCATATAACATGTAGTATGTAGCATGTAGAACAGGTAGACATGTAACTTGTAGCATGTAACATGTAGCATGTAGATATGTAACTTGTAGCATGTAACATGTAGCATGTAGATATGTAACTTGTAGCATGTAGTCATTTTCATATAGTTGCCAAGACATAGCCCACACTAAATTAGAGATCAGTAGTCATTTAACATTCACTTATCACCTAGGCAATGCGGTGATGAAGTCATAGTATTTGCGCAAAACCGGGGAAAGTCCTTCCCACCTTGACCAGTAGAACAAGTCTACCTCCAGGATTTCAATCCGTTGCCCACGGATTCATTTCTTTACATGTAGGTGAACCATTACCATAGGGGCATCTACGGTGTAGCTCCTTGTAGGAATCTCTAAGATAGCAATGTCTTATTGGCATCATTGTTATAATGCATACACTAACGTATATAATAGATAGTGACATTTCATTTCATACTATTTAACATGTGTCAATGCAATATTTCAAAGTACAACACTTTCAGTTCTGAAATCCTATTTACTGTACAACAGATTTCTATCATGATACTAATATTCATTCTTGCATTTTCATGCATTTTTATTCAATTCTATGTGTAATATATTGTTCAGAAATTCATAACAGAACGTACACATGTCTGAAAATTCTGAAATTTTAACAGAAATTCGAAATCAGTAATTTCAATACACATGCCAAATTTCATAATTTTCTGATTTCTGCAACTATTTTTCATGAAATTAACTCTATTAAATCACTAACTAACATGGTTTAATATTGAGAAAAGCTCACAATTTTCACATGGAACAGGGATTACTAACATATCATATCTATTGCAGTAATCTAAACATCAATCAACATGCTTTCTTTTACATCATTGTACTTATCTTATACAATTTAAACCTTGATCATTGTCATGTAATTATGCATGTTCATCAATATATATATATATATATATATATATATATATATATATAGAACCTGCACATTATTGCAATAGACAGTCCATAACAATAACATACTCTAATATTACATGGCTGAAACGCATACATTCATAAATTATACATTTAAAACCAATTCACTCAGATTTCTGGAAATATATGATTCTGTTAAACTTGACGTCAATTAGTATGACGTTTACTATAGTCGACGTCCACATACGTTGTCGTTAAGTAATTATAGGCGGCGGCACATAGCGCCGTTAACACAAACCGACGGCGGCACATAGCGCCGTTTACATATAGTAAGGACAGAAAATACATATATATTTCGGATGAACTAAACGGCAGTCGATATTGCCGTTTACATATTATAGGCGGCAATACCCTGGACGTCTAGTTCTAAGACACAGAAAACACAGAAACCTGCATGCAATAACGACGTTTCTAACCCTTCCCGTAGGTTGTTTACATGCTTTAAAAATACAGAAAAATGTTAAATACGTAGTATATCATATCCTAAACTAATCCCCCATGCAACTTGCCTTAATCCCTAATGGAGTGTCGAATCCGAGCTCGAAGAAGCCCGTCTCGCCAGGGAGACAGTTCTTTCCTCCGTCTTCAAGCAATCCGAAACCTCCTCCGATGAAGTTCCTCCGCCTGGATGAGCTTTTGGGCACGAAGTCCTATGTATCTCCTCGGTGTAGATGCCTTCGAACCGCACGAACAAGCACCAGATCGCTCTGCAAATCCCTTCCTCGGCCCTCTTTCTCTCCTCCAGAACCAAAGCAAAAACCCCCTTTTCTTCCTGCGAGATCTGGTCTTATAAAGACCTCTCAAGCAAAGACCAAACCTAATCTGACCCTCGGATCTAAACGCATCGGATCAGCTCATTAAAACCTTCCCGAAACGGCCGATCTCCTTAATCCGGAACGGAAAGCTCAAAAATAGGCAAGTCAGTTTAACGTCAACATAGGTTGTCGTCTACCCCAAATATAAACGTCCATCGTTGATGTCGTTTATAGTCTTGCCCATAATTAAATAATTCAGAAAAAATATTAAACGTCAATACCTATCGTCGTTAACATCCCATAAACGGCATGCGATGTTGCCGCTTACAAGCTTTAACGTCAAATGATCTTGACGCCTAGTTCTACACAGAACAGCATTCAATTTATGCAGAAATAAACACACAATGAACAGAATACATTCAAGGAAATTCTAGGGTACTACACTTACCTCACACTTCACAGGGGCACGACAGTGTTTGCGTCATTGTCGAGAGGTTGACGAAAACCGCTCATTTCCTGCCTATCAGAGCAGCGTGGTCGGTAGACAAACTGGCTCGGTTGTTTGTGGACAGAGTGGTACCCTTGCATGGATCCCCGGTCTCTATTGTCTCAGATAGAGATCTGAGGTTCACTTCTTGTTTCTGGCGTAGCTTTCAGCGGGCACTTGGCACAGAGCTGAGGCTGAGTTCGGCTTACCAACCACAGACAAACGGGCAGTCGGAGAGAACTATACAGACCCTCGAGGACTTGTTGAGAGCGTGTTGCCTAGACTGGGGCGGCACGTGGGAGTCGCACCTTCCCATGGTGGAGTTCTCATATAATAATAGCTTTCACTCCAGCATCGGGATGACGCTCTACGAGGCTCTGTATGGTCGATCGTGCAGGACACCGTTGCACTGGCACGAGGTTGGCGAGAGGCAGTTGCTGGGTCCATAGTTGGTGCAGCAGTGTGCAGACACTGTGAGATTGATCAGGCAAAGGTTGCAGACAGCACAGAGCAAGCAGAAGAGCTACGCCGATGTCCGCAGGAGGCCGCTTGAGTTCGAGGTCGGCGACAGTGTGTTTCTTCGGATCTCACCCACCAAGGGTGTTCTTAGGTTTGGGAAGAGGGTCAAGCTCAGCCCGAGATTTGTTGGCCCCTTTCCCATCCTGGAATGAGTGGGCAAGGTTGCTTACCAGTTAGCTCTTCCATCTGAGTTGGTAGGTGTCCTCGACGTCCTTCACCTGTCGCAGCTGAGAAAGTACATGCCAGATCCTTCACATGTACTTGACTACTCGCAGTTAGAGGTGGCTCCAGACTTGTCCGTGCCAGAGTACCCAGTTAGCGTGGTGGACCGTAGGGTGTAGCAGCTTCGCAGGAGGCAGATCCCGCTCGTCAAGGTGGTTTGGGAGCACCGCTCCGGTGGCGAGGCCACGTGGGAGCGTGAGTACGAGATGTAGGAGCAGTTTCCCTACTTGTTCGAGTGACAGGTACTTCGTTTACTCTTCTTCCCCTTGGTTTCACCCTTAATTTCGAGAACGAAATTGTTTTTTTTGTTGGTTAGATTGTAACATCCCTGTTACCCCTTTTGGGTCAGCTGCTCTCGGTTGGGATCGCGACATGCAGGGCCTTCGCCTTCTGAAGGCAACGTAGGTAGCCATCGCGTTCTGGATTGGAACGCACCGACCGCCCATGTCGCGACTTGGCTCTGACAGTAAACGACAATTTTGTCGTTTTGTTGTCTGGACAGCGCTTACACGTGTTGGCTTGCATGCATGATCGTGATGAATCGGTCCTTCGCGATCAGGTATCAGTTGTGCATGCATACCACGTGTCGACTTTGACCGTCAGGGCTGCAGGCGACTTGAGATCGCGACGTAGCGGGGTGTCGTGTTAGGCTTTGTAATGCGACGACCAGGGCCGTCGCATTCTCAATGTCTGAGCTTTAGTGCTCAAGCCCGAGAGCATAGCCCCTTTTGTCAATTGCTCTGTGTTCCTCCCCTCTGCGGCATCTCTTTGTGTTGGTGTGCTCCGTGGGGAGCTTGGATGACATTTATGCGTGGACTTTGGGTGATCTTGTGAAGGTAAGTGCTTGCTTTAGTGAAATTGGTTGTGTGTGTGTGGGGTTGTTGTGCCCCTCCCTCATTTCTTCCCCTTCTTCTTCTTGCATGGTGGAACTCTTCCCTTGGTGAATGAAGGAGGAGACTGAGTTCGGTTTGTGGGTGGTGCATGGAGCATTGGAGCTCGGAGGAGGCAAGTGCAAGCTTGTTTGAAGGCCCTTCTAGGGTGTTTCTCCAATTTGAGGTAGAGACCCAAACCTCCACCTAGTTCTTCATGCTAGGTCCCAACCCCAATTCCAAGCCTAGACTTCATGCTAGGAGTTTTCTTGGCTCAGATGATCCATGTGTGATGTGTGCATGGTGTGGTTTGCATGGCTTTCATGTTTGGATGGGGGTTGGTGTTAGGAGGTGTATGTGCTTGTGTGAGGTTCATGGGAGTGTAGCCTTACTTCCTTGCATGCTTGGGGTCTTCTTGAGGGTGGTTTGATGTTAATTGAAGTATTTCCATCGTGTGGCATACTTCTCTATGTTTTTGGGTTGTTGGAGTGCTCTGTCTGAGCTCTCGGCTGTGGTCGCGATGGGCTTCCCAATCTCAACCAGGTCGCGACGTATCGTGGCGTCGCGTTACCATGAAACCCATCGCGTCTAGCCAACGCGACGGGGTACGTGGCAGCCTTCTGGGTTTCGGGGTCTTGCTGGATCGTGACCACCATCTCCGTCGTGATGAGATCGCGACGGGGTACGCATCGCGTCCAGAAGGCCTGGGTTTGTAGCGGCGCCCATAGCCGTCACGATACTATCGCGACGTGTTCAAGGGTCGCCTTCCGGTTTCTTGTTGCGACAGACAAGTCTGTCGCGTTCTGGTCGCAACAGGCCAATATGTCGCCTCTCTGACCGAGAGATGACTGTCGACCTGTTTGTGTTTCTTTTTAGCTTCTGCTGCGACTCAGTTTTCCTGGCACCTGTGTTGTTCCTAGGGCAGTGCTACTCTAGTCTCTTCGCCCGGTGCTGGGCACTTGAGGGCTTGCCATGAGACAGGTTGTTTCCATTACCTGGGACCCCCAGCCCCGCATGCCTGTTAGAGGGAGTTCTCCGGGCGGCGGGCGTGCTCAAGTCATGGACTTGGAGCAAAAGGGGAAAATGGTGGGGACAGTGGCGTAGAGTCATTTGTAGAGCTCTCTTAGCTTGTCTGGTTCTCCGAGGTAGTTGTGGTGCTCTTGCAGTGTGGACCAGCTAGTCCTTTCTCACTGCCTCACTCTACGTGGTTCTGGAACCATTTAGAGGAGTCAGGCGTGGGAGCGTAGTCCGGCCAGACTACGGCAGTTGTGTTTACTTGTCCACAGCGTCTCACTCCGACGGGAGGGGAGACCTGGACTTGTAGTCGAGGGTAAGGCGCGTGGTGCTCCTGACTGCTTGACTAGTGTAGCGTACTGTAGCTAGTGTGTTTGTCCAGGCAATGTCTATTGTCTGTGTTTATAGCTGGGTTTCTTGTGGTGCCTCGGTTTACACGGGTTTCCGGTCCCGACGTGTAGCCTAGAGCGACGACCGTGTAGTTACTTTCACGCTTCCACACTTTACTCTGTTTAGTAGAATAGAATTTACAGCTTTATTTAAATACTGCATTTAGTTCTATTCTGCTGTTAGAACCAGTGGGAGATTGGTAGTCCATGCTGGGCTTCTTTGTGAAGCTCATGCCCTTCCTTTCAGGTGAGGCTTCACAGCTGCTCCCTCCGTGGTGGACTGAGGAGACGGGCCCGCAGTAGTCGGCGTCTCTAGTGGCAGTGTTCCCTAGCTCTTGTACTTCACCCTCGGGGTATGCCCCTAAGGGTCGTATTCCTTCCCTTTATTTTTGTACTTGTACTTTGCTTACTTTGGGACTTGTACTAAATTGTTACTTAGAGTTGAGTTCTTTCTTCTACTTGTGGTGCACTTTAGTACGTTTGTTATTATTTATCTCTATTGCATATCTTGTTAGACCGATCCGTTAGCCCTTCGGGTCTCCGAGCCGGTGGGTGGCGGTCCCGACATTTGGATTCTTGGTGGAAGCCGGGGGTCCGGGCGTCGAGATCATTACAAGGGTGGTCTATTTATAGAGTGGCCCTCAGCTACAAAACCTCGAGAATCCATGAATCAAATTGTATAGTGGTTAAATAATCAAGCACACAGATCAAATCAAATGTATCAAACAAATGCGATCAAATCAAATCAGAATCAGAAGCAAAGATTAACTTGCAATGATACCAATTGTAGGATCATATGAGCAGGGTGAATAGATCTAGAAAAGGGGGTTGAATAGATCTAACACCAATCACAGCGGAAGCTTGAGTAATTTAAAAATTACTCCAGATTGTAACACAATTCAGCGAAAACTCATATTGATCTGATGTGAGTGTGCGCAGTTGATGTGTGAGACAAATAGACAAACAATGTGTAAGCGATCCCTATGCATACATCTATCGAAGAGACAATTAAACAAACCACAATGCACAAAGATTTTTAAGGTGGTTCGGAGATCACAATAAATGATTCCTACATCCACCCCTCACCACTGTGAAGATGAAACTACACACTATCTCGTAAAAGAGATACAACACACACACTTAAGAGCATGATGGCTCAGTCCACACACTAGAGCATACCACTAAAGGCACACACACGCGATCAAACACACTCTCTGATAGAGATTAATCTGCACAGAATGCTTGTGCAAATCAACTCTAAAAAACACCCACACATATGAACAACCTTTGCATGTGCTCTCCTCTGTTAGAGAACAATTGGACTTCCATGAAATTCAAAGATCTAGACACCTCGGATGTCCAGATTATGAAGAAGGACAAAGGATTCATGAGCTTCTTCTCTTCTTCTTCTTCTTCTTGGTGGCGGTGCTCTGCTCCTTTTTCTGGGCTTTGCATTTTCTCGTTCCTTTCCACCACTTCTGGACACTTCTCCTTTTTAGCCGCACACCTTTTACAAAGGACAAGGGCCTATTTATAGCCCTAATCATGTGACCTCGTACGTGGGAATGCGTGAGCACCCAGTACCCTAAGTAAGACACATGCACCTCACATGACATGCATAGAAGACATCTTTAAGTGTTCGGAGAAAAAGGTAATCGATGTTATGACAATTGATCTCAACGATAAGGTAATCCATGTTTAATTTGTTGACAATAGATGTTTAAACAAGAAGCAATTGATGTCTGATAGACTATTAAGATCGACTATCAGAAAGTCGAAGTCTACATCGACTGTCAAGAACTTGGAGTTAGACATCGACTTTGAAGAAGTCGGAGTCAGACATCGACTTTCAAGAAGTTGGAGTCAAACATTCACTTTCAAGAAGTCAGAATCAAACATCAATTTTCAAGAAGTCAGAGTCAAGGCTATAACATGAATAGTCTCAACACTTTGACTGGCAAGGTTTAAACATGAACATCTGAAGACACTATCAAAATGGTCTTCATCAGTCGAAGTGACTTCGTCATATCCCAAGTCCAGCTTCGTATATGATGAAGCTACACTTCATCTAATAAAGAACAAATGAGTACATCCGAAGGTAGAATGACAAATATATCATGATCAGTCGAAGTGACTTCGTCATATCCAAAGTCCAGCTTCATATATGACGAAGTTTGACCTCGAATGCATCTGATGTCTGTGCTTCGGCTGACTATGACTAAAAGTGAACATCTGATGTTCATTTTAGCAAGATTTCAATGTGGCCAGCCAATCTATGAATTGCAAACATGAATCAAATGATATGCAATATGAAAGCACTTAAATACATCAACACATCAATGATATTATGATGTCATAAAAAGAACCATGATTATGTCAGCATCAAAACATATCAAATTAATCATCATCAAAATAATAATTATGGTTATTTACAAAACCATAACCCAACATTCATTAGTTGTGAAGGTAGAGAAGAGAGAAGTGAAGGAAGTAATGTTTATGGAGCTAGGAGAAATAATGAAAGAAGAAAGGCCATGCTACCATGAGATTGAACAATATTGCAAGGATGGTACCTTCCTAGAAGAAGCAGAATTTGAAGATAGAAGAGCTATCCGTAGGGTGGCGTTAATGTTTACCATTGTTGGAGAAGTTTTATACAGACGCGCCCTAAATGGAATGCTCCTTAGATTCTTGTCTGATGAAGAATCTTGGAAGGTAGTGAAAAGAGCCCACGCCATTGAGTGTAGGGGGCATGTGAATAGCCAAATGCTAGCTAAGAAGATCCTTAGGCAGGGCTATTAATGGCCAACCCTAGAAGAAGATTGTGCTATCTACGTTCGTAGGTGTGTCAAGTGCCAGCTCCATGCCGACAAAATCCATGCTCCATCTTCCTCTTTGTATCCACTATAATCTCCTTGGCTTTTCTCTATGTGGGACATTGATATCATTGGACCCCTTGGTGATCCTAATGCTCAAATCAAACAGAAATCATTCATCCTCACTGCTACTAAGTATTTAACCAAGTGGTCTGAAGCTGAAGGATTCGTAGAAATCAAAGGATCAACCATGTGCTGATTTATCATGAAGAACATCATCTCACTATTTGGAGTGCCAAGCGGCGTCATCACCGACAATGGACCCAATTCATAACACATGAGCTTCAGGACTTATGTAAGAAATTCAATATTTTTCTATATCATTCGTCTCCGTACTATCCATGGGGAAACAGTCAAGCCGAAGCCACAAACAAAACATTTTTTAAAATTCTAAAGAAAACTTGCGAGTCACACAAATTCACAGATTGGCCTGAGAAATTGATTGAGGCTCTATGGGCCTACCATACCTCTGTCTGTACGCCCACGGGGAAAACTCCCTTTTCACATACCTATGGGATTGAGGCAGTAGTTCCATATAAGATACTCATTTCTTCACTAAGGGTACAGCTGGACAAAGAACTTAATCTCGATGAACGTTGAGAGGCATTACTTACACAGCTAGAACTCTTAGATGAACGACGTCTAGCCGCAGCCGATCATGTGCTTTCATATCAAAATAGACTCTCAAGATCTTTCAAAAGAAAGTGATTGAATGCAAATTTCAAGAAAGAGACATGGTTTTGAAGCTAATTTTCATAAAACTTGGAGGTCCTAGGTCAAAGTTGCAAGCTAATTGGGAAGGTCCATATGTGGTCAAAGAAGTGTACCCTGGGAATGCTAATAGGCTAGTAAATATCGATGGTGAGGAGCTCTCTCACCTGTGAAATAGTTTGTATCTTAAAAGTTTCTACCCTTAATAAAAGAGTTTCTATAGCGTCACTACCATACAAGAAGTATCAACAGTCTGGGGGTCTCTTACCCTTTCATGGTTGTCAAATAACCCCTCTGTTCAGCCAACGCACACTACACCACAACCCACAATCAATCATCCTCTAGACCGATGTGTTCTTGCCTAGCCCTTGTGTGGGATGTGTGAAGGCCTATTCTCTTCTTACTCTGACAGAGCAAAGTGGAAAAAGGATTGCTAGTTAAAAGACAGGAAGGGAGGTAGATCATGTGTGAATAAAATCTCAAATAGAGACAGTTAATTAATCTTGCAAAAGAAAGAAATGAAGAAAAAAAAAGGTATGGAAAAGCAAATGAGTCAAAGTCTGGAATAGCAGCATGGCAAAAAGTGGCAGTATAGTTCCCCGCGGATGCCCTTGAGTTCGGTGTTACGCATTCCCCAAATAAGAATCAATGACCACAAAGTCTCTGGAGAATAGATGGAATCAACATGAAATACACCCTAACTAGTCAACAAACCGGCATCCCAATAACCAATGCTAATTCGTACCCCTGCATCTTCCTACCCTCACTTATGGCTAGATCATTCCCCACACACGGTCTGTGTAAGAACACTGATGTTTTGGGGTGATCAAACAAGGGGTTACTGAGTACAAATGCACACTGCGCTCAGGGGATGTTTAACAACAAGAGAAGGGGGATAAGATTCCTAACCAATCACTCGAATGTAGGTAATGCTGCTGCAGAAAGTCCAAAAATCTAAAAAAAATAGAAAATCCAAATATCTCAAAATAAATAAATAAATATAAAATGCATAAATAACCAAGAAAACTTGAAAAATCCAAAAATCTAAAAAAAATAGGTGTACATATTGTTCTTTTAGTATGCATTAGTACTTTCTATTTTTGCCTGTTAAATAAGGCTTAGCCCTTGACTATCGTAAAGTTAAAGTCAAACCTTTCTTAATGTAAGGGGTTGAGCCAAAGAGTAGATTTGACTTGGTTTGTTCAGTGTGCATGGACAGGATGTTGAACAAGGCAACGAAATGCTCAGTAAAGCTCTCACTCCTCACTCAATCACATTCTAGTCAACACATTTCAAACACTGGTGCAAAAGCAAATAAACTACACTAATATGAACATCATGTACAGAGATAAGGGGGAGGTGGCTCACAATCTCCTCACTATCTACCACTACATACCCTAGATCTCTCATGCCTCTCGGGCGGAGGTGGCATATCACCACCGCCCCTCACACTCCGGGCTCTCGTCACACCCTCGCGATGCCTCTCCTCCTCCCTATTCCTCCGACGACTGGAGGAACCTGCAAGATAATGCCTCACCGAGGCGCTACTCACTCTGCTTCTACTCCTGCTCCAGCTCTGTCCAATCATTACTACCATTCTCTAGAGCTCATCGAGGCGAATCTACTGCGAAGATGTCTCAGCACATAGTCGAGCCAACTCTGCCTGGTCCACGACTGACCCCTGCACCCGCGGCATCACCAGCTCACCCATCGCGATCTGGTTCGAGTCACACTTACCCTCTCCTCTAGTGTCGCCTCTGCCTCCTCAGCACTCCTAAGGGCGCCTGCCAGGTGATCAGCAAAATCAGACTGGAGGTGCCCCACTACTGCTTGGGACAAGGATGCACCCGCCTGTGACGTCCTCAGTCTCTCCAACTCCGCACGCTGCACATGAAGCACTAGTCAACATCTTTAAAATAAGGAGTTGGGTATTAACTAAAGTCTGAGTAGGTACTTACCAGCTGATCTGCCACCCTCCTAGCGATGTCATGGTCCTGTACGGTGGAGTGCAACAGGGTTTGGAGCGACACTATCTAAACGGTCACGTTCGCCTGCAAAACACCAAAGTCATATCAGATCTAGTTTAATCCAAAGCTTCGCAGGGTTAAGTTTAGAGTTCTATTTGTCATTGGGCGCCCCTATAGACCTTCGCCCCATACTTAAAGGTGAAGAACTATAGGTACGCCTCATCTGTCTGTGCGTTAGACGTGACTCTGTGCCCTCAGTGCTCCTAGTCAGCTATCTGCTCTCTGGCTCTCTCATGCCAGTCGGTCGTGTCATGAAGCCCCCTAAAGCTCCGACCAAGTCTCGGTGTCCTACCTCGACTGGGGAACTCCACGTCACTCTGACGTAGCCTGAGTGCTCTAGGTCAGATGTAGATGAAGGGGAAGCACCAGGTTGAGAACATGAACCCACATCTTCCTATCAAAGTTGGGGCAGGCCTGCTCGAACCATGGCTGCCTCTCATCTCCCTCCTCCTAGTATGGTTGCCACACCACCTGGACAACAAAAAACACATCTTGTCAGTGACCCAAAGCATTTAAGGAAATCAACTAGGAATCAAGAAAGAGGTTAGCACTTACATCAATCTGAGGGTAGACGTCAATGGCATCCTTGATGGATGCCAGCTGCTCCTCTAGGGGGTGCGTGTCTCGGCACGACACCCAATGCCTCGCCAAGGGTACTAGTCCCAGTCGCTCCAACGTCCCCCACCACAGGCCTGGGAGGTGAAGATAGGTCCAGACCTGGAAGAGAATCACATGATTAGATCACATATATGCAAGCATGAATGTAGGAACAAGGAAGTAGATGTACCTGAAGAAAGGGGAAGAAGCTGCCTATCGTTGTCTTCTGGTCACTTGTCCCCAGACTGTCGAACTAGTGGGCCAGATGAGAAGCACCCTAGGCATAGTCTCCTACTAGGTCTAGGTCCTCCAGCAGTGGCAGGAATTGACAGTGGACTGCATCACCCCTCATGGCCAACAGAAGTCTACCAAGAAAGAAGGTGAGGAAGCGGCACAGGTCCAAGTCTACCTAAGCTCTAGGCGCACTGGCTAGGATCTCCCTGCACCCTCTAACTAGCCTATCTAAGTACTCATCTGGCATCTCACTAACCTCTCGCCGCATCTGCTTCAGCCCTAGACTCTCCTAAAGATCTACTCTAGGTACTAAGGAGGACCTGCAATTAACAGTCAGTTCTAGAAACTTCTAAGCTAAATCCCTATAGCAAGGGTATGTGAACCCACTCACCAGGCAGCCATACATTCTCAACCCAGTGATCCTACTAACATCCTCTAGGTTGGGGATCATGTCCCCACGAGAACACGAAGGTCGTCGCCTCACTGTCCCATCTGCTCTTCAATGCCTGGGTCAATGGGGCATCTGCCCTCATCCTCTCTATCCTAAAGACTTCTCCAAAGCCCATCTCCTCTATCCTCTCCCTCTGGAATGTCGGGAGCACAAAGTACACTACTAACACTAGGATCCATGACACCTTAGCCCTCATCTCACCCTGTAATGCACAGAAAGGAAGAAATTGGTCAATAAAACAAGCTAATTTAGAGCTCTCGACTGAGGTTGCATCAACCCAATGCGTCGCGACCTTCTTGCGACACCCCGATGCGTTGCGACCTTGTCACGATGTATAGGCTAGCCACGACCTTGTCGCGACGGCCTTTGACCGTCATGACATTGTCGCGACCTCTGTTCCCACCGCGACAACATTGTCACGACAGGGTGGGCTGTCATGCCTCCAATTTTGTTTTAGCAGCGGAATAAATTGGGAGACGTGACGAACGAGCAAGCATTCAGAAGCTATAGACCAATAGCTTTTACAAATAGGGCCCACAATGCAGTAATCAAATTTTATTCCTTTATTTATCAAAACAAATATTACAACCTCCAATATCAAATGAACCACTCCTTGCTCACCAATCTATCTATCTCTCAAAGAAAAGAGAAATTACATTCATGACCAATCTAAATAAAAATAAGAATGGACTCTCTAAGTGTACTCCACGCTCGGCGCCCAAGTCCCATCATTTAGCTTTACCTTCACTACCTGAAATATTAAATAGAGCAGGTATGAGCGCACTCGCCCAGTAGGATTTACATCTTCCAGCAATGATATAAGTATTTATATTTTAAAAGCTAGAAGGTATGAACATGATATGTACAATGCAATTAAAACGTCGGTAGTATCACGTGTATAGTGTATCATGCATGATAGTATGATCAAGAGATTGTAATGATCAATCTAGCAATAAGGTTGTATTCAAGAGTTGAAGATATTGTGAACAATGATCTAGCAAGCATTTTGAGTAACCCACTCGGAGCACTCCATAAGAATATAATGCAGGATCTATTAGTGCCTCATGCAAGTACATCCTTCAGCCACTCGGGTTAAGGACCAGCATACAGTAGTAGGTAACAAGCAAGTAAGTTTATCACGTGTAAAAAGTACGTGCCATGCCAAGCACCAATCATGATTCCGCACCACGCAAGGCACAAGACTTTGTTAGGGGATCAACCTAACAATCAACTTCTGGGGTAACGAACATCTTTGGGAAAACTGGGCAATCAACACCTTGGGGTAAACAAGACTTTGTCGGGGGCAAATTCGACAATCACATACATAGGTAACATGACTTTGCCAGAATCTCCAGGACCAGATATAGGCCCTCAGTCAGGTTTGTATTGCGCAACACTGACATGTGTCCCACTGAGCCTGTCGACTCATAAGGGAAAAGAATGAGTTTTGAGTCTCTGACTCCAATATCATTAATGTACTTCAAGAATGTATCACAAGAAGGCAATGTGTGTCAATAAGGATAGACTAGTCGAGAAAGTTCAGGACTATCATGTTAATAGTAATGATTATCAAGAGTGTCATGTCAATAATGATATAGAGTTCAAGGGTACGTTGAGAATATCAAGTCAAGAGTTCAATCCGAAAGCATAACGACACATTTACATAGATTCTATCTTTAATCACTTTATTTCATGTGTAATACTCGATCACTCCAAGAAAGTCAAGATGAGAAGAGAAAGATCTCGTCAAGAATGGCAAAAGAGAAGATATACATGCACAATAACTTCTGGGTACTTCAATAGTACAACCTGCTCGTCGGCCATAAGGGAATCCATGGTCAGAGGAGACTTACGGAGGCCTTGATCAAGGGGTCACTAGTATGGCAGAAGGAATATCCTACAGAGAGTTCACCACAAGCAAAGAAGGGGCTTTCCTATCGTGCTAGAGTGTATGCGCATGCGCGTGTGAGAATCGCTCAAGTGCGTGTGTGAATCCGATTATGGAAACTCCAGATGTAGAAACTCCATTTATGGAAACTTCATGCTTGGCAAGTATCATGGGTGCTACATCAAGAAACACTAATCAGCATGACCAATTTTAGCAAGTACTATGTGTTTTAGCAAGTTCGTTAACAAGGAAAGAAAGTGAATAATCGGTAGGTAGAGAGAATGATCATGAACTTAAGATCAATTAAAAATCTTGTGAACATGTTTTAACTTTCATATGAGTTGTTAAGTGCATGATATGACTTTCTAGAACCTTCCTAGAATATATCAAACTCACACATGCAAGGAACGACACAAAACGATGAAAACCAATATGTATGCCACATAGAAGGTAAATGCAATCCCATCCCTTCACTTCCTCAGGTCATAACTCATTTATTTTTTATTCAAATATCACCATGAATATACCATATTGAACCCCTTTGAATGAAGAAATTAGCAAAGAAAATGGCTCGTCAATCCGAGGTCTATATTAAACGTTATGGCCGGTTAAGTGGACATAGGCAGAAGGCGACACATTGCCTGTCGCCTTCTGAACATGAAGGCAACAATCATCTTGTCGCCTTCTGAAGAAGACCACGAAATTGTCTGATTTTTGGTATGGGTCGCGACCATGATGTTGTCGCGTTCTGGTACCTGTTGCCCAGCTAGCAAGCCCAGAGGGGGGGTGAATGGGATTCTAAAAAACTGATTATCTAAACATGTCCATAAAAATGTTCACACAACAGACACTTCAATGATTGTTAGTGTTAGTGAAAAGAAAACAGCCAACACAAAGCAAGCAATCACACTACACAAGATTTTATCCTAGTTCGGACCTCCTCTCCACAGGAGTCGTACGTCCAGTCCCTGAGCAACAACTCAGGATTCACTACCCAAAGGTACAGTCCCCCTCAAGGACACTTACACACCCAGCCGCAAATGGTCTTCTCTTCACAACCCGAAGAGGAATACAACACCCTGGAACCCTCTAGGTCTTCCTTCAACATGAAGGGAAAAACACCCTGGAACCTCCAGGTCTTTCTTCAACACGAAGGGAAAAACACCCTGGAACCCCTAGGTCTTCCTTCAACACGAAGGGAAAAACACAAAAATGTGTTCAAGGGATGATATGACCCTAGACCAAGCTAATAGTACAGTGCTTGATCCGAAGTGAAGACTGAGAGGAAAAGATCTACAAAGTAGAACACTCTCAGTATACAAAAGCTCTCTCAAGGTTCTGCACTAGACACAGAGAGCTAAGAGCTACAACAAAATGATGGAGTGAGACTTAAGCTCTTCTATGGTGCTTGCGGATTTTGAATTCAAGATCTGTATCTTCACGTAGGCACCAGTCTTCTATTTATATCTTCTTTGAAAATTGTAGTCGTTGAAGTATCCATTGTCTCTATGTTCAGAGAACGTTAGACTGCATGGCTTTCCTTTGCAGTCAACGGTTATTTGTGTTCCATGCACGTAAGGAGAAAATCCTTCTTGATATCCTCCAGCTTCTACTTTATCCAACGTTGTATAAAGTCGTGCTGTCAGAGACCTGCACACATTAAATGCTAAAACATAGACAACTAAGATGTCTCTTGCTGTCAGTCAACGTTATAGTGAGAATACATCAAATTAGAAATTTCATTCTACCTTTCCAAAAAGATATTACATGCAGGAGTATGAGGGTAGAAGATATCTGGACAAGCATCGTGTAGAGAAATGTACAGTTATATTTAATGCATGGATGAAAGAGAAATACGCATGATGACTTTGACTTGTCAAGATATTTGAATACCAAGTCGTTATATGAAATCGTAGTGAGAATCACTTATAAAATCGTTGTGAACGAGTCATTACGAGTAAATCATTATAACTAAATCGTTGTCTCACTTATCGAATTGATGAGTGATCAAATCGTTGTTTTATTTTATTGAATCGTTACACAGACCAAGTCGTTGTTGTGACTTGTCGAATCGTTACAGCAAGAAAATCGTTGTGTAACTTATCGGGTCATTATAAGAGACAAATCGTTGTGAGACGAAGTCGTTGTTCTCACTTACCAAATCAATGTGAAACCGAATCGATGTGAGAGCAAATCGTTGTTCTCACTTATCAAATTGATGTGAAACAAAATCATTGTGAGAGCAAATCATTGTTCTCACTTATCAAATCGATGTAGAACAAAATCGTTGTGAGAGCAAATCGTTGATCTCACTTATCAAATCGATGTGAAACAAAATCGATGTGAGTGCAAATCATTGTTCTCACTTATCAAATTGATATAGAACAAAATCATTGTGAGAGCAAATCGTTGTTCTCACTTATCAAATCGATGCGATCACTTAGCGAATCGTTCTGAGATCGAAATCGATGTGATCACTTAGCGAATCATTCTGAGATCGAAATCGATGCGATCACTTAGCAATCATTCTGAGATCGAAATCGATGCAATCACTTAGTGAATTGTTCTGAGATCAAAATCGATGCGATCACTTAACGAATCGTTCTGAGATCGAAATCGATACGATCACTTAGAGAATCGTTCTGAGATCGAAATCGATATGATCACTTAGCGAATAGTTCTTAGATTGAAATCGATACGATCGCTTAGCGAATCGTTATAAAAATGAACTCGATAGGGGTAAGGAAATTGTTATGAAACAATGAAATCGATATGAGTGAAAATAGATATGACTTGTAATGAAATCGTTATAACATTTAGAGAAATTGATTGTACTTAGAACATTTATATGCTCTGAAATTAAAATGCTTCAGGGTAAAAATACTTACAGGTTTTGCTTGACTTTCTTTGATTTATTTCATGTACTTAAACTTCATAGAAAACTTGTTAGATTAACCTTTATTTTAGTTTTGTTAATCACCAAAATAGATATGTAATTTATTTAAATTACATGGGGATAAACTGATCATCAATCTCCCCCTTTTTGGTGATGACAAAACATAACAAAATTCATATATGTTCATGAAATAAGTTTCAGTGAATCCGCAGAAATAAAATGAGAAATGTATTTCAGAAACACTATATTTATCTCCCTTTTTGTCATTAAGCAAAAAGATATTATACGGAGACAAAGAAGAAAGAGAAAAGTTAAATAATATCAACGACAAATTTTATTGATCATTGGGTGTTTCAGTAAGATAGAAGGCAGGAGACAAAAAGGATGTAAATCGAGTAAGGATGGGAATCGCTTTGCGTTCCTGCTCTTCAAAGTGAGACTGAAAAGCACCAAAAGTCATTTTATAGGAAGGTCCCATAGAAGAAGCCATCCTTTTGAGGTGACACTGTCTTTGATCTTCTATGAAGGAGCCATACGCATCAGTGCCAAGGGAAATTTTATATGAAGTGAAGGAACCAAAAATAGCTAGCCGAAGAAACTGATCAATTTTGAACAAATAGTAGATCTGGTGATGCTGATGTTCCTTCTTTAGAGCCACAAAGACCTTGTACTTTTCTTCCCATGTATGATAAGAGTCCCGGACAAGGTGAAGGGAGTTGGAATCCAAGAATTCAGCAGGAGACAACAATGGTTGATTGGATCTAGCCTGAGAAGCATTGAGTTCTTGAAGTTGTTGAGCTGACAGAGTGTATAGCTTCTCCCAATCAGAAGGCGAAAGCCTCTCACTTTCAGACAAGATAGGGGCAAGAATATCATCCTTAATTTAGCCCAGAAGATATTGGTGGTAGACAAACCTGTGAAAGGAAAGGAAACAGCCTTCTTGCACTGAAATCCTGGCCATTACCCTTGCAGCTCTTTCAAAGATAAGTGTTCCAACAGAAGAATCCATGATTAAGGACTGAAGAGGGGGTAGGAACACGACATCAGGGATATCCAAGGTAGCAAAATCAATCTGAATGGAGTCTATATGAGCATCCCCAGAACTCAGAGCCATGATAGCATGTCGAAACTGGCCCAGCTGCACTTCAGGAAGACGGTTGATATAGCAGAAGTCGTTGTACATCTGGAATTGCTGAATGAATTTGATCTCTTTTTGAACAAAGGGCCCCCAAGAGTCCTTGTGAAGGATTTGAAACCACTCAGAGAGAGTCAAAGGGGAATCTCTAGGTGGATACCTGGATGACCGAGCTCGAAGAAACTGACTATAGAGAGCTTTGTGGCCGCGAGCCCACTGATCTTCATTTTTGGCTTCAGTCAAGGAGAAAACATTTGACTGTTGAGCCTTGGATAGAAAAGAATAAGGAAAAATGGTGAGATGGTCGGTGAGATTTAGGAATGGAAAATCGGAAATGGTGGCAAAAGTAACTTTAAGACGAAATTCTTCATATAAGGATTTGTGTTTATTGTCAACAGAAAGGGAAAACCAAAGAGGTGGATAGCAAGGTTTAGAAGAGATAGGGTGAGTAGAAGTAAGTCTCATCTTCTTAGGGACAGAGCTAGAAGAGCCTATCTGGTGGATGTGAGTCCCAACAGCCAGTACTGAACGAAGTGCTGCTACTTCAAATTCATCCTTGATGTCATGGATTTCAGTATGGACAAGTTGGGCACCCTCAGGAATAATGGTAATAAACGAAGGAGGATTGGATGGATGAGGGAGTGATTGAGGAGTAACAGAGGGGATATCAGATGGTCCTAAAGAGGAAGGACCAGAGGAAGAGGCTTCAGCGGAGGAAGATGCTGGAGGAACCTCAACAAATGGAGGAATAGAAGGAATAAAAGTGGAGGAGGAAGGAGATGAAGTAGACTAGGAAGGAAAAGGTGTAGGAGAAGAAATGGTTCTAGGACGAGGTCGTTTGAAGGTGGTAGGTGCTGGAGGTGCAGTGGAGGATGTGGGTGGTGAAGGAGGGTCTGGAGTTGGAATAGAAGAAGCAGGGGGCTCTGGATCTACAGTCAGTCCTTCTGCTCTTGCAACCACTGATTCCACCTGCCCGAATGGACCTGATGCATCCTCTGCCGGCCTTGATGGCCCAGACACTTCTGCAACAACTGGTTCTGTAGTGTGCACATCCACAACAACCTTTGGCCCTGATGGCCCTGCTGGATCTTCAGACATTGGCCCTGAAGGCCGCTCTTCATCAACAGATGGCCCTGAAGGCCCTGAGCTGCTAGCAGGAGGGGCATGAGTGGGTAAATGCTCCCTCACAAAAACTGACAAGTCATGAACGGCTTGTTTCATCCTGACCAACTCACTTTTCAAATGTTGGAGCTCAGAAGTCAATGCTCTAACAGAAGCAGCTAACTGGCTCTGGCTTATGAATATAGAAGCTATATCTAAACGAACAGAGCACAGTATGGACCCTTGTTCATCCAATCTTTCAATAATTGGCTTCATGTTGATCTTCAATTTCTTATGCCTTGGCCTTCTGTGTGGCTTCCTAGTAAGGAGGGGAATATCCTGAGCCACTTCTTTCCCTTTGCTGCTTGCCCTTGCAACGGGCTTCACATGATCATCATTTTCATCATCTGAGGCACTCTCCACAATGCCTTCTCTGAACTGATCATCAATGGGGACACTAGCAGTGTGCTCCCCCTGAGATGTTGCTTCCTTCTCAATTGACTACTCCCCCTCAATAGGAGCATCCTTCATGACAACATCATTAGTGTGGCCTGATGCCACATCCTCAGACACAACATTTTGCTCCCCCTGAATGGGAGCTTCCTCCATCACAATGTCTCCCTCTGCAGCTAGATCAATTACGATCTATAGCTCCACATGAGTTCTGGTTATAGAGTCCAGGACATCCCAAAGTATTGAAGCTACGCGGGAGGAGGGAGGCACAACCTCTCCAATTTGCTCAACGGGTTCAATGAATTCTTGAGGAATATCCTCAATCCTACTGCTACTTGCCATTGAGTCTTCAATTCTGATTTCTGCTTCACTGCCTTGGACGTCTACTGCTGCTGCCGCTGCTGATTCTTCCTGAACCACAGGTATTTGTACCTGCTATTCTTGAATGCTTGACGCTTCTGCCCTTGCGTCATCTTGCTCAATTTGAGCATCTGGTACTGTTGCTGCTACAATTTCTAGAACTGCCTCTTCTTGAACTTCTTGGGCTTCGCCAATGATGGCCTCACCCTCAGCCACTGAGGTCATGGTCCACACACCACCAACCAAAGAAAAGCCACTCTTTTTCAAGTTCCTGCTACGAATGGCCTGCCCCATCTTTTCTGACACCGCCCCAGACAGATTAACACCAAAATGATGGTAAATCTTGGTCAGCAAATGGGCATAGGGAAGGGACACATTCAGCTTACTCTTCTTGTCCCAAACTTGAGCATGAGCAAACTTCATTCTTTCTAAAATCACTTCTGCCATATTTATGCTCTTGTTCTGGATAGCCCAGAACATCATATCGGAGTTCGCCTTTGTACATATAGAGAAGGTGGCACTCCTAGGAACTAGTATCTGACAAACTATAAAGTGCATAATGCAGTTGAATCCGTTCAGCTGGTTGATATCTATCTTCCCATCCTTCAATCTGAACTCGGGACCAACAATCCCTAGACCCTTCGCCTGGATGTAGACAGTGTGTATTCCACTATGACCAGTGGTGCAAACTCCAAACAAGGACTCCAGCAGAGCATATGTGATCCTAATCTGGGTTCCTTTGACAGTGGATGTCAAAGACCCATCTTCCTCTGACTTCAGACAAACATAGAACGCCTTGACCAAGTCTGGATAACTCACCTTGATAGGGTTGCCATTTTTGTCCATTTCATTCTCTTCATGGCTGCTACAATGCTATGCATTCCATTCTTCTCCAAGTCTGCAATATCTACTGCTTCGTTCCCGCACAGCTTGATCTTCATAGTGGTAAACCTCTCTTACTGCTCGGCGGTGAGGAACGCAGCTCCATAGCCCCCGACGCTACCGGAAACTCCAGAAACGGACATGAATTTGAATAGAGAAAGGTTCTGGATGATTGGAATGGAGATTGGAATAGAAGCCCTCAAGAAATTTCTTATGGGAAAGAGGTGGAGGCTTTGAAATCATAGGGAGTCGATGCCAGAGTCAATAGGGTTATCGTCTCAGGCAAGTTGAAGGAGAAGAGAGCGGGAAGTGAATTGGTATGGCACAGATTTCGGGTTTTTATCAGATAAAGGGGAAAATCGCCATAAAGATAGAAAATGACAAAAGACTGGTTCGATGGGAATAAATATTTTTAAAATTACGAACCGTCAAAGATAACTATGAAGCAAGCAATATTTAAAGAATTTACTTAATTTCAAGGGGAAAAACTAATTGATATTTTGAAATAATTCTTATTTCAGTTATTTACAGACAAATCTATCACAAATTGCACATGTCTAATTCCCTTCTAAGAGACGTAAATCTCTCTTCGGGTAAAGCCTTTGTGAAGATGTCTGCTAACTGATTTTGAGTATCAATAAAGGAAATATCTATATTACCATTTGCTATATGATCACGAATAAAGTGATATCTAACCTCTATATGCTTTGTCCTTGAATGCTGAACTGGGTTCTTGGTGAGATTTATCGCACTGGTGTTGTCGCACAGTAAGGGAATTGTTTTGATATTTAGTCCAAAATCCTCAAACTGTTGTTTGATCCATAAGAGTTGTGTACAACAGCTTCCAACAGCCACGTACACAGCTTCAGCTGTAGATAGCGCTACTAAATTTTGCTTCTTTGAGGACCATGATATCAGACATCCTGCAAGAAATTGACAACAACCACTGGTGCTTTTTCTATCTATTTTGCATCCAGCGTAGTCAGCATCAGAGTATCCTACTAAATTAATTTCGCATGATTTTAGATACCACAGACCTAAGTCATGAGTTCTAGACAGGTATTTAAAAATTTATTTGACACTTATTAAGTGAGACTCTCTAGGGTCTGCCTGATACCTAGCACACATGCATACACTAAATAGTATGTCGGGTCTACTAGCAGTTAAATAGAGTAATGAACCTATCATACCTTTATAGACCTTTTGATCTACCTTCTTACCATCCTTATCACTATCTAATCTTGTTGATGTGCTCATCGGTGTTGACAGTGGCTTGGAGCTTTCAAATCCAAACTTTTTAAAAGTTCCTTGGTGTATTTGGCTTGACAAATATGAGTTCCTTCCTTTCCTTACTTGATTTGCAATCCGAGGAAGTAGTTTAGCTCCCCCATCATGCTCATTTCGAATTCTCTCTGCATAAGCTTTTCAAAATACTTGCTAAGAGATTCGTCAATAGAACCAAATATTATATCATCTACATAAATTTGTACAAGCAATACATGTTTAACTTTAGACTTAACAAATAATGGGCTATCTACTTGACCTCTAATAAAACCATGGTTTAATAAAAATGCACTTAAACGTTCATACCATGCTCTTGGTGCTTGTTTCAAACCATATAAAGCTTTATGCAACTTAAATACATGATTTGGAAAATCAATATCATCAAAACCGGGAGGTTGTTCTACATAAACTTCCTCCTTTATAAAACCATTTAGAAAATCAGATTTTACATCCATTTGAAAGAGTTTTAAATTTAATGGAGAAGCATATGCAAGTAAAATCCTAATTGCCTCAAGTCTAGCTACTGGTGCATAGGTTTCATCAAAATCTATACCTTCCTCTTGGGAATAGCCTTGAGCTACCAGTCTGGCCTTGTTTCTTGTGATCACACCAGCTTCATCCAGTTTGTTCCTAAACACCCATTTGGTGCCAATCACAGGATGATCTGATGGTCTCGGAACAAGTGACCATACATGGTTTCTCTTGAACTCATTAAGTTCATCTTGCATGGCTAATATCCAAGATTCATCAGTGAGTACTTCCTTGACTGTCTTAGGTTCTATTTGAGATACAAAAGCTATGTAGTCACAAGGAATTATGTTACCTCTAGTTCTTACCCCAACCGATGGATCACCAATGATGTTTTCTAGTGGGTGATCTTTCTTATACCTCCATTCTTTTGGAAGATTATCGTGTGATGTATTCTTTTGTTGTAGATCTTCCAAGGGTGGATCTTCCTTATCCTCAATGGATGTGTTCTTTAATATCTTGGACAACTTTTCTACATCATCAACATCACTATCATCTTCCTCTCTCAAGGAAGAGTTACTCTCATCAAAGATAACATGTACTGTCTGCTCAATTAATAAACTACACTTATTAAATACTCTATATCCTTTAGGTTTAGAAGCATACCCCATGAATATACCTTCATCTAATTTTGCATCTAGCTTACCAAGGTCTCTTTTGTCGTTGTTGTGGATGAAGCATGGACATCCAAATGTCCTGAAATGGCTGATTTTCGGCTTCTTCTGCTTGTATACCTCATATGAAGTCTTCTTCAAGATTGGCCTGATCATTACTCTGTTGATGATATAGCATGCTGTGTTGACGGCTTCGGCCCAAAAATATCCTGGCAAATCATATTCTAATAGCATTGTCCTTGCCATATCCAATAGGATTCTATTCTTCCTCTCAGCAACTCCATTTTGTTGTGGTGTCCTTGGTGCTGAGAAGTTATGCTCCATCCCTTGATCATCACAAAATTTGGCAAATTTCTCATTCTGAAATTCTCCTCCATGGTCTGATCGAATACCAATAATGTTGTGCTTCTTATCTTTCTGCACCTTCTTACTGAAGCTGACAAAGCTGTCGAATGTACCATCCTTATGCTCCAAGAAGGATACCCATGTAAACCTGGAATAGTCATCTACTATAACAAATCCAAAGTTCTTTCCTCCGAGACTTGTGGTTCTCATTGGCCCAAATAGATCCATAAGTAGAAGTTCTAAGGGTTTAGAGGTAGTTACCACAGTCTTTGACTTGAAGGACGACTTGATGTGCTTTCCTTTTGCATACGGCCCGCAGACACCATTCATTTTTGCACTTACCTTGGGTAGACCTTCCACCAAGCTTCTCTTGATCAACTTTCTCATGCCATCCAAGCTGTAGTGGCCCAGTCTTCGGTGCCAGAGTTCTGTTGACTACTCTTTATTTGTTGCCAGACATATGTCCTGATCCTTTAGTTCTTCTAGATAAAGTACATACTCATTCTTTTCTCTGTTTGCTTCAAAAATGACTGCACCATCCTTCATAATACAACATTTTGATTCTTGAAATCTGATTTGATGTCCTTTATCACATAGTTGGCTGATACTCATAAGGTTATGTTTCAATCCTTTGACACATAGAACATCTTCGATAACAGTTTTGCCTTTACTCCCTATTGATCCACTACCTATCACAGTCCCTTTTCCATTGTCTCCATAAGTGATTGTTCCTTTTTCAGCTTCAAGATGGGAAAATAGCTTTCTGTTCCCTGACATGTGCCTTGAGCATCCGCTATCTAAATATCATTTAGATGCTCAAAGGTTTAACTGTAAAGAAAACATTAAGCTTTATGTACCCAAGTTCTTTTGGGTCCTGGTTGGTTAGTATCATCAATTTTCCTTTTAATTATCCATATTTTATGTTTAGTTGGACATGTCATTTTAATGTGACCTAACTTGTTGCAATGGCCACAGCAAGATATTTTACTTACTTTCTCATTTGGAATATATTTAAAGTTTGATTTGTATGCAATGTCTTGTTTGGGTATAAACTTAGGTGTTGGATATATTTTAGGGTACACTGTTGCATCTTCATTATCGGGAGGAGTATAGCCTAATCCATGTTTCTTTCTACCAGATCTTCTAGCTCCTTTTAGTATTAAGGTTGTTTTGCCATTTATAAATTTCTCGTGTGCTAGATAATTTTTTATTTTCTGTTGTTAATGTGTTAACTTCCTGTTTTAATTTGATCACTATTTCTTGGTTTTCCAAGCTTGCTAATTGTTCATTTTTATTTTTCAGGTCCCCACACAGTAATTCATTTCTTCTTTTTAACTCTATGATTTGTTTTTCTAGTTGTTCGTTTTCAGATTTTAGATCTGAATTAGTATTTTCTAAACATGCAGTATTTTTCTTACTAACTTTTAGTGATTTGCATACCTCTTTATATTTGCAGTATAATTCATTAAAAACTTCTTCTAAATTATCAGAATCAGATTCGTTACATGAAGAATAGGACGAGTCAGATGTTACCTTTTCATCGATGTTAGCCATGAATGCCAGATTGGCCTCTTTTTCTTCTCCTCCACTGCAACTCGACTCACTATCAGAGTCGCTGCTGTTGTCCCAGGCTGCTGCCATGGCTTTCTTCTTGTATCTTCTGAATCTTCTGGAGCTGTCTTTCTTTCTGAACTCGCTTTTCTTCAGTTTCGGACATTCAGCTTTGATATGTCCGGGCTTCTTGCATTCATAGGAAATTGGTTCAGTCTTCTTTGCATCCTTAACTTCAGGCTTTTTGAAGTCTTTTCCCTTCTTGAAGTGCCTTCTTCCAGACTGGTATTTCTTTTTCTTGGCTAGTATGCGTTGTAACCTTCTGGATAGCAGTGCTTCTTCATCTTCGTTGTTGTTCATGCTCTCCTGGCTATATGAGCCTTCTTCTGATGTGTCTTCTTCTGCTTTGAGAGCGTTGGTATGTTTCTTTCTGCTAGACAATTTTCCCAACCTCTCCATGTTTATCTCATGGGCCATAATGGACCCAATGAGTTTCTCTAATGACATTATCTTCAAGTCATTAGCCTCTTCTATTGTTGTTACTTTTGGGGTCCACGAGGCTGGTAGGGACCTTAAGATTTCCTTACCATATCTCCCATTTGATACATCTTACCAAGACCAGCATATCCATTTGTGATATTGGTGAATCTACTATACATCTGTGTAATTGTTTCACCTAGCTGCATCTGAAATCTCTCATACTGTGTTACCAGAATATATATTCTTGGTTTTTTTACCTTTTCAGTACATTCATAAGTGATCCTTAACTTTTCCCACATTTCCATAGCGGATTTGCAGGCTGATATGCGGTTGAACTCTTTCTTGTTAAGAGAACTACACAGGATGTTTTTGCCCTTGCAGTTTAAGGAAATTTTCTTCTTGTCATCTTCCGTCCATTTATCTTTTTCATTCGTGACTAGAAGATCTCCTTTCTCAGCAATCGACCAGATCTTATAGTCAAGAACTTGTAGAAAGAACTCCATCCTTGTTTTCCAATATGTGTAGTCTTCACCATCGAACAACGGTGGCTTGTTTACTGACTGACCATCGAAGTGACCTTGGGCTGCCATTTGATCTTTTCTCTTCAGATCGTTAGATCTTCTTCTTTATCGAAGAGACTTGCTCTGATACCACTTGTTGCCCAACTAGCAAGCCTAGAGGGGGGGTGAATGGGATTCTAAAAAACTGATTATCTAACCCTGTCCACAAAAATGTTCACACAACAGACACTTTGTTGATTGTTAGTGTTAGTGAAAAGAAAACAGCAAACACAAAGCAAGCAATCACACTACACAAGATTTTATCCTGGTTCGGACCTCCTCTCCACAGGAGTCCTATGTCCAGTCCCTGAGCAACAACTCAGGATTCACTACCCAAGGGTACAGTCCCCCTCATGGACACTTACACACCCAGCCGCAGCTGGTCTTCTCTTCACAACCTGAAGAGGAATACAACACCCTGGAACCCTCCAGGTCTTCCTTCAACACGAAGGGAAAAACACCCTAGAACCCCCAAGTCTTTCATCAACATGAAGGGAAAAACACCCTGGAACCCCTAGGTCTTCCTTCAACACGAAGGGAAAAACACGAAAATGTGTTCAAGGGATGATACGCCCCTTGACCAAGCTAATAGTACAGTGCTTGATCCGAAGCGAAGACTGAGAGGAAAAGATCTATGTTTTCAATCCACTCCACGTCACCTTCACTTCATCGTCATTTCATGATGCCTCCGCTACACTTCCGCTTCGCTCCCTTGCAAAGTGGAAGGGAAGGAGGGGCAATCTGTAGACACCCGATTTTGGCTTATGAGTTGAAGCATATTTTTTGTTCTTTTAATGTGCCCCAAATTGGTCACTCACCTTGAGTTCATTTTTTAGCCTCGTTTTGAGCCCATTAAGCCAACTCTCTAACTTATCTCATCCAATTATCACATCAGACTCCTTATTCTAGGGTTTGAGCCATCAGTCTTTAACACAACGGCCTTGGGCATCACGTTCTGTCAATTTATCAATTATAATATTTGAATGATCGATTATCCTTAATGCGACAGGTCATGGAGTCGCATTACTATCAGTGTCGCATCCACCTAGGCCGTCACGACAACCCATGCATATCCATTCACATGCCTTCAGAGTCACGACCACCCAGGACGTCACGAAAAGCCATGTCGCATCCACATGATACGTCGCAACATCATTCTGCATGGCTGGCTCTGCAACCACCTCTCCTCTATCCTTCTTTGTACTCTATCTCCATCCACAACCACTCTCCAACCCCCCAGCCGCAGATTGAAGTTCTATCCTACCTTAGAACCCTCCTAGGACTCTTCTCATGCAAATTTATCTGACTTTTCATCATTTTCATGGGCCATTATCACTTAAGGATGAGATACTTTTTCTCCTCTCTATATAAGTGACCCATCCTCTTGTGAATGAGGTAAAACCCCATGGCTACCACAAAATGTTGCCAAAATCTCACCAGACCTTCCCCTTAGCTCGTAGCCATCCCATTTCCTCTCATTTTCCTCTTATTCCCTCCACCAAGTCACTTCATACTCATCATCCATGGAGCTTGGCAGCTAAGAGGTGGCTTCCACGATCATCAAGGGTTGTTGCATGACCTCAAGGGCACATTTTCAACCAGGGAGTCATCCCTCTTGGGGCCCTTCTTCCTCCTTTTATCATTTCTCTTCCATGAATTTTGTCATTTCTTTTAAATAGGTTGCATATTTTCCATTCCCACATTTTCCACAACCCTAGGGGTTTCCAAAACACTCCCAAGTACGTTCCCTCCATGTTTTCCACTTCTCATTTCTACTTTGTATAAATGCTTCACTTAAAAGTTGTCTAATCAGAGTTTCCTCTTTTGTTTCTATGTTTTGACAGGTTCCTAAAGAAGAGTAGACGAGGGGTTCTCATCCTCTGGCCGACTGGAAGACGGGAAGGGGGTCCCCCCATTCATCTCCCACACTGCTGAGAAGGCGTCAGGGTCTCCAGTCGCAATATAAACACGACAAGTTGGGTCGCCATGAAAAGCTTCATATCACGATGGGTTCCCCTATCGCAACACCAGTAAGTGGCCTTCTCACCCCTTTTCCTAGTAGGTTAGCCTTAAAACTTAGTTTATATCTTAGGGCAACATACTAGGTGGCAATTACATTTTTCCATCATGCTATGATATCTTGTTGTGTGTTTCGAGGGGCGCACAATTCCATGATTACACTAGGCACTAAGGATATATTTATGTCATTTATTAACCTCTTGAGAGTAGTATGATGCCTGCCAAACTTAATTTCTGAATTAAATTATGTTCTAAAATTTGAAGGATATATGTGACTTTTGTTCTAAAATTCATTTGAACCAATATGAAACTAAGTTGGGCTATTTATTTACGCTAAGTCTGGAAGTTCACATGAGCAAGCATGACGTTGATATCTAGGCACACTTTCTGAATATTCATTTAGTTCTACATAATTTGAATTCCTATTCTTAACTGCTCAAGTTTTATTAGATTACCGTTCTAAAATTTGACCTACGATCTTTATTTTAAAATCAGATCTAAAACCATTTTTGTAATGTTCCATACATTCAACTCTTTAACTCTAAATATTTGGAATTGAAATTGTCATTCATGGCCTAACTGAAGAATTATGATTACTTCTGCCTACTGAGTCTCCCAACTCATGCCTTTGTTTTTCCCCAAGCTTTTTCAGATTTAAGATGAAAAGTTATTTTCACTTCTACTACAGATCCAAAAGAAGAGCATAATCTTAGTAACTCTCTAGAAAATTGTTATTGTATTTAAACATTGGAGAGAGTTTCCGGGTTTATGTAAATAATGAACAATAGAACAATGGAACCTTGTTGATATATAATACTGTTAGTGATGCCTTTGTGGAATGGCTTGCCAATCTTGTGTATGACATAGATTTGTCTGCCTATAATGAATTTTATTAGCATAACCCCTCTCTTTAGTATGGAAATTATATATATTATGTTTGTATGGTGGCAGCGGGTATTACAGTAAGTACAAAAGTTGCACATTGGAAAAATCAGATAAGCAAAGAAGAGATGAAGTTGCTCCAAGAATGCTTCATCTTTAATGTTAGCAAGGCTACACTTCGGTAATGGTGCACCCACTAGGATACATTTGGATGTGCCTTCAGCAAGTCATGTCTCCCATAAAATCGCTAATGAAAGAAACAAAGATGATTGAATGTAGAATCCCATCTTCAAAGCCTATACAATAAGAAATGTCAAAGAAGAGTTCCAATTGGTATACATTTGTAAGCCCTCGGATTTACTCCAAAGATAGGAGAGGGCATAAGGATCCAATCATAGAAAGTGTTTAGATGGGTATCGATGGTGAAATGAAAGGTGGAGATTTAAGGATAAAGATGGTTGATGAAGAGGGAAACACATATCTAAACAATAAGAGGAAAACAAGGATACTAGGTAAAGGCACCATACGAAACATGGGACAAAAATTAGGTTAGATCTTAGAGATTTTTACCCAAGAGAGGCTTTCAAAGAAGAAAGATACAGACTAACTAAGACATCTAAGATAACTTGGTGACGTAATGGCACTCGTGGATCACTCTTTGTAATGACCCTCCTTATACTGATACGATTATACCAATCCACGTCGGTACAAAGAGCGTCGTCACAGTGGGACATTTACTCAACACTGAACAATAGATTGAGATGTACATAAATATCAAAAGAGAACAGCGAAAACAAATAAATATTCTCATTCTCATTCCATCATCATCACATAATCCACAGTCTAAATAGCAATAAGAGAAATAATAATGTTCACATTATTACATGCCCGAATGAAATACATTGTCAATATGAAATATACAATCGCATTGTTTACATACTAATGAAAGAAAAACAAATGTGTAACAAGTCCACAAGTAGAGCTACTCCTCGCGCTCGGAGTCGCTCCTAACCATGTCATCCTCAAGAATGGAGACACATGCCTCACATGTATGTCAAAACAAGTATGAGTCTTCTAAAAAGACTCAGTAAGCAATCTAAAAAATACAGCCTTACACATATCACATACACATGCTAGTCGTCCACCACGCTATAGAACTCACTTGGGGGCAGCACACCAACTCATGGAGACTTAGGGGTTTGGTTGTTAATTCAAATCAATCTATGTTTTATGATTATGCCCAATTTAATTATTTGTCTATCTAATTAATTACTTAGAATCTTAAAGTAACGAGTGGGGAGGATACTATTCCTTTTCCTTCCTCCATTAATATTTTATGCATACTTTCTTTCAAATTTGTATTACCTTGCCAATTAAGTTGGTAATTGCATCATATGAATTCTCCATTTTCTTTTTAATTTCTATTAGGTGGTGGAATGACACTGGACTCAACAAGATGCACTTTGCCAGAGATCGAATACTGGAATGTTTCTTGTGGAGCTTAGGAATAGTTTTTGAACCACAATTCTCGCTCTGCAGATGTGGGCTTACTCAAATAATTTCTCTAATAACCACAATCGATGATGTTTATGATGTATACGGTATGATAGATGAACTTGAGTCCTTCACCAATGCTGTTGAAAGGTATGTAGAACAAATTCAGCTAATTGAAAGAGAGGTTCCAGCTTGAACATTTTCTAGATAAATTAATCACAATAGATACACAAATCATTCATTTCAGATGGGATCTTGATGCAATTAAAGAATTTCCAGAGTATATGAAACTATGTTTTCAAGTATTTTTAGACACAATTAATGAGTTGGCTATCCAATGCTACAGAAGAAATAGCTTCAATTGCCTATCATATTTGAAAAATTAGTGAGTTTTCATTTCCAAATGTGTTCCCTATCAATTAATATATTTCGAACCATAATATCTCCATCTTACAACTTGAAAAGGTTCTTTTTACCTCATAATTACTGCTTGTTGCATCGATTGTAGTGGATCGATTTCTGCAAGTGCCAACTTCAAGAGTCAAAATGGTATCATAGCAAATACGTGCCAACGCTTACAGAATACTTGGAAAATGCATGTGTATCAGTAGCAAGCCCAACTATATTAACTCATGCATATTTCATGTCAAGTGAGAATGTTACAGAAGAAGATGTAGATTCCATTGGAAGGGGTTGTGATCTTATAAAATCCGGATGCCGAGATGCTTCCGTGGCAATCAAAGACAATTTCCTTTCTCAGAAGGAAAGATAAAAATTAGGAACAAAACTTTCTTAGAGCCACCAACTAAGATCTTTCAAAGCGAAAGTGGGGGATCCCATAGAAGAAGTGGCCCTCCCCCTCACGTCACCATGCAAGGGCTGTCTAGGGAAGAAGAGGCGAGAGAAGCTCCACTTGCCCTCCACCTACTACTCATATCACCATCTCATGCCTATTGGTTCCTCCTTGAAACTAGAGCATTTAGAGTACAAAATTAATCTTATCTATTCCTTCATTATTCCCTATGATGTAGGTGAAGGTCCAATAAGTAACTTCGACCATAGAAATTAATTATACATATTCTCAAACTTTTGAACAAGATAACTCTTTTTTTTTTACACAAATTAAGATAGAAGCTTATATTGTAAGAAGTAGAGAAGTCTAATACGACAAAGCAAATCATACGTGAGAGGGAAGTCGGAGGATGGTAGCTCATACCCTCCTCCCATCCCAACAAAGAACACATTGTAGCGGCCCCAGTGCCTAGACCCCCAATTCCCACCAAGAATGCGACCACCGATACCACCGCCCACGGGTTCAAAGATCCAGAAGGGCTAACAGATCAATCTAACAAGATATGCAAAGAAATTAAATGACTACAACAAGCACTAAAAATGTACTACAAGTGAAAGAAAGCGTCCACCACAAAGTACGAATCTGGTAGAGTCCTAAGTAACAAAGTACAAGTGCTAAAAATATGGGATAATAGATCCCTTAGGGGCTACCCATGGTGTGTGAGAGCTAAGAAGTACAAAGGGAGACACTGCTCAAAGAAGATGTCGTCTACTACGGCCCTGTCTCCTCTACACGCTGCGAAAAATTCTTCTATGAAGTCTTACCTGAAAAGGAGGGAATGAACTTCATGAAGAAGTCGAGTAGGGACTACCAATCTCCCACTGGTTCTAACAAGTAGAAACGATATATATTTTAAGGAAAATTAAGCAAGATATTCTATTCTACTAACAGAGTAAGAGCGGAAGCGGAAAGTAAACTACATGACCATCTCTCTAAACACATCGGGACCAGAAACACGTGTAACCACGGCATGGGACAAACCTAAGGGTGCAAACACTGATAGAGGAAACTGTCTGGACAAAGACACTAGCCACAAACAACATCACTAGTCAACCGTTCAAGAGCACCCACGCCTTACCCTCGACCACCAGTTTGGGTCTACCACCTTCCGTCAGAGTGAAACAGAGGAACTAAAAGTAACCACACAACTATCGTAGTCTGGCCAAACTACGGTCTCACGCCTGACCCCTCTAAATGGTATCAGAACCACATAGAATGGGGCAGTGAGGAGGACTATCTGATCTGCGCTGGAAGAACAACCAAACCACCTTGGCGTCCTAGACCAACCAAGAGAGCTCTGCAAATGACTCTACGTCGTTGTCCCCACCATTTTCCCAGCTACCAGAGTCTGTAACTCGAGCATGCCCACTGCCTGGAGAACTCCCTCAACTGGCTCGCGGGGGATGGGGGTCCCAAGTAATATAACAACCTCTAATGGGACAAGCCCTCTAGTGCCAAACGCTAGGCGAATGACAAATGTAGGACCGTCCTAGAACATCATAGGTGCCAAGCAATAGAGACCTAGCGGAAAGGACTCCCACAGGTCGCTAGTCACTCTCTATCTGAGAAGGCGATAGGGTCATGTCGCTTTCTCAGAGAGGTGACATAGTGGTCGTCCACAACTTGAATGTGACACCCTACCTATCGCGATCGGGTTTTGAAGGCGACACACCCCCTATCGCAACCAGAACAACAAGGATGCTGTCGCTACCAGACCAGAAGGCGATGGGGCTGTGTTGCGTTCTGGGTCGTGACAGGACTTTGTCACAACCACAGACAGAGGACTGTGTGTCAACCCGAGACCTCTAGAAACACCCTAAATGGAGATTCTGGTGTGCACAGGGAGGGGAGCATAGATAACCATCAATACACATGCTTGGAGTAGAAACCACCCTCATTCCCACCATGCATGCCAATGTGAAAGAATCTATCTACCTCATGAAACCTCACATGCACATCATGAAATCACTTAATCCCCCAACACCCAAACAACAATCTCAAGGAAAACCAAATCATGCATACAAACCTAGGATGGATTCTACAAGGCTTGGAGAAAGGGAAGGTGGTCCTAGCATGCTAGAACTAGGGGAAAGTTAAGGGTCCCTACCTCAAAATGAAGAGCCAACCCATTGGTGTCTTCTCATGTGTATGGCCACTTCTTTTTTGCTCCACGCTTACGCCGTCTATGAGCAATGTATGCCTTCCTACACGTCGGAGAAGAGATCACATGTAGAAGAGGAAGCCGCCGTGCCCAAGCCACCAAGAGTACCTCCACAGCCAAGCTCGACAGAAGAGGGAAAGGGAGGAGAGGAAGAAGAAAGGGAGGAAGGGGGAACAGATCTGATGGCCTTGCATATATAGGCCTCAGATCTGAGAATGTGATATCCACTAGTCGCGTTCAGTAATGAACACGATAGCATCTTGTCATGATCCGAAAGTCCATGTGTCACCCTCGTAGGCCTAACACCTTGAACGTGACGACTGGCATGTCACCTTCATTGCATATGCCCTGACACTTGTCCCAACTGTCCCAACAGCAAGATGATAAAATGGGCATGCTGTGGTCAGAACAGTCAGAAGTGAACGTGACTACGAGGCTATCACGTTCATAACTAGAATGCGACACACATGTCATTGCCTTCATAAGGCGGCGACCTGATATGTCGCTACCCTCACAAAGGGTGGCTAACCAAAGAAGAGGATGTTACCAATCTAACCAAACAAAAACAATCTTTTCCTCGAAATTAAGGGGGAAACCCGTGGACGAAGGCAAGCAACATACCAATCACTCAAACAACTATGCAAATGCTCCTGCATCTTGTCCTCACCCTCCCACATGGCCTCTCTACCGACGCGATTCTCCCAGATGACCTTGACGAGCAGGATCTACCTCTTACGCAACTGCTAAACTCAACGGTCCACCATACTGACCAATACTCTGGCACTAACAATGTGGAGCAACCTCTAACTGAAAGTAGTAAGCACGTGTGACGGATCTGGCATATACCTCCTCAGCTACGAGACGTGGAAGTCGTCGCAAATCCTGCTAACTTGGATGGAAAACCAACCAATATTGGACCTCGCCAATCCGCTCCATGATGGGAAAGGGACCAACGAACCTCGGGCTAAGCTTGCCCTCTACCGAATCTGAGAATGCCCTAGTTGGCAAGATCCATAAGAACACACTATCATCTGCCTCAAACTGTAGTGGCCACCAGCAAACATCTGCGTAACTTTCTACCTACTCTGCGTTGTCTTAGTCTCTACCTAATCAGTCTCACTATATCTACTTAATGTTGTACAAGCTCTGGTCCCAACAACTGCCTCTCACCAACCTCGTGCCAATGCAAAGGTGTCTGACATAGTCTACCATACAGAGCTTCATAGGGCACCATCCCAATGCTGGAGTGAAAGCTGTTATTATAAGCGAACTCAACCATGGGAAGGTGTGACACCCACGTGCCGCCCTAGTCCAAGCAGCATGCACTCAGCATGTCCTCGAGGGTCTGTATGGTCCTCTCTGACTAACCTCTTCCTGCCCAATGCTCTCTGAAAGTTGTGCCAAAAGTACAAAGTAAACCATGGATCTCTATCTGAGACGATAGAGACTAGGTCCTGTGCAATGGAACCACTCTGTCCACGAACAATCTAGCAAGTATGTCCACTGACCAAGCTGATCTGACTGAAAAGAAATGCATTGTCTTTGTCAGTTAGTCGATGATCACCCATACACTATCGTGACCCTGCCAGTACGAGGTAATCGCAACAAAGTCCTTGGTGATGTGTTCCCACTTCCATACAGGAATGGGTAACGACTGAAGCTCACCACCAGGACACTGGTGCTCTGCCTTCACCTACTGATAGGTAAGGGAATGAGCGACAAACTCAACAACATCTATCTCATCCCGAGCCACCAAAGAGTCCCCTCAAGTCGTGGTACATCTTTGTGGACCCAAGATGAACATAGTACCTCAATCAGTGTGCCCCATCTAATAGCTCCTGCCTAATGTCTGCTAAACTACAATCTGCCTCTGAATCTGACCTCGTTGTCCTCGTCCAACTCCACCTCTAGCATCTATAAGATATCTACTAGTGTATATCTACACTCTAAGCTCTATCACATGTTGGTACATGGCTGGTCGAATTGTCAAACTGGTCAGCACTGCTCTGTCTCTGAGCCTCGATAGAAGAAACACTCTCTGAACAGCGTCCTCCAACAACCTCCTGTCTAACCAGCAAAGAACTCAAGTGGGCTCTCCTGCTCAAAGCATCAGCTATGATATTAGCTTTTACTGGGTGATAGGAAAGAGTAAAGTCGTAGTCCTTCGGTACTCGACCCACCTACGCTGCCTCAGATTCAAATCCCTTTGAGGAGACATACTATAAACTCTTGTGGTCTGTGAACACCTCAAACACATCTTAGTAACTAATGTCTCCACAACCTCAAGGAAACACGATTGCTGCAACCTCCGTCATGAGTCGCATAGTTATACTTATGCTTCTTCCACTGTCTAGAAGCACAAGCAACTACCATCATGTATTGCATCAACACGGCACCACAAGAACCAGTCCCTAAAGAGTCATGTAGATGACAAAGCCACCACTACCAGACGGCAAAACAAGGATCGGGGCTGAAGTCAACCTACTCTTCAGCTCCTGAAGCTATGCCTCCGTACTCTACCTCCATACAACCTGTCTACGCCTAGTCAAACCTCAACAGCGACTCATCAACTTTAGCAAAGTCCTAAACGACCTCTATAGTACCCTGCCAACCCCAGAAAACTGTGCACCTCTCTACTGTAGTGGGGCTGGCCACAAGAAACCACAGCCTCGACCATGGAAGGATCTACTACCCGGCAACACTAACACCTGAGACACTGTGACCTAGAAAGTGCCCTCCTTCAGCCAAAATTCACACTTGCCGACCATTAGCATAATGGCGGTTGTTGCCCAGCTAGCTAGCCCAGAGGGGGGGGGGGGTGAATGGGTTATTAAACTTCGATCTCTGATTAAAACCTGTTTACTGAAAAGATTGCACAACTTAATAACAGGTTAGAGTTAGAGCAAACAAGACAACAATCACACAAAACACATCCACAAGACACAAGGATTTTATCCTGGTTCGGAACTCCTCTCCACAGAGACCTACGTCCAGTCCCTGAGCAATACCTCAGGATTTTACTACCAAGGGTACATCCCCCTTAAGGATCTTTACACCCAGCCTCAACTGTCTTCCTTCAGCCTGAAGGGTACACAACCACCCCTGGATACCACCAGGTCTTCCTTCGTCCAGAAGGCACCACAATCTAATAATAAGAGTGTGGAAAACAGCTTCAGACTCTAGCTTGACCAGCTACACACTGAAGCTCCTAAGCCCCCGAGAGAGAAGAGATTTAACAAGGTTTTTCTCTCCAAGGACCACACAGGCTCTTACAAAAGAAGATTCCTTCTGAGCACAGAGAGCTAAGAGCTTAGAACAAGGTTTTGAGTGGAGGCTTCGCTCTTCTTCAAAGTTCTAAAGATTGTAAGAGATGGATTTCTTTCTTCTTCTTCAAAATCAGCGATGTTGCTCTTGCCATCTTTTCCCTCTTGAGTCTCTATTTAAACTTTAAACTGCTGATTCAAATTCGAACATTGAAGTGTCCGTTGTCTCTTATCCTTGTGTACGTTAGACTGGTCACTGAGGAAACTTCTGATCGTCAGTCTTTTATCCTGGTGTACACGCCAAAGAGATGTCATAGAACTTTGTATCTTGTGTCCAACGTTGTCCAGATGAGTCTTGTCAGATATCTGTAAGCTATCATCAATAAATAGAAGACAGCTAGGACTGCTGTCTATTGTTAGTTGAGATGGAACAGATATTGCAGTATATAGCAAAGCTCTTTCTGTCCCAAAAGTACGTAGACAGAGTAGCATAGAAATAGAAGATATTGTCTGCATGCATGGGAGATACGATCGGAGAGCATTTAATGCATAGCAGTCAACGGACAAGATATGACTTTGACTTTTCAACGCTGTTAAAAGGCATTATACTGATGCATCAAGAAATTCGATAAAAGAATCTTGCTGACTTCATACTTATGAAATCGTTATGAATTATAGCAAGTCGTTATGAACTGTAAAGAAATCGTTGTGATAACTTATGAAGCCGTTACACAGGCAAGTCGTTGCGAGTTCTAAAGAAATCGTTGCAAGAAATCGTTATGACTATCAAGTTTAAAGAAATCGTTACGGCTAGAAGAGTCGTTGCGAGTTCTAAAGAAATCGTTACGAGGTCTAAAGAAATCGTTACGCTAGAGAGTCGTTGTCGAGTTCTAAAGAAATCGTTAACGAGGTCTAAAGAAATCGTTACGGCTAGAGAGTCGTTGCGAGTTCTAAAGAAATCGTTACGGGATCTAAAGAAATCGTTACGGCTAGAGAGTCGTTGCGAGTTCTAAAGAAATCGTTACGGGTCTAAGAAATCGTTACGGCTAGAGAGTCGTTGCGAGTTCTAAGAATCGTTACGGGATCTAAAGAAATCGTTACGGCTAGAGAGTCGTTGCGAGTTCTAAAGAAATCGTTACGAGGTCTAAAGAAATCGTTACGGCTAGAGAGTCGTTGCGAGTTCTGAAGATCGTTACGGAACGATTTGACTTTGAGTTTTCCGGTCAAGAGGAGTCGTTCTCTTATCAAATAAGTCGATACAAAGACTTGGATAGAAGTGATGAGACTTACCAGATTGTCTTGAACTTTCATTTTTCTTTTATTTCCTGTACTTAAGGCTCAATAATCCATTAGTGTTATTTTGTTAATCATCAAAATTAATATATAAATGGAAATATTTATTATGGGGACAGTTTGGTCATCAATCTCCCCCTTTTTGATGATGACAAAATATACTAAACATCATACAAAAATGAAATATGTTTTTCAGATTTACGTTAGTTGTCTCCCCCATTTTGTCATTAGGCAAAAAGATAAGCTGAGAGACAAGAAGAGAAAGATTTATATTAAGATGGAGAAAGATAATACAGAGGAGATAACAGGAGGCATGCTGTGAGATAACAGCCCATGCCTTGATCTCAAGATCCTCAAAAAGTTGTAGAAACGCCAGAAGCAACTGAGAAGGAGGGTCCCATGGAAGGGATGTTCCTCTGAATGTAGAGTTGCCTTTGCTGCTCTAAGAATTCTCCATACTGAGTTTTGTCCAAAATGAATCTGTAGTAAGTACTCTTGCCAAAACTGGCCCTATGGAGAAATCTGTCCAAGGAATTGGATAGTGAATCTTTTGATTTAACAGATCCTGCTTTAAGGCATAGAAGCAAATATCTAGATGCCCATACAGCATAGAGCTCTGGTATGGGTGCGATAATTTAGATCCATAAAGGCTTCTGCAGAAGAGCAGGCTTCCTCTGACTAACTAGATCTTGATTGATAGCTTCCAATTGCTGATAAGAGGCCCGATAGAGAAGCTCCATTCTGATGAGGTGAGTCTTTCACACTCAGAAATGAGTGGAGCTAAGGTCTGAGAAGACATGCGGCCAGAGTGATATTCTTTGAAGATGAACCGCAAAAAGGAAGAGATCGGCCCTGCTTGGCTGACATCCGGCCCAGCTGCCTTGCAAACATATATCATAGAGCAGAGATCCAGCATCTGAATTAAACACTAAGAGTGCAGCTTCGGCAAAGAACTGGAAAATCAACCTTGAAGGAGACAAGTCTACTTAAGAGGAAGGTTGAGGGGGTTTCTGATTGCAGCACAGTAATCTGCGAATTGAACTGGCAAAACTGAACTTCTGGATTTTGTTCAAGTAACAGAAGTCACTGTACAGCTGAAAGGCTCTGGCAATGCGAATTTCCTTCAAAATGAAGGATCCCCAAGAGTTCTTGTGCTGGAAGATAAACCCTCAGAGAAGCTGAGTGGGTGAGCTCTGAGAGAGAGGGATTCGGCCCTTGCAGTCAGTATTTTGCATACTGAGCTTTATTTCCTTTGATACCGGCCCACTGATCTTCAGTCTTGAACTCAGTGCCCTCAAGGATTTTGGATTTGAAAGCTTGAGATATCTGAGTAAAAGGAAGAACAATGTCTAGGTGTTCGGATGGGTTGAGAAAGGAATACCATAAATGGTAGAAAGAATGCATTTCTGGAGGTATTCTTTGTAGATAGGTCTTCTCTTAGGATCAAGGTAGAGAGTACCATAAAGGAGGGTAGAGAGGAGCAGAAGGAGTGCTTAGAGAGGAAGAGTTTTTCTCTTTTTCAAGGCAGGACGGCTTGGAGGGTCAGTCCTGTGAATGTGAGAGGCTGTGGAAAGAATGGTGAGGAGGGTGTTCTTTCAAAATTGTCTGGAACATTGGTGTCAAAGATACCAAGAGGCAGAGGTTTAACTGGAGGAAAGATAACAGAATTAGGAGGTAGGAGGATAGAAAAATGTTTAGGATTAAAGGAAGAGGTTGGTTGAAGATGAGATGTTTGAATTTTAATAGGTGAAGGTTGAGGAGTTAATGAGGATGAAGCTGAGATGTGAGCTGGAGTAGGTGAGAAGGAGGGTTGAGAGAAGTAGAGGATGAGGAAGGTTGGGTGCGAGGCATGGGATGTTTTATGGTTGGTGGAGCAGGAGGTGCAGTAGGAGGAGATGAAGGTGTGGAGAGGGTTGGAGTGGCAAGAGATGAAGTATCAGGGCCTTGGAGACTGACACTGGCTCTTTCCCTTTGGCCTGACTCTCTCTGACTGCTGAAGAGGGTCCTGAAGACCCTGAGGCTGCCACTGGTCCGGGTGACCTTACAACTGATGCCCTGATGGCCCTGACCCTTGAACTGGCGACCCTGTTGGCCGAGAGACTTCTGCTGGAGGCCCTGGTGGCCTAGGAACTTCAGCTGGAGTGCTCTGAGTGGTGCTGGAGGGACACCACTAGACCTGGAAAGATTAGCCAGCAAATTCTTCATATCGGACATTTCTTTATTGAAATACCTCATTGCATTTCTTATTGAGGATACGTCTGAGGAGGTTGAAACTTGATTTGAAACAATTCCTTGTATGCCAGACTGAACTGATGCCAAGATTTCCTTGGGCTTTTAACAAGGCCATAACATGCTTCAACTTCTTTTCTATGGCCCTTCCTTGACCTCCTGTGAACAACTCTTTTCTGCTTACCTTGCTGAGAGACAGCTCCTCAAGATTATAGTTGTACTTGGGCCTTCACTAACATCAACCATGGCTGGAGCTGGAATTTCCTGAGTAGGTGCAGCTTTCTCAGAAAAGCTTCATTCTCTGGCTTTTCAATCTCAGCTCTCCCCCTGAATGGGAGCAGGACTTCAATACTTTCTTGCTCCCCCTGAGCAGGAGCTTCTTCCAAGACACATCTTGTTGAGTACCTGCTTGTACCTCAACATCTGCAACTAATTCAGACAGAACTTCAGTATGGCCTGCTGCCATAACTTCTTCATCAGGTCCACCTGCCTTAGAAGAGACTGAGATGGAGGGAATGGAGTCCATACCTCTCTTAAAATAGAGGCGACTAAGGTTGTGGGCAAGGAATCTGCCACACCAGCTGCACCCTCTTCCAATTGAGCTTCGGATTGGCATCCCACAGCTGACTCACTGGTTCTTGCTCTGCTGACTTGCTGCTGCTTGCTCTGCTGGATCTGCTTGCTCTACTTCTACTGCTTCTGGAATATCTGCAATACCTGCTTCTCCTTCAGCCACAGAGGATTTTGACCAAACTCCTTCTTGCACTGAAAAACCACTTTTCTTCAGGTTTCTGGACCTTATAGACTGGCCCATCTTTTCAGCTACCGCACCTGACAATCTACTCCAAAGTGCTTGAAAATCTTGGTCAGTAGATGAGCATACGGAAGGAAACATCAACTTGCTCTTTGTTTCCCATAACTAGCATGTGCAAACATCATTCGCTCAATCATCACTGCGGCCAGGTTTATCTCTTTGTTCTGGATTGCCAGAACATTATGTCCGAATCTGCCCTAGTGCATGGGAAAAGGTAGCACTACGGGGTACTAAATTTGGCAGACTATAAAGTGAAGCAATCGATTGAACCGGACATCTGATTAATATCAAGCTTCCCATCCTTCAACTTAAATCCTGGACCGATAATCCCGAGACCTTGACTTCATCATTCACAGAGTGAATGCCACTAAATCCAGAGGTCTTTACTCCAAACAGATCACGCAAAAGCTCATGGTTTATTCTGATTTGGATACCCTTGACAGAGGAGACAAGGATCCATCTGCTTCTGACTTCAGACAGATGTAGAAGGCTTTTACCAGTCCGGGTAGCTTACCTCACTGAGGTGACCACCCATCCACTGCGATCTTCTTAGAGTATCAACTAGCCTGGCCATGCCACTCTTCTCAAGATTCTGAACATCCACTGCCTTATTTCCGCAAATCTTTCGTCTTCACAACGTAAATCTTTCTTGCTCCCTTGGGGATAAATACTCAGCACTGTAGCCCCCAACACTTCCGAGATCAACGGAGCGGCCATGGGTGCAGAGAGAAAAGATTCTGGAAGGAGGATGATGAAGGGACGGAATTTCTCGAAGGAATTCTTCGCGGGAAGAGAAGAAGCTTCGAAAGTTGCAGAGAGTCGATCCCAAAATCGTTAGGGCATCAGCTTTGGTGAACAGATAGAGAATAAAAAGGGTAAAGGTAGAAGACGAATCGATCTCAAAGCGATTTGGTAAAATAATATTACTTTATTGAAAGGAGAGCGCCAAAAGGCGGCAAAGGTAGAAAGCGACAAAAAGTTGACAAGTCAAACACTTTCTACACAGAAGCGGTCAAAGCATATAGATAACTGAGTTTGCTTAACTTTAACGGAGAGAGAACTTTCATTTAATCTGAAAAAATTATATGTCAAACAATCACAGAAATTCTTTCACAAATTACACATCCCTAGTTCCCTTCTAAGAGATGTAAATCTTTCTTCAGGTAGGCTTTTGTGAAGATATCTGCCAATTGACCTTTGTATCTATAAACGAAATTTCTAAATTACACTAGCTACATGGTCTCGAATAAAATGATATCTTACCTCAATGTGCTTCGTCCTTGAGTGTTGAACTGGATTTTTGGTGAGGTTGATGGCACTTGTATTATCACACAATAGAGGAATTGATTTGATGTGAATGCCGAAATCTTCAAGTTGTTGCTTTATCCCAAGAAGTTGTGTACAGCAACTTCCAGCAGCAACTATTCCGCCTCAGCTGTTGATAACATCCACTGGTGCTCTTTCTATCTACTTTGCAACCAGCATAATCAGCATCTGAATATCCTATTAGATTTATCTCACAAGATCTAGGATACCAGAGACCTAAATCATGAGTTCTAGCTAAATATCTAAATATTCTTTTTACAGAGATTAAGTGAGACTCTCTAGGGTCTGCCTGATATCTAGCACACATGCATACACTGAACAAAATGTCTGGTCTACTGGCAGTTAAGTAAAGTAATGATCCTATCATACCTCGATAATTCTTTTGATCTACCCTTTTACCTTTTTGATCACTGTCCATTCTGGTTGATGTGCTCATTGGAGTTGATAATGGCTTTGCATCTTCAAATCCAAATTTCTTCAACAGCTCTTTGGTGTACTTTGCTTGACAGATATGAGTGCCATCCTTCCCTTGCTTGATTTGCAATCCAAGGAAGTAGCTTAACTCCCCCATCAAGCTCATTTCGAATTCTCCCTGCATAAGCTTTTCAAAGTACTTGCAAAGAGATTCATCAGTAGATCCAAAAATAATATCATCTACATAGATTTGTACAAGAAGTATATGTTTAACCTTAGATTTTATAAATAATGTACTATCTACTTTACCTCTAGTGAAACCATGATTTAATAAGAAAGTACTGAGCCTTTCATACCAGGCTCTAGGAGCTTGCTTTAGACCATATAAAGCCTTATGTAGTTTAAATACATGATTTGGAAATTCAGAGTCGTCAAAACCTGGAGGTTGTTCAACATAAACTTCCTCCTTGATGAAACCATTTAAAAAGGCTGATTTGACATCCATTTGAAAAAGTTTTAAATCAAGTGCAGATGCATAAGCAAGTAAAATCCTAATGGCCTCAAGTCTAGCTACAGGTGCATAAGTTTCATCGAAATCTATGCCTTCCTCTTGGGAGTAGCCTTGAGCCACCAATCTGGCTTTGTTCCTTAAGATTATTCCAGACTCATCCAGTTTATTTCTGAACACCCATTTGGTGCCAATAACTGAATGATTGGATGGTCTAGGAACAAGTGACCATACTTGGTTTCTCTTGAACTGATTTAGTTCATCTTGCATGGCTAGTATCCAAGATTCATCAGATAAAGCTTCATTGACTGTCTTAGGTTCTACTTGAGAGACAAATGCTAAATAGTCGCATGGAATTACATTACCTCTAGTTCTTACCCCTACAGATGGATCACCAATGATGTTTTCAGGAGGGTGATCTTTCTGATATCTCCATTCCTTTGGAAGATCTTCATGTTGGATTTCTGTTTGCTGCAGTTCTTCCAGAGTTGGATCCTCTTTGTCCTTAATTGAAGTTTTCTTTAATTTTTCGGACAAGTCATCTGCATCATCAATGTCACTAATTTCTTCCTTTTTCAAGGAAGGGTTAGATTCATCAAAAATAACATGTACTGATTGTTCAATCAATAAGGAACGTTTATTGAAAACTCTATAACCTTTAGGTTTAGAGGAGTACCCCATGAAAATGCCTTCATCTGATTTGGCATCCAACTTACCAATGTCCCTTTTTCCATTGTTATGGATGAAGCAAGGACATCCAAATACTCTGAAATGGCTAATCTTTGGCTTCTTTTCTTTGTAGAGTTCATAAGCAGTCTTTTTCAGAATTGGCCTGATCATCACTCTATTTATGATATAACATGCAGTGTTGATAGCTTCGGCCCAGAAATATCTTGGCAGATCATATTCTGATAACATTGATCTTGCCATATCCAAAAGAGTTCTGTTTTTCCTCTCAGCAATTCCATTCTGTTGAGGTGTCCTTGGAGCTGAGAAGTTGTGCTCAATTCCTTGATCATCACAGAACTTCGTAAACTTTTCATTCTGAAACTCACCACCATGATCTGATCGAATAGAGACAATTGAGAATTTCTGATCTTTCTGAACTTTCTTACTGAAGCTGACAAAATTTTCAAATGTGTCATCTTTGTGCTCTAAAAAGGATACCCAAGTGAATCTTGAATAATCATCAACTATTACAAATCCAAAATTCTTTCCTCCCAAACTGGTAGTCCTCATTGGCCCAAATAAATCCATGTGAAGTAGTTCTAAGGGCTTTGAGGTGGTTACTACAGTCTTTGATTTGAAGGAGCTCTTGGTGTGCTTTCCTCTTGCACAAGGTCTGCAAATGCTATCCAATCTGAAATTTACCTTTGGCAGTCCTTCAACTAGTTTTCTCTTTCTGAGCTTGTTCAGCCCATCCAAGCTGCAGTGGCCCAATCTTCTGTGCCACAACTCAGTTGATTTCTTTGCTAGCTGCCAAACACACATCTTGATCCTTGAGTTCATCGAGATATAGAACATACAAATTTCTTTCTCTGTAGGCTTCAAATATGACTGCACCATCCTTTAAGATACTGCATTTTGATTCTTGAAACTGAATTTGATGGCCTTTGTCACACAACTGGCTGATGCTGATGAGATTGTGCTTTAACCCTTTGACCAGCATTACATCCTTTATGACTGATTTTCCTTTGATGTTCACAGACCCGCTTCCTATCACAGTCCCTTTTCCATTATCTCCATAGGTGACTGTACCTTCTTCAGCTTGGAGATCAACAAATATCTTCTTGTTGCCTGACATATGCCTTGAGCACCCACTATCCAAATACCATTTGGATGCTCGAGGGTTAACCTGAAATGAGAACATCAAGCTTTAGGTACCCAAATTCTTTTGGGTCCTGATTGGTTAGTATCATCAACTTTACCTTTTAATATCCATTTTTATGTCTTGTTGGGCATGTCATTTTAATATGTCCTAACTTGTTGCAGTGACTGCAGCAGGATAACTTAGTTACTTTTTCTATGTATTTGAAATCAGCTTTGTATGCTACATCTTGTTCGGGTACAAATTTTGGTGTTGGATATGTTTTAGGGTATATTATGGTTTCTTCATTGTCTGGGGGTGTATATCCTAATCCATTTTTCTTTTTACCCGATCTCCTAGCACCTTTTAATATTAAAGAGTTTTTACCATTGGTAAATTTTTCTAGTGTACTTGATAGATTATCATTTTCTTTATTTAGTCTTTCTATTTCTATTTTAAGTTCACCTAAGTCTTCTTGTTTTTCTAGATGATTTATTTTCTTATTTTTCTCTTTTAAATCTTCACATAATAATTCATTTCTTCTTTTATGTTCAGTAATTTGTTTTTCAAGTTCTTCATTTTCTGTTCTTAGGTCTGAGTTTGTATTTTCTAAGCAGATTATATTCTTCTTACTAGTTTTAAGTAATTTGCATACTTCTTTGTATTTTTCATAAAGTTCATTAAAAGCATTTTCCAAATTATCAGAATCTGAATCATTGCATGAATTAAAAGAAGAGTCAGAGGTTACCTTGTCTTCGGTGTTGGCCATGAGAGCCAAGTTGGCTTCTTCACCTTCACTGCTCGAGCTTGACTCACTGTCTGAGTCACTGCTGTTCTCCCAAGCAGCTGCCATTGCTTTCTTTCTGTCCTTCTTAAATCTTCTGAAGTTGTCCTTCTTCTTGTGATCATTCTTTTTGATCATGGGACAATCTGCCTTGATATGTCCAGGCTTCTTGCATTCATAACAAATCACTTCTCCTTTCTTTTGATCCTTTACTTCTGGTTTTCTGAAGTCTTTGTTTTTCTTAACAAATTTTCTTCCGGACTGATATTTCTTTTTCTTTGCCAGAATCCTTTGAAGTCTTCGAGACAGCATGGCTTCTTCATCATCACTGTCTTTACTACTCTCACTATTATTCAAAGATTCTTCTGAATTCTCTTCACTTGCTTTGAGAGCATTTGATTGTTTCCTTCTGCTGGAGGATTCTCCTAATCTCTCCATGTTTATCTCATGAGCCATGAGAGATCCTATTAGCTTTTCCAATGACATTAATTTTAAATCATTGGCTTCCTCAATGGCTGTTACCTTCGGAGTCCATGAAGATGGTAAAGATCTGAGGACTTTTCTAACCATATCTGGTACATCATAAACCTTTCCCAAGCCAGCTAATCCATTTGTGATGTCAGTGAATCTGCTGAACATTTGAGTTATTGATTCACCTGTCTGCATCTGAAATCTTTCATATTGAGCTACTAGAATATCAATTCTTGTCTCCTTTACCTTGTCTGTCCCTTCATAGGTAATTTTGAGCTTTTCCCACATTTCCATTGCGGACTTGCAGGCTGAGACTCTATTGAACTCTTTCTTGCTTAGGGCACAGCATAATATGCTCTTGGCTTTGCAGTTTAAGGATATTCTTTTCCTATCATCATCTGTCCACTGAGCCTTAGCGTTTGTGACCAAAAGATCACCTTCTTCTACAATGGACCAGATTGTGTAATCATGACCTTGTAGAAAATATTCCATTCTGGTCTTCCAGTAAGTGTAATCTTCTCCATCGAACAAGGGAGGCCTGTTGACTGACTGACCTTCGAAGTTACTTTGGGCTGCCATTGATCTTTGCTCTTCAGATCGTTGGATCTTCTTCTTTGTCGAAGAGACGGGCTCTGATACCACTTGTTGCCCAGCTAGCTAGCCCAGAGGGGGGGGGTGAATGGGTTATTAAAACTTCGATCTCTGATTAAAACCTGTTTACTGAAAGATTGCACAACTTAATAACAAGGTTAGAGTTAGAGCAAACAAGACAACAATCACACAAAACACATCCACAAGACACAAGGATTTTTATCCTGGTTCGGAACTCCTCTCCACAGGAGACCTACGTCCAGTCCCTGAGCAATACCTCAGGATTTTACTACCAAGGGTACAATCCCCCTTAAGGATCTTTACACCCAGCCTCAACTGGTCTTCCTTCAGCCTGAAGGGACAACAACCACCCTGGATACCACCAGGTCTTCCTTCGTCCAGAAGGGAACACAATCTAATAAGAAAAGAGTGTGGAAACAGGCTTCAGACTCTAGCTTGACCAGCTACACACTGAAGCTCCTAAGCCCCCGAGAGAGAGAGAGATTTAACAAGGTTTTTCTCTCCAAGGACCACACAGGCTCTTACAAAAGAAGATTCCTTCTGAGCACAGAGAGCTAAGAGCTTAGAACAAGGTTTTGAGTGGAGGCTTCGCTCTTTTTCAAAGTTCTAAAGATTGTAAGAGATGGATTTCTTTCTTCTTCTTCTAAAATCAAGCGATGTTGCTCTGCCCTTCTTTTCCGTCTTGAGTCTTCTATTTAAACTGCTGATTCAAATTCGAACGTTGAAGTGTCCGTTGTCTCTTATCCTTGTGTACGTTAGACTGGTCACTGAGGAAGCTTCTGATCGTCAGTCTTTTATCCTGGTGTACACGCCAAAGAGATGTCATAGAACTTTGTATCTTGTGTCCAACGTTGTCCAGATGAGTCTTGTCAGATATCTGTAAGCATATCATCAATAAATAGAAGACAGCTAGGACTGCTGTCTATTGTTAGTTGAGATGGAACAGATATTGCAGTATATAGCAAAGCTCCTTTCTGTCCCAAAAAGTACGTAGACAGAGTAGCATAGAAATGGAAGATATTGTCTGCATGCATGGGAGATACGATCGGAGAGCATTTAATGCATAGCAGTCAACGGACAAGATATGACTTTGACTTTTCAACGCTATTAAAAGGCATTATACTGATGCATCAAGAAATTCGATAAAAAGAATCTTGCTGACTTCATAACTTATGAAATCGTTATGAATTATAGCAAGTCGTTATGAACTGTAAAGAAATCGTTGTGATAACTTATGAAGCCGTTACAACAGGCAAGTCGTTGCGAGTTCTAAAGAAATCGTTGCAAGAAATCGTTATGACTATCAAGTTATAAAGAAATCGTTACGGCTAGAGAGTCGTTGCGAGTTCTAAAGAAATCGTTACGAGGTCTAAAGAAATCGTTACGGCTAGAGAGTCGTTGCGAGTTCTAAAGAAATCGTTACGAGGTCTAAAGAAATCGTTACGGCTAGAGAGTCGTTGCGAGTTCTAAAGAAATCGTTACGAGGTCTAAAGAAATCGTTACGGCTAGAGAGTCGTTGCGAGTTCTAAAGAAATCGTTACGGGATCTAAAGAAATCGTTACGGCTAGAGAGTCGTTGCGAGTTCTAAAGAAATCGTTACGGGATCTAAAGAAATCGTTACGGCTAGAGAGTCGTTGCGAGTTCTAAAGAAATCGTTACGGGATCTAAAGAAATCGTTACGGCTAGAGAGTCGTTGCGAGTTCTAAAGAAATCGTTACGAGGTCTAAAGAAATCGTTACGGCTAGAGAGTCGTTGCGAGTTCTAAAGAAATCGTTACGGTAACGATTTGACTTTGAGTTTTCCGGTCAAAGAGGAAGTCGTTCTGCTTATCAAAGAAGTCGATACAAAGACTTGGATAGAAGTGATGAGACTTACCAGATTGTCTTGAACTTTCATTTTTCTTTTATTTCCTGTACTTAAGGCTCAATAATCCATTAGTGTTATTTTGTTAATCATCAAAATTAATATATAAATAAATGGAAATATTTATTATGGGGACAGTTTGGTCATCAGCGGTGACTCCTCAGTGCCTCCAACACCAGCCTCAAGTGCACCTCGTGCTCCTCTGCTGTCACTGAGTATACCAGGATGTCGTCCACGATCACTACTACAAACCTATCCAGGTACTCTCGGAACACGCTGTGCATCATCTCCATGAAAGCTGCTGGTGCATTGGTGAGCTCAAAAGGCATCAGGACAATCTCAAAGTGGTTGGAGCGGGTACGAAAGGCTGATCTGGGAATGTCTGATTTCCTGATCCTCACCTGGTAGTAACTTGACCTCAAGTCGATCTTCAAGAACACCGAAGTAGACTATAACTGGTCGAACAAATCATCGATCCCGGGCAACAGATACTTATTTTTCACTGTAACGTAATTCAGGTGTCGATAATTGACATACAACCTAAGGGTGCCATCCTTCTTCATCACAAACAAGACTGGCGCACCCCAAGGCGATCGGCTTGGACGAATTAAGCCCTTCTCGAGTACCTCCTCAAGTTGGCACTTTAACTCTCGTAGCTCCGTCGGCGCCATCCGATACGGTGCCTTGGACATAGGCATCGTCCGCGGAAACAACTCAATGGAGAAATCTACCTTCCGCTCCGACGGCAAACAAGGTAGATCCTCTGAAAAGACATTAACATAATCACAAATAACACGCACATCTGAAACTGACAACTCGTTAGAATCCGAGAAACTCATAGAAGCAAGATATGCCACAGATCCATCTCGGATCAGGTGCCGACCTCTACAGAAAGAAACAAATGGTCGACGGGTAGACCATGCACCACAAAAGCAAAGCACAGGTGCTCCAGATATCTCAAACTGCAGGTCTTCCGCTGACAATTCACCAACATAGAGTGTGCCTCCAACCAATCCATGCCAAGAATTACATCAAAGTCATGGATCTGTAAGGCAAACAACTAGTCTTCTTTCTTTTGAGTCTCAACAGCTTTAGGCTATAGAGGTAGCTGCATGGTTCTTCTTCAGCCATCTTTTCTTGAATTTTTGCAAATACCATAACATGTCATTCCTTTTCTCGGGGTTAGTCTTGAAAGATATAAACAAATAAAAGAAGGTAAGGGATAGGTAGTTTCTTAATAGGTATCTATTAGTTTTAGACAAATAGTGTGAGGCCCCCGAATTTTGTGCATTTAATAATGTTCATTTGGAGCATATTACAAATATTTACTCATTTATGTGCATGAGTATAATATATGTTATTCTTGTGTGTGTATATTATATTTATTATTATGTGCATAGTGTATTTAAATAATGTAGTGTATATAGTATTCAATTATTGTTATATATCTTGTAAGTACACACAAGGAAATTTTATACATGTAATATATATATTTAAATGTGCAAGCATTATCAAAATTTTGAAGTACATAGTATACTTAGTTAAATCCATTCAAGTTGGATGTAATTATGTTGAGTACATGTATTTAGGTATGTGTTTAACTTTGTGCATGTAATATCTACTTATTTCCCTAACCATTAAATCTCTTATAATATGTTGGTACATCTATTTTAAATGAATATTTGTTTTATGGCCGAGATGCACAGTTGACTGCAGCATCCTGTGTAGCTGACTGCATGGCCAGGTTGGCATCCAGATCGATGGACGCCAACCATTCTGTTGGCAGCACAAGACGTGGATGCCTACTTCTCCAGCTGTGTGCGTTTTCAGATCTGAAAACGGTAGCGGTTTTGCCGGGTTCTTGTTTAGGAAACCTTCCCAACAGCAATATAACCTATCCTAATGCGTACCCGACCCCTTAGGTTCTATAAAAGCACCCCTTTTAGACGGATTAGGTTCTTTTGGGATCTCTTGAGAAACCCTAGAAAACCAGTGTGAAAACTGAAGTTTGGAGGCTTGAATCCGACGTTGTGGCTCGTCTTCTGGCGATCTTCTTCAATAGGGAGCTGCACCTTGGATTGAGGTATCATCCCTGACTCCGAAGTGCGGCCTACATCGACAAGAGGTCCAGATCTCAGTGGATTTGGAGCACCTTCTTGGCACTGGCCGAGGAAGGCTTCTTCGACCAAATCATCACTTCTGGGATTTATTTGAAGGCAAGTAACTCATTCGTTCACTCCATAGACTTGTCCTCTAAGGTTTATACATTTTTACGGATTTTTAAATCATGTCCTGGACCTCTCAATTCACCTGTTTTTGTGTTTCGGTCTGCACTTTGTGCAGGCAAGAAGTTGGCGGCCACTGTGTTGCCGCCAAGCTCCTATGTAAACGGCAATAGATCATGCCATCTACTCTGCTGGCGTCTAGACCCTGGACGCCAAGTTCTTGTAAATTTTTCCAGAACAATGTGTGACTACATGTGCTGTGATTTTTTTTTTTTGGAAAATTGGGAATGCATGCATGTGTCTAGTTACTATAGTCCTGTCTATTATGTTTTGATGATTTCTAAATGATAATTGTCATTTATAATATTTTTGTTAAGATGAAATATGCATGATTTGATAGAGTTTAATTCAGAATAATTAGAATTGATGTGTGTTATGTTCTCAAAAAGTTTCCATGAACTCAATACTACTATATGCACGGTTCATAAATATTAGAACTCTTAGTTTACCGTCTACCATGTATAAACTGAATTATCTTGTAGATGGTCTGAAGTCTTTGTTTAATATTAAAAATAGTTGTATTGCTCAGAAGTTTATGAAAAATTCGTGATATGTTTTACGATACCCATGCACCCTGTGGTTAAATTTTCAGTCTGTTCTGATTACTGTAGAATGAATTATCTTGTTCAATTTTATGAAATCTGTACTAATTATTAAAAATGGTTTTACTACCTCAAAAATCTTGAAAACTTACAGACATGTTCCCTATGCTATATTGAGATCGTGGTTAAAATTTTATATGATTCTGGGTAATGTGCACATTAATATGAATTTTGAAGTCTTTTGTACCGTGTATTAAAAGTAAATTTGCAATTATGAATGAAGATATAATTAACAGCATGGTTTAATTACTGTCTCTTACTGTTCATGACTGATTGAGAGTCTGACTGTGATATATGTGCATGCACGTACATGGGAAGTGAAATAATAAGTGGTGTATGTGTGTAAAAATGTGTAGACGTGATAAGATAAATAAATGTGCCCATAAGACACTGCCACCGTAGATTAAGTGAAGTTATACTGTCGTGGTGCCCCTACGGGAAAGCTCAAGTAATAATTGACACCCGAGGCAATGGGTAGGGAAATCTTAGAGGTGGACAAGTTCCACTGGTAATGGTAGGGAGGGCTTCCCCCCGTGCTGCAGAACCAAGACTTGATCACTTTGCCTAGTGATTGAGTAGTGAAAGTGAAAGTGTAAGTATTAAGTGATCCTTCTAGTGTTGGTTTGGGCTGTGTCTTGGCAATTGTGTAAAAGTGGACATATGTAAAGTGTGTAAAGTGACATGTGAAAGTGGCACATGGTATGTGCAAGTGAGGTGATATGCACAAAGTGAAAACAAAGTGAAAGTATGTGAAATCATGTGTAAATGGAAGTGAATGCTAACGTGAGAGTAAATGCATGTGAAAGCTTAAGTAAGAATGTATGTGTTAATGTCATATATGTGTTAACGTGATTCATGTTTATTGTAGTATCATGTTTAGTACCATGAGTAGATTGTGCTAGTTATGAGATAGTATTTACTTGATAAACGTGTGTTTAGCATCATGTTATAAATTGAATGTAAGCCATGTGTAAATGTTATGTGAAAAATAAGAAATGAGAGCATGTAAGTATATGAATGTTTCCATGATTAATGAGTCGATGTTATAAGTATCCATGTTAGAGTTGTTATTTTACATGTGCTAGTGTAGTCTTGTTTAATGTTTTATTGTCCATGTTATAGTATGAGCATGTGTTAGTTTAATTGTTAAATGGTTAGAAAGCATGTGTGATAAGTATATGGTTTGAAGTTTTAAGTTACTTGCTGAGTCTATTGTGTAGATTCACCCTTGCTAAACATTTCAGGAGATTTGGAAGTTGAAGGATTAGCAAGATCCAATGAGGAGCGTGGAGAATAATTGAAGACCTGTAATTTATTTTCATAGTATGTATTACATTTTGTAATTTGAACTTGGATTATGTAATTGGAACTTGCCACATGTTAGTGGATTTTATGTTATGTCTTTTCCTTCATGAACTATATAGACTATGGTATGTGGATTAAAGTTGATGGAATAAGATTATTAAAATTCCGTTGCAATATTTCCTTTCTATTTATGTATATCTCAATCCAGTTGTCTATCATTGGAGTTGTCTCCCCTGTAGCGACTTGCTCTCATCCGATGTGGGTTGGTATAACTATACCAGGTGGAAGTGGGTCGTTACAGATAGTCTGTCCTTTGAGCAGTACAGGGTTAGGTGAGCATTCAAGAGGAATGGACGCTTGCTTGGCGCACAATACTACTGTAAAGGGAACTTTTCCTTAAAATCTAGAAACATGATATTCTGAAGCATGCTAGCACATGTCTTTATAAGACACGTAGCATTCTGAAAAGATAAACTATGAATTTGATATTTAGAAATGACATTAAGTATTAAATAAAATAATAGAAAGTACAAAGCATAATGGATAAAATATCATACAGATAGCAAAGAGAATATCACAGAGACATCATGTATTCATCTGTAGTTCATTGAATAGTTCTTAGGAATTAAACATTAATCGCACTAAGAATACATTAACGTTTCTGCAAAAATAATAACATATACTTTAAAACATCTAAGTATATATGATCAAGGAAGTTGATGTTATACTTCAACTTTCAAGGAGTCAGAGTGCTACTAGTAAACCATAAGAAAGACTTCGATTGTATCAAAGTCGGAGTGTGAAACAATCAATATAGATAGAAATAATCGATACAGACAATCGATATGAAAGAGATAATCGATACGATGTTGTAAGGTAACTGATATCTAACTTTGACTGTAGAAAAGTTGGAGTGGAATCAACATCAACCGATATAAGTATATAAGCAATCGATAGAAACAATCAATTATAAACTTCAACTTATCAAGACTTGAAGTGAGTCTTCAGTTTGTTCAACAATCAGTACCTAACTTTGACTGTTTCAGAGTCAGAGTAGGGCCAGTTGACTTTGACTTTTTGAGAGTCAGAGTAATGCTAGTTGTTTAACAATTGATAGCCCACTTCAATTTCTCAGGAGTCGTAATGGTACCAGTTTGTTCAGTAATCGATATAACACTTCGACTTCTTTGGAGTCAGAGTCAGTATGATATATATGTATGTATACATTGTGCACTTAGAAAAACTTTCTTAATGAAAGTTAACAGTGTGTCAACATTTAGGCTGAAAAGATTATACATATATGTTTTTATTTTAACACATGAATTTTCATACAAAATAAAGTGTGGTATAATTACATAAATTTGTTTAGGAGATAACTCAAGGATTTTGTCATAAGCAAAATAATAATAAATCATTTGCAAGAAATAAATGCAAAACAATTCTCCCCCTTTTGTTAATGACAAAATAATCTTTTATATGGACAGTGTAAACAAATTATGTTTAATCAACATTTTATGTTTGTTTGAAGTTTTCCTATATGTTCTATATATCTTGTCTCTTCTCCCCCTTTGTGGCATTAACATAAAGAAGATAAAATAGAGAATGAGACAGATTTGGATAGATAAAGATGAACACAGTATATAAAAAAAATTTACAATGATTAGGAAGAGCTAGGAAGATATAGAGAAGGTGGGACTTTATCAAAGAAAAGTTGAAGAAGATCCCATAGCTTCTTCTCATTTTTAGGGAATACATGGGAAAATATAGAACTATCCATATTATAGGAGGAGCCTACAGAAGGAATTTTCCTATATGACTTAAGGTGTCGGGATACCAAGAAACCTTCCTGTGAAAGGCATTACCAAGAAGAGTTTGCCTAAGGGGAATGAACTTTCTACTAGCAGCCTTATGTAGAAAATCATGAACTGTGATGTTCCACTGAAGACCTTGAGAATGGGCTGCTACCTTGGCTTTGTAGTGGATGGTGTACCTCTCTGTTCATTTCAGAGAGACAGACTTCCAAAGGGCATCATAACTCTTATTTAAATATGAAGAGGGGAATAATTTCTGCTGTTTGCATTCTTTAGCCTCTTCAAGATAGGAATCTGCTCACTTCTCTTCTAACAGTCTCTCAGACTCGGCAAAACTGTGTTGAAAATCTTTGAGATAGGTGAAATTCTTTATGGCATACATCAGAACAAACTATGAAAAGAGAGCTTGATGTTGTACTTGACTTTAAACCTGACTGCTAGCTTGATGTGCCTGTTGAAAACTACATGAGCAAAAGTTTTTCTGGATGAAACAACACCTATCAGACTGGGGTATAGTCCTGAGGGCAATCTAATTGTCATGGATGGAGTGATAGTTCTTTGCCCTTTAAGAAACATGGCCCATTGACCCCTACTAACTTCAGCTAGATTTAATCTGAAATGGTCTTCATTAAATTCTTCATTCTGCTAAAACTGGTTTTCTGTTCTTTTATGAAGTCTCCAAAAAGATCGAAGAATCTAAGATTGAAATGAAATGAAACATTCAAAAAATTGTTCCTGCTTCTAGCTTCTCTATACTTTACTACTTCTCTAGGGTAAAGAGACAAAAAATCCTCAAGAGAAAGGCTATGGCTTTTCTAAGTGATGAGATTTAGATCAACTAGAGGAACTTCTTGGGTTTTGATCAAGAGAGGGAGCTAGTCTTCAAAATTGTAGCCTAGCAGCCCATGGACTTCAAGAAAAACTTTGATTCGCAAAAATTATTGGAAAAGAGCAAAACTACGCTTAGAATGATAATTAAAGGCATACCAAAAAGGGGGAAGTAAGGAGCTAGGTTTATTTTTCACCTTCGGCCCCACTTGAGATGGAAGTGACATACTAGGCACTATTTGAGCAAGAGGGTGAGAAGGCTAAGCAGAAAAAGGAGTAGATGATCTTGGAAGAGATGAGAAGAAATGAGGAGATAAGGTGTGAAGAACTAGAGTGTTTACATGTGTAGGAGTGTAAGTATACACTGTAGGAGATGAGGCAAAAGAAGTGATGGATGGAGAAGGAGGTTGTTCCTCTGGTTGGGAAGGAGAAGGGGGAGAAGGATCAGATAAACTGGAGGTAAGAATGTAGGTTTAGAGGAAGGAAAGATGACAGAACCAGATCTTGATGATCAGTCCATCTCCATAAATAAATTATCTTTTATTATATGTATTTTTGGTGATTAACAAAACCATTGAAAACATTATCTAACATCTTTCTCTAAAGTTTATTAATAGGCATCAAGTCATTAAAATCAGTAAGTTGTCTGCACACACTGTTATTTAAAGTTCAAAGTATGAATTTTGTATAAGTAAAACAACGATTTCTATCTCACAACAATTTATAAGTAAAACAACGATTTCCATCACACAACGATTTCCATCTCACAACGATTTTATAAGTAAAACAACAATTTCTATCGCACAACGATTTCATAAGTAAAACAATGATTTCGGTCTCACAACGATTTCGATGATACATCGATTTCAATATCACTTAAACATCGATTTCGGTAAAACAACGATTTCATCATAGAAACAACGATTTGATCTCCACAACAATTTGGTCACTTAAACAACGACTTCATAGAAACAACGATTTACCTTCACTTAAAGAACGATTTGGTCGCTACAACGATTTTGTTTCACTTAAACAACAATTTGGTCGCTATAACGATTTGAGTGCTGGAACAATGATTTCCTCATTGAAACAACGATTTCATTATCATTTCACTTAAACAACTATTTCCTCATTGAAACAACGATTTCATTATCAGTTTCACTTAAACAACGATTTCATCATTAGAACAACGATTTCATTATCGATTTTACTTAGACAACGATTTCCTCATTGAAACAACGATTTCAATATCAATTTCACTTAAACAACAATTCCCTCACTGAAACAACGATTTCGTCTGTACATCAATTTCATTCATATAACGAGTCTACAGAACAACGATTTCACTATATTTATACATGGATTATGGTCACATCGACTCTATTTCAACATAGATTTCATTTATATGTTTATGACAATGATTTCATGAATATATCAACTCTCTTCACAGCGATTATGGTTTAAATAAATTGACATATACTTTCATTATCTTCTTAGATAATATTGAAATAATTATCCTTCATGATATTCAAATATATTCTTTTTTAATCTTTGTGGAGTTCAGTCTTCCCGTGTATAACACTATATCTTGTGCTCTTTAGCATTTATTGTGTTAGTACATATCTCTGCACGAAATATATTTATGTGCTTTCTACATCTATGTTCCTTAAGCAAAAGCTTTATAGGGAGACAGAATGGCATTTTCATTTTAGCGTATCTTCTTATTGCATGCCATCTTACGTTGACTGATAGCTTAGAGACAATTGAGCTATCTATGCTTCAGTATTTATTGTACGCATATTTTTGCCAGAATCATATCCTACAATGTTGTACAAACAAGAAGTAAAATATATCTGGATGATCCGTCTCTGTATGCATGTCTCTCTGAACATTTAATGGCTTCAGGTATTCTTGGTACCGACGTTGGACCAGACTCAACTTGCGTGCCTCAGACATAGAGACAACGAATACTTCAATGGCTATATTCTCAAAGAGAAGATATATAGACGACCGATGACTCCATGCAAAATAACGGGTTATCCTTTGGAGCACCTTGTAGAAGAGCTTGTTCATTCAGTCAATCAACCATTAGCTCTTAGCGCTCCGCAGCCATCTGCTTAGTCTTTTGAGAGCTTGTGTAGATCTGAGAGAATCCACTACTGCCAATCATTGTCTCTCAGACCTTGACTCAGATCAAGCAATCCTATAAGCTTGTTATAGGGGCCATTCACTCTCTACTCATTCTTTTTTAGTGCTCCTCTTCGGTTTTGAAGAGAAGACCTATTGTTGAATAGGTGGTTGTTTCCCTTTGGTGAGAAGGAAGACCTGTTACATCAGGTGTTGGTTGTACCTCTTCGGGTAGAGAAGAGAAGTCTAGATGTTGCTGGATGTGTAAGAGTCCTTAAGGGGGACAGTACCCTTGCTTAGTGAAATCCCAAGTTGTTGCTTTGGGACTGGACGTAGGACTCCTTGGGATAGGAGATCTGAACCAGGCTAAAATTTCCTGTTGTCTATGTGTGCTTGCTTGTTTGTCTTTATTCCACACTAACTCTAACTGTCGAACTTAGTATTTTCTATCAAGCATTTTATTTACAAGTATTATTCTAAAAGAATTTTTTGCAATCCATTCACCCCCCTCTAGGCTTGATATCTGGGCAACAAGTGGTATCAGTGTCTTGTCTCTTCGAAGAAGAAGATCTCACGATCTGAAGAGTAAAGTTAAATGGCAGCTCAAGGATATGCATAGGGTCAGTCCATCAACATACCTCCACTATTCGACGGTGAAGATTATAACTACTAGAAGACTCTGATGGAATTCTTCCTTCAAGGTCTCGATTTCCAGCTTTGGTCAATTATGGAAGAAGGAGACCTAGTGGTACTCAACAATAGAGAAAATTGGACTGATGAAGACAGGAAGAAAATATCCCTAAACAGTAAAGCTAAAAGTATATTGTGTTGTGTGCTGAGTAACAAAGAATTCAACAGGATTTCAACATGCAAGTCAGCTATGGAAATGTGGGGAAAGCTCAGAATCACATATGAAGGAACTAACAAGGTAAATGAAACATGAATAGACATCCTGGTAGCTCAGTATGAAAGATTTCAAATGCAGTCAGGAGAGTCCATCACCCAAATGTACAGTAGATTTACAGATATCACTAATGGTTTGGCTGGGCTTGGAAAAACCTATGAAACTGGAGACATGTTAAGAAAAATATTAAGATCTCTACCAACCTCATGGACTCCAAAGGTAATAGCCATAGAAGAAGCCAACAATCTTAGGAGAATGTCACTTGAGAAACTCATTGGATCCTTGATGGCTCACGAGATAAATATGGAAAGGCTTGGAGAATCCTCCAACATGAAGAAGCATAGCTGTAAGACCCGCCCCCCTTGGGCCCTTGGCCCCATCGCCAAGGTTGCGACAGGCGCCCTGGCCACGACATGGTCACGCCAGAGCGGCTTTCCGCGACAGGATTGGTGGTTCGTGTCGCGACGGGGGTGAGCATCGTGTCTTGGTCGCGTCACCCCTGGCTATCGCGACTGAGTTCTGACACGGCTTGACCGCTGTCCTGTCTGTCAGAACGGTCGTGTCAGGTGGCAGGGTCGTGCAGCGTTGACGCGACCTGCCAGGCCGCCGCGTTCGCTTGTTCGGTCTTCGAGGTTTGACCGTGCTTTTTGTGTCGCGACGTGGCGGGTGGCCGCGACATGGTCGTGACGCTCCTGGGCGTCGCGACAGTGTCTGGGGGGCCATCGGTTTAAAACCGACAGCGCGCCCCATTTTTCCCTCTCCTCTTTTCTTTTCTTCTTCTTCCCCTCTCGCCCCCCTCCGAGCTCCCTTGCGGTTTTAGGTGCTCCACGTGTTTGAGGTGGCCGTACTAAGAAGGGCGTCATCCCGTTCGTGTAGGGGTCGTGCTTGTGGCGTGCGGTGCGAGGAGGAGACGGCCATTCCTACGAGAAGGCCCCAACAGGTGCGTTCTTCGTATGGAGGTAGGGACGTCCGACCCTCTCGCCCTAAGCATGATCCCCTCCCCTCTAGACCGTGGTTTCCTTGTGGTTTGAGGCTTGGGAGTGTGAGAACTCGATGCTCGAGTTGAGTGAGGTTTCCTTCGAGCGTAGATCCATGCTTTTGAGGGATTGTGGGTGGTTTGGTGGATTTACAGCTTTTAATACAGGTTGTGCATGATCCCCTTCCCCCTTGTGAATGTATTTCGTGTTTTGGGGAGGGTTCCTGGAGCGACTGCTCCGGAACCCTGCTCGTCTGGAAACGCGGCAGCCTCGGAGGCCGCGACCATGTCGCGACGGCGCGCCCGGTCGCAACGTGGTCGCGACGCTCCTGAGCGTCGCATTAAGGTCGCGACACGCTAGGGCGTCACAACATGGTCGTGACGGTCCGCCCTGTCGCGTTATCGGCCGAGAGACAGGTTTTCGCCTGACACCATTTCCGTTTGCTTTGCTGTACCATGGCACCTGTGCTAGTCCCCTAGTACGGTCTACTCTAGTCCTTCGCCCGGTGCTCGGCACTTGAGGGATTGTCCCGTGTGAGAGGTTGTTACCGTTACCTGGGACCCCCATCCTCGAGAGCCTGTTGAGGGAGTACTCCAGGCTACGAGTGTGCTCGAGTTGGCAGCCACCAGGCGGACTCTGGAGCTTAGGGGAAAACGGTGGTTAGGACAGTGGCGTGTGAGTCACTTGCAGAGCTCTTGTCGGTGGTCTGGGACGCCGAGGACAGTTAGGAGTTCTACCCGGCGTAGGCCAGCCAGTCCTTCTTCTCACTGCCTCGCTCTTCGCGGTTCCAGAACCGCTTAGAGAGGCCAGGCGTGGGACCGTAGTCCGTCCAGACTACGGCGGTTACTATTGTGTTACTTGTGTCCTACCTCGCGCTGACGAGACGTGAGGGTCAGAACCCGGGTCGAGGATAAGATGTCGGTGGACGCACTTGACCGTGACTAGTGGTAGTGATTTCCGTAGCTAGTGTTCCTTGTCCAGGCAGAGTTCCCTCCGTCGGTGTTTGCTAGCCGTGTGGTGGTCACGAAAAGCAGCCGTACGGAGTTTTCCAACCGCGGTACCTTCCGTACCGTGCTGGTTGTAGTTTTGCTTCCGCACTTCCATTTTTAGGTAGAAGATATAAACTTCTGTCATTCATTTGATATATATATATTTCTCCTGCCTGTTTTAGAGCCAGTAGGAGATTGGTAGTCCCTACTGAGCTTCTGTTGCGAAGCTCATCCCTCCTCTTCCCAGGTGAGACTTCTCAGCAATGGCATGATACGCGCCAGGCAGAGGAGACGGGGCGGTAGTCGGAGTCCCCGTAGCTAGCAGTGGTTCCTCTTTTTTAGTGTACGTCACACTCGAGGTATGCCCCGAAGGGACTTGTTCTTCCCCTGCCTTTTACTTGTACTAGCGTGCGTGCGTTGGGACTGTACTTAGAGTGGTACGTGGTGGTCTCACTCTCTTTTCTGTTTCCACACGTACACTTCTATATTAGCAGTTGACGTTTACTTCCATTACATATCCTGTTAGACGTAGATTATAGCCCTTCCGGGTCCCTGGATCCGTGGGCGGCGACCGCGAAAATCGGGTCCTCGGCGTGGGCCAAGGGTCGGGTTCTCGGGTCGTTACAGTTGGTATCAGAGTGAGAGTCTGACAGGACTTGTAATGGATTTAAACTGCAACAAGAAGTCCCAACGGTAGTACAAGTACACTGCTAGCCGCCCGAGTAGTATTGTTAACCCTTCTTAGTTGTGTGTCGTGTAGGACATGGCTCCGCGTAGGCGCAGTTAGGCTAGACAGTTGATTGAGCAGCAGGATGAGTCTGAGATGCCCGCGTAGGGCCAGGACCAGGAGGAGGTGTCGGCAGACGAGTCAGTGGCACAGCCTCAGGGTGCAGCGGCAGCAGCAGTGGCAGGTGGGCAGCAGCAGCAGGAGTACCAGCCTCAGCCGCAGCAGTACGCAGACCGGTTTCCCTTAACGGAGCAGCTCCTTAGGAACTTGTACTAGGGAGTGTACCAGCCCGGGCAGGCAGCAGCAGGTGTTCAGTTTCCGGTACCTCCTCCAGTGGTGCCGGAGCAACGGGTAGAGCTAGAGGTGGAGCACCCAAAGCGTCAGCAGCGGTCGGGCATTGGGAGTACCCGGGCCGGGCGGCGGAGGACGGCGGTTATGGAGGATAGGATAGCTCTCCTCGAGAGGTTCCTGTGACTTCGGCCACCGATGTTCCACAGTGAGTATGATCCAAACAAGGCAGAGAGCTGGACCCATGAGTTGGAGCGCATCTTCGAGACGATGGAGTGCGATGAGGAGGACTAGGTTCGACTGGCAGTGGACCAGCTCAAGGGAGCAGCCCATGAGTGGTGGAGAGTTTAGAGGCAGACGCACTTCCAGGGGCAGAGGTTGGATCACATCACTTGGCAGTAGATTTCGGAGGTCTTCCACGGCGAGTACTTCCCCGATTACGCTCGACGTGAGAGACGGGACCAGTTCCACGTGTTGGTTCAGGGCGACCTCACAGTTTCGCAGTACCACTAGAGGTTTGTCCGGTTGTTGAGGCATGTGCCTCATGTCGCAGGCAGCGATCAGGCATGTGCAGAGAGGTTCATAGCAGGACTGAGACCAGACCTGAGGTGGGGTGTGACGGCACACATGTGTACCACCTTGGGAGAGGCCGTGGCGAAGGCCACTGCCTTGGCCACTGCCTTGGACAGAGAGACCTGGCAGCCTCAGCAGTAGTAGCAGCAGCAGGGAGGAGCCTCTTCCAGGTCCTCGCCTTACCAGCGTCCGACACGCAGCTGCGGTAGCGCGACTTCCTCTTCCTCTGGCTCGGGCAGTTCTGGCAGTGCCGGGATCCGCTCGCAGTTCAGGAAGTTGTCTACTCGCGGGGGCGGACGGAGCTGGCAGCAGAAGCGCCAGTCCAGGTTTGCAGAGCAGTCGGTTGTTCAGGGAGCTGAGCAGGGCAGTCAGGAGTCAGTGTGCTACACTTGTGGCTTACGAGGCCACTTCAGGAGGGATTTCCCCATGGGGCAAGTCCCACAGTAGCAGCAGCCAGTTCAGTACGCTCAGCAGCCGCCTCAGTACCCGTACCCTCCTCAGCAGTAGGCACCACGTCAGCAGCAACGAGGGCAGCATCAGGCTCAGCAGTTTTTGCAGCCGCAGTAGTACCAGCCGTACCAGCAGCAGCAGTAGTACCCCCAGCAGCCGCTGTAGCAGCAGCAGCCCCAGCAGGCACTGCAGCGTGGGCGTGGTCATGGTCTCATGATGGCGCTCACCCGGGAGCAGGCAGAGGCCTCAAACCTTGTTATAGGTACTCTACCTATCCTTGGCAGAGCTGCTCGTGTTTTGGTCGACCTCGGTGCTTCTTTGTGTTTTGCTTCCGAGGAATTCTATAAGTCCCTTGCTTGTCACGCTCCTGAGAGGCAGTGTGACGTGATGGTCGATCTTCCGTCTAGTGACTATATGCGTTCCTTTGGTTACCTGGAGGGTGTGGCAGTCGAGGTTGAGGGACACCAGTTGCCGGCCAGTTTACGCACTGCAGCTTTGCGACTTTGACATCATCCTGGGCATGGATTGGTTGGAGTCTCACTCAGGCGTGGTTGATTGCCAGTGGAAGACCGTTTGGTTTAGGATACCTGGAGAGCCCGTCCTCTGCTTCCGAGGTATCCGTCTACCCGTCGGCCATTTATTTCCTTGTGTAGAGCTCGCCTTTGATCCGCAATGGCTGTGTGGCATACCTTGCATCGGTTTGTTCTTTGGAGCCTAGCGGATCTTCAGTTTTTGACGTGCCGTTGTTTCTGAGTTCTCCGACGTCTTCCCGGAGGATCTACCTGGTTTGCCGCCTGAGTGGGAGGTAGAGTTCTCCATCGAGCTTTTTCCCGGTACGATGCCTTTGTCCAAGGCACCCCACCGGATGCCCCGCGGAGCTGCGTGAGTTGAAGTGCCAGTTGCAGGAGCTTCTTGAGCTGGGCTTCATTCGCCCGAGTCGTTCTCCGTGGGGTGCGCCTGTTTTGTTTGTGAGAAAGAACGATGGTATTCTTCGTTTGTGCATCGATTATCGGCAGTTGAACCAGGTTACTCTGAAGAACAGGTACCCGTTGCCAAGGATCGATGATTTGTTTGATCAGTTGCAGTCGGCCTGAGTTTTCTCGATGATTGACTTGAGATCCGGTTACTATCAGATGCGGATCAAAGAGTCAAATGTCAGTTTGACGGCTTTCCGTTCCAGGTACGGTCACTTTGAGTTCGTCGTGATGCCATTCGGGCTGACGAACGCACCCGAGCATTCATGGATCTGATGCATAGGGTGTTCAGTGAGTACCTAGATCGCTTTGTCGTTGTTTTTGTTGATGATATCTTGGTCTACTCGGCTTCTGAGGAGGAGCACCTGAGGATTATGCTGGAGACCCTGCGGAGTCACTGCCTTTATGCCAAGTTCACAAGTGCGAATTTTTGGCTGAGGGAGGTGCACTTTCTCGGGCACGTGATCTCGGGTTCTGGTGTGGCAGTGGACCCTGCCAAGGTGGAGGCCGTGTTGTCATGGAAGCAGCCCACATCGGTGTCATAGGACCGTAGTTTTCTGGGTTTGGCCAGTTACTACCAGAGGTTCATTCAGGATTTTGCCGAGATAGCAGCACCGTTGACCAGGTTGACTAGGCAGGACGTCATGTTTATTTGGTCAGAGGACTGTGAGCAGTGTTTTCGAGAGCTGAAGGCGAGGTTGACTTCAGCACCAGTGTTGGTCTTGCCGTCGGGCAGCGGTGGTTTCGTGGTCTACATCGATGTGTCGAGGTCAGGTTTGGGTGCCATGCTGATGCAGCACGGTGCAGCACGGTGGGGTCGTTGCCTATGCTTCTCGGCAGCTCAAGAAGCATGAGGAAAACTACCCCACCCACGACTTGGAGCTGGCGGCAGTGGTGTTCCTCTCAAGGTGTGGAGGCACTACCTGTATGGCGAGGCTTTTCAGATCTTTACCGATCACCCAAAGTTTGCAGTATATCTTCACCCAGAGGGATTTGAACTTGAGGCAGTGTCACGTCCTAAAAAAGGCTATTTATTGAAATGACAAAAACAAGCACAAAGTAATAACATTATGTTTATTCATTATAACGCAGTCTGCGAAAGTCTTATTACATAAAGCTCTCATTACACACTAAGTGAGGAGTAAGGATGAGTAGCTACTACTCATACATTTTACAAGTAGCAACTAAAGCAGTAAATGGTTGGTTGACTCGTCATCGGTGTCCACTCTGCACACAGCCCATTTTACACTTCTCCCTCATCTTGATTACCTGAAAGGGAAGTATGGGTGAGCTAACTAGCCCAGTAGAATTCAAATCCTTAAATCAAAGGATTAGGAACACATGATAATTTAGGTAAGAACATGAATGGTATCAAGAACAGGTTCAGATAACCAAATAACATGTCAGTGAATGTATAACAGTGGTATAAATCACAGGCATACTCAGAAATTCATATAAGACTTAAGTTCGGAATCATATAATTATTCACACAGGACAGGTAATAGAATGATCATAATCAGGAGATAGTGATGCAATGTCAAACATCCCGGTATCCTTATCACTCTAAGACAAGGATAGAACAGACATCAAAGAGACAATACCAGATCTCAGAATAGTAGCTGATACAGTGATAGAAAAAACTCAGATCATGCTCAGGTATATAGCTCAAGATTGGTTCATATATCAATTCACACAGTACAAGAAGTATGATGGCCATAATCAAGAAATAGTGATGCAATGCCAAACATCCCGGTATCCTATCACTCTCGTACGGCCCGTAATGAATTCGGGTGCTCCTCCCAGGACTGGACCAGCCCTATTTGCACAGGCATATCAGTTAGGTGGGGCTAAGGACCCAATAAATGTCATCATCATTAGTTATCACATATCACAAGGTGTTCAAGCTTTTGAACTCTTAATATATCAAGTAATATGAACTTAGTTGCTGAATATCGGAGAATGGACTCAACGGAGTACCATTCGGAGTTGACGGTTTCAAGGATATTTCAATAATGAGTAAGTATCCAAAGTGGGTGATCTTTATAGTAGAATGACAGTAAATATCAAAGTAAATATGAGGGTAACTTGGTAGGCTAATAGGGTGAAGTTAAGCAAGGATTTGCACATGAAAAAGTGCTGAAATTCGAATCAGGGTCATAGCTGTCGACAGGTGAGAAGGGGCTGTCGACAGATGGCTATAGACAGAACTCAGGTTTGCTGGACTGTGTGTATGTCGACAGCAACCAGGGGCCTGTCGACAGCTACAAAGTCCTAGTTATCTGGGTTCTGGATAGCATGCGCCTGTCGACAGCTTTTGGGCTGGCTGTCGACAGGAAGCAGCAGAACTTCCATAAATCTAATTAAATCCATTCTAAGCACCCTAATCATAGATCTATAATTCAAGACATGATTGGTATCAAATGGAAGAGTCTAAATAGAGTTTTTATAGTGGTTTATAACCGAAACAACAAGATGAAAGAAGAGGTTTGCAATTCAAACTTGACTTGCTTGAAACTAAACATAGTTTAGTACTAGAAGTAGAACCTGATAGCAATGGTTTGACGGAAGATTCCTACAAGATGGACACTAAACTTCAAAGTATTTCATGAATCTAAATCATGATTTGAAGTACCAACCATCTAAACGAATTCCTTACACGGTATTAAGATATGTATACTTCTACCCGAACTCTATATCATGAACATGAATCAAGGGGGAGGAAGGAGATAAAAATTAGTTTCTAAAGTAGAGCAAGGTTGATCCTCCTCCTACAAGAATAATTTTATCATGACTAGAAGAAAACAAAGAAACTATGGTATGGCAACTTGTCCATTCCTCAAGAATTTATTGTCATGCGTGGAGATCAGGATTTAAGGAAAAAGGAAATGAATCCTACCTTGCTGAAGGGTAAGCCTTCACGTTTTCCTGACTAAAGAACCTATCCCAGGAATAGAAAGCTTCTCCCAAAGGTAATGGAGTGCCGTAATGTTTACACCGAGGTGAGAGCAGCACAGTAGTAAAACAAGAGTAGAAGATATTGCAAATGCAATGGAGCTTGCAACTTCCAGTAGCTCCTCCTGCAGCAGACCCAGTAGCTTCTCCCACACTCTTCTAGTAGCAAGGAGCAGTGGAAGACAAGAACATGGGTGCAAGAACAAGAGAAAATAGCAGTAGCTTGCGTTAGGAAGGTTTGCAAGCTGGTTACGAAGTGGTATTTATAGCTCCAGGCCCTTTCCATGCGTGATTCCACGCAGGTGCACAGGTGTTGGGTTAAACCCCATTTAACCACCATAGCCACATAGCTCATGCACCCAATCACACCCCACACATCAGCCATCAACGTGTAAGGACCTTAATCTACCATGACATGGGCTTGAGTAGCCCAGGATACGTCAGCAACTAAAATTCCCCAGAAATGGTTTCCGTAATTGGGCCATAATTCGGCCAGTCCAAAGTTCTTTAAGTAAATATGTTCAAACAACACTGTGTTGTCCAAAAATTTTAACCATAGACTAATGTGATGGTTTTACAAATTATGGTGCTTTTAGTTTAATTTTTAGAATTTATTTTACGGTAGGTTAAAAATCACCCGAAAAATAGTCGCATCGACTTAATCTTGAAATCCGTACATCGAAAAATTTGGATATTTATATTTCTGATATCTCCACATTTTTCTAGAAATTATGGTGTTCTCGGATTTCATTTTCGTTACAGTTTTTCAGTGTCGCTCTGTGGAAGCGCGTACGTCCGAGTACGACACTGGGATAATGTTCATTAGTGCTAATCATTCCCAATATCAATTATTTTGTTCTAATAATAATGGTTAGGTCCAATAATCTTATTGTTCATGTTTTTCAATAAAAAAATTTTCCGAGGTGTTACAACTCTCCCCCACTAAAAAAATTTGGTCCTCCAAATTTTAATAAAACGAGAGTATGTTTACTCACCTGGAAATAATTTTGATACTGGTTCTTGATTACATCTTCCAGCTCCCAGGTTCTTTCTCCATTGAATCTTTAATGCTGGAACTTCCTTTTTCTGTAGTTGCTTTATTTTTCGATCAAAATTTGCATGAGTTTTTCTACATATGCCTAATTTTCTTGTATCTCCAAATCTTGATATTCAATGTTGTATCGATGAGCTTCTCCTAAGCTCCACTTCTTATCTCGGAATTATTCGGTACACATAATCTGTTCTGAACCAAAGATTTCCATAAACATCTTCATTAATTTCAGGTCTAAAAGCTAACTTTTCTCTAATTCTTACCAACACACAGGATCATTGTTCTGTTGCTCTCCAATTTGTTTCAAAATATCTGACTGAATTGTTAAGTTATTAACTACAATTCTTTCTTCTTGTAATTCAGTCTTTAAACATACTGTGGAAAATGCCTCCAATAACTTCCATTCCTTACTTGCAATTGGAATACCTTGGCTATAGGATTTCTGCTGAGTGCATCGGCCACAGTGTTACCTATCCCTGGATGATATTCTATTTTGAAATCGTAATCTTTAATATACTCCATCCACCTTCTTTGTCTCATAATCAACTTTCTGTGAGAATCAATACTTAAGACTTTATGATCGGAGTACACTATGAACTAATTATCATACAAGTAGTGTCTCCAAAGTTTAAGAGCAAAGATTACTGCAACCAAATCCAATCATGTATTGGGTAGTTCTTTTCGTGAGACTTCAGTTGTCTATAAGCAATGACTATATCATCTAGCATCAGAACATGCCCTGGTCTGATGTTTGAAGCATTGGTATAAACCTCAAATATTTCACCTTTTGCCGGCAAAGAAAAAATTGGTGTAGTTGATAGACATTCCTTTAACAATTGAAATACTTGTTTGCCACTCTCACAACGCACAAATATAGTTCCTTTTTTTTCGTCAATTGCGTGAGAGGTGGGGCAATCTTAGAAAGATCTTTACGAACCGCCGGTAGTAACTGGCCATACCCAGAAACCTTCTAATCTCAGTGAAATTCTTAGGTTGCTCCCATTTCTATATAGTTACAATCTTTGAGGAATCTATTGACAATCCCTCACTAGAGATAACATGTCCTAAGAACATTACTTGCTTTAGCCAAAACTCACATTTACTAAACTTCGCATATAGCTTGTGATCTCGTAGTAATTGCAAAGTAACCCGTAAATGTTTCATGTTCTTCCATACTTTTAGAGTAGATCAGTATATCATCCAACCCAATAATTTCTGGTTTATCTTGGTCATAGGAGCCAAATATCCTTAACATCCTTTTTGCACCAGTTTATAAGTTTTGACTGCTGAATTTATAGGTATATTTTTGGTACAGGGTTTATCAAAGTTATGGAGATAGCTTCCTTTTCAAAAAGATTACTTGACTTAATAGGCATCCAAGTTTACATGATATCTAGATAGCCATCAACCCCCAGGATTACGTCATAATCCCACTGTCTAAGCATATCAAATCACCGGGTAAATTTTGTCCTTTAACTGAAATCTGACTAGCACGGTAATATTACTTAAGTTTCCTATCCCCACTCAAAGGAATTGTTACCTCAAGTTGTGTAGACAATAGTTTTGATTTTACTTCTAAAGATTTAGCAAACTCATAACTAATAAAAGAATGCGTAGCTCTTGAATCAAACACACATATGCAGGCTTTGAGTTTACTAGCAATGTACCGTCTATAAGCCACCTTCCTGCGGAGATTCAGGATCCACATCCTGAATGGCATTTAGTCTTCCTTGCTTTCCTCGGAATTCTGATTCTTTGGTGCATTCTTGGCATCGGACAATCTGGAATTCGATGTTGAGTACTCCCACAACGGAGACAAGCTCCCAACCTACGCCAACAATCCTCAGCCTTATGCCCACTGAGATGGCAATGTTGACATACCCCCTTGTTTCCATTAGAAGCTTTTCCTGCTTTCTTATTTGTTTGCTGAACTTTTGGGGTATTTCCCGACTCAAACTTCCGCTTATGATCAGAAGATCATTCTCCAGATTTCCCTCTAATCTTTTCCACATTGTCATTTGCAGCCTCTAATGCTAAGGCTCTCTTAACCATTTCTGAGCAGGTAGTGATCAGATGAGGGGTTAGCTGCATAATAAATTGGGGACGTAGTCCATTCATAAACCTCTTGTCTTTTATTTCTCTGTAGCTATAAGATGCGGAGCATACTTTGACAATCGGGAAAATTGTGCCTCATATTCCGATACCCGACATCCTTAGTTGCTTTAAATTAGAAAACTCATTCGCCTTCCTTTCTTGAATTACTTCGGAAAGTATTGGTCATTAAATAATTCTACGAATTCCACCCAACTAACTTGTGTTGAATCCTCCAAGGTTGCCTCCACAGTTTCCCACCACGCTCGGGCATCCCGATCTAACTGAAATGTTGTCAGACAAACTTTTTCTTCTTCTGTACATTTAATCATCTAAAAAATTCGCTCAATATCCTTCAACAATTCTCGTCCTCATCCGGATCCGTACTTCTTGCAATCTCGGAGGGTCCAGGCTTCGGAAATCCTTAATAAACTTGTTCCATTATGGCTATTGTTCTTGGCTACCGCTTTCATTACTCGAGTCAGGTCATGCATTGAACTTTTCATCTTCTTCCAGTTAGTGTCACTTCCGTCCATAGATAACTTGGAAGAGTATCTGAGATATTCAATAAGGCATACATCAATTTCTATAATCAAACCATGTAATTTCATCATTCACAGGCTTTAGATTCACAACACACTAGTTCCATTATCTAGTTAGAGGATATATAACATTTTACATCACTACTTGTCCATAAGCTAGAATATGTACAAGATTCTTCCTACTAAGCCAAATTATTTACATCAACATCTCCTTGTCCAACCTCTTACTACTCACACATACACAGGTGAGTTATATATACATATATACAACATTACTTAATCCAAAGGAGAGATTAAAAGAAGATG